>JAQNCA010000014.1:5634336-5659107 GCA_029783725.1 Acanthurus tractus
AGATAGATAGATAGATAGATAGATAGATAGATAGATAGATAGATAGATAGATAGATAGATAGATAGATAGATACTTTCTGTGCTGTTTTTCAGTTCAGCTCATGTACTGCTTGAGTAAAATTTAACAACAACAACAACAGCAACTCTCCTGTTTAGATATTCTTTCCTCCTCTGAATGTGGGCGTAACCAGACCGAGGCCACAGTCCACTGTGATCACGCTGCACTGCACTCTGTATATCCCACTTTACCTTCAAACCTCAAGAGGAAGTTCAATGTGATTTTTCCTCTGTGCTCTCTTTTAAAATGTATATCATTTACTTTTTTAAATACAGGATGTACCTTTCTTTTTAAGTCTGGTCAAGCCTGCATTGGCCCCACAGTTGCCTATGTTCTTGTTTTCCAATAACAACAGAAAAACATAATCAAGTGGACCAAAAATCACTTTTTTGGTACGTTAAAAGTAAGAAAACATCATTTGAAGGTTTGTTTGGAGGTTTTATTGTGTCCACCTGATGAATGAAATTCCGATATTAACTCCTTTTTTGTCTCTCCACCAACTCCTGAAGGAAATCATTGGCTCTGTAGCCGCTAAATTCTCCAATTAGTCTACAAGCCATTAGCCAGTTTTGTCACTCTGTCTAGCTGCGACCAAGATGCAACTTGAGAGAGTCTACAATAAGTCGCAGAAAGAGACTGCTGAGTTTATATAATTATGTTGTTTGTTAAAGTTGTAGCTTTAGGATTCGGCTTCAGGGTTGGCAAACCCATGATAACAACCAGAAAGTTATGACAGATTTGACCTGATAAAATCAAAGAAACCAAAAAAACTTTCCCTGTTAAGTACAAACTCCAGATGACAGAAAGTCATCCAGGTGGCAAAGATCTTACAGACTACGATGCAAAAGAGTTGAAACAGGAACAAGTGAAGTGTGTTTGGAAGGAGAAGGAGCCAAGTTTTGCCCCACACAGCAGCGCCACCACCATCTTGGCTCTGTGGGTGGTGTGAGGAGTGAGCCAATAACCTGCACACCTGTCACACATCAAATACCGTCAGTCACACTGATGGAGAGAGCGCACATTAATAGCACAACAAAATAGCACCACGGTCGTAACACTGCTGTTTGGTTCTCTGCAGAAAGATGCCATAAAGCTCCTTGGAGCTGACGAGAGTCGGGTGATCATTTTCCACGGGTTCATCAGCGACCCCCGTCCACATTACGACACACTAGTTTGATGAAGGGACATAAAAAGGGACATTAAAAAGGCATAAGATATGCGGAAGACCCCTATTGCTGTAGTCAGACACATGCAACAGTAATTACCTCAAATCCCAACATTAGTCGATGGATAACAAATGTGTTTGCAACCGAACAAATGAGGTAAAAAAAAAGCTGCTGTTTAACAAACCTGAGTGAAACAAATAAAACTGTGTGTAACAATCCATAAAAGAAGTTAGCACTAAATGTTTTAATCAATATAAAAAATAATGTGAAATGACACAAAAATATGACATTCAACAGATCTCGACTCAGTTATTCACCGATGAGCAACCTAGAAACGACTTTTTCACACTAGACAACAGCTTGTTTTGCGATATGCATTTTCGAGTCAAATGTAACGTCGCCAAAAGATCCACTAGAGGCCGAGGTTCGGTTGGGTTTGAGCCACAAAAGCACTCTGGCAAAGATTTGAGAAAGACTGTTTTTCTGGTTAAATGTCGATAAAGTAAAGACAACATGTCTTGTCTTAAAGCTTCACTTTTTAAATTATTTAACTGCAATCTTTCTCTACCTTTACATTACCATCAAAGCTGTGATAATCCAATAGTTTGCATGAAGCATGAAGGATGATGAAAACAGATGACATACTTTTTCAGTGAGCATTTTGCAAGTTTGCAGCTACTTTTCTCTTAAATATTTACTTATGATGTTGATAGAACTGTGATTAATACAGCAATGATACCAGGAGACAGTGTAACATTAGTAGATTTTGGATCAATATGTTGAAACGCACCCTCCAGTGAGGGAATATCAAGGTGTCCATCCCTTCAGTGGAGCTGACCAGAGTCTGTGCCAAACGCTGAAGCTGCTCTGGCTGATTGTGACGGCACAATATCTTTTAAAGACACTTTTTCCTTTAATTTGTCACCCAAATCTGTTTAAAACTGTAACACCAGATTAGCAGTTTATTACAAATTCATATAGCAAATGCTTTTTTTTATACTATAAATTGCTGCCTTTGTTCTACTTACTGCAGTCATGGGTACAATAGGATCCATTATAGTAAGAATAAAACTCCCAAAAATTGCTGTCGCAGGGGCCCAGTGCACATGCAGACACCTCTGGTGCAATGAAATATCTTCCCAAATGTCCTCTGGAGTAGTGAGCACATATCCTAACTGTATATTTGTTCATCTCTACCTGAAACTATCCATTCAATACACTTAAGGTGCATGTTAAATGGGTTCCAGGTCAGGTGGTTACAGTAATTTATAATGAAGCTTTGCAGATGTGCTACTTTTAGCTGCTGCTCTGTTGCTTTGCTTCAAAGCTTTGAAAACATCTGCAGTTTTAATGACACTAAGTTTTTTTTAGGTTGTATTCTTAAAGTGACTCTCGCTATAGCAGATGAGATGTCAATAATGTGGCTGAAACTATTGGCTCTGTCATCGGTATTACAAAAGATGCCTGGGCCTTTACCTGCAGACAGCGCTCCGGTTCCTGAAGTCACAGTCTGCCTGCTGGGAGGAAGGTGTTTGTTTCAAAAAAATGGCTCCTCTCAGAAATAGATTTCCAGGCTTGCTATGATGAGATTAGTGTGGTGCAGGTTCTGGAGAATCGACAGAACATAAGAGAGCTTTAGAGCTGCTATTTGGTTGATGTGCCCTAGAATTAGTGTCTACGGGCACCAAAGTGAAGTCTGAATCCTCTGATGTCCTGTGGTGATTCATTTAACTTTGCAACGGCTGATTAAACTGTCTCTGCCTCCTTTTTAACAAAGCATGACAGGATGACAGTTTGACAGCGAAACCTGTTTTATTTTGAATCTGTGGTGCACCATTTACAGCTACCAGTGGCATGGGCACATTAAAGTGGAACTTGCAATCACTGGTGCAGATGTACAAGCAGGCACACAAAGGCGAACTGGCATAACTCAATTTATGTGATAATCTACCTCAATTGCAAGTCCATCACTGCTATTTAGGTTTAAAATTGTGGCTGCAAATAAATGCGTATGTGTACAAATGTGTTTCTGCACACACACTGTCTCAGTGTTGACTTTTAATTTATGGATGATAGACATAAGGAAGGGAGGTAATGAGAAGGCATGGAGTAAGCAGAGGGAACTTTGTGCTAAATTGAGGTTTTTGCAAGTTATTTCTGTGGTACATTTCATATTGTAGCGAATTAAAAAGTAGCTTGCGCAGACTTATCAGCATTCACACATGTTAATATTTGCTGAATCTCTGTGCTATTGCTTTAATCCTCTGCATGAGGGTATCATTAACAGGGGCTTCCCAAAATAAAATCAAAAACCCATATCTGCTCTGACCAACTGCTGTGCATGCACACATAAAAGGCAGGATGTGATTTAAGTTCTGTGAATATCTGCCTCAACCACATCCACCTACTCTTTGCACGCTCAGTGAAAAAGCATATGTACACCGTGTGCAGAAAGTGATACATGCACAGGGATACAGACACTTATTACAGCATGCTGCACATATGACGTATCACACATATCTACAAACATGCAAATCACAAATGCACAAACAGCTAAGGGGGCGGATGTAAAGAGAGCGAGTCCATGAGCTGTATGAGAGCTCTTCTGAGATCTCTCTAGCCCACCGTGGGTGTTTTGTCTTTCCCGCGAGGGATGCTCGCTGCTTTGCGGAGGCAGGTTCAGCGCTAGGATTAATGAAAAGCTCCATCTTAGTCATGAAAAGAGCATTTTCACAATCTATTTAACATCATGCATACCAAAGGCTCACATTAGGCACTGTTGACTTATGCTCGCCTACAGCAGTGTTTCCTGATGCATTCATCGCCACTGCTGCGATCTTCTGTGGGTAGGCTGCCCCCCCTCCAGCCGTGCCCATTGAGTCTCTTGCATTTCTCATGTTCACTGTCAGAAAACTCATTCTTCAGTGCTGAGATGAAATATTGCACGCAACTGGAAGTCTGAGGAAGTTATTGAAGAAATGAGAGTAATAAAGCTTCCCAGGACTTTAGTGTTCTTTTTGGATAATGTCTTTTATTTCTCGTCTGGAAATGGATGATTGTCCACAGAAGCAGAGGATTGAGTGGCACAGAGTGCGGTATTAGCCAATTTAGCCAGACCTTTAGAGGTCAAACACAGCTATCTGTAAGCTTGGTGTGAGTGGTACCAGGTCATGGGATTGTGATGCAGGATGTTTCTATCTCAGTGGTCAGGCTGACCTGGCAGAGACTAAAGTGGTGTAATAGGCTGCAGAGGAGAAGCTTACAGAAGTGCATTCCATGAGTGCTGGATGTTATTTCAGCGGTTACACCTGGTGAATTATTTAGCACAAATGGTTGTAATTACACAGTGACTACAGTGAGGGCGATTAGGTTTGTGGTGTGTCGGGATCTTCTCAGGGATCACAGCGCTACGTGATGAACTCTGAGGCATTCCAGGAAACTGCTGCACATTCTTGCTCGCCTCCTCCTCCGCCAGCCCTCCCATTTAGCTCTGTCAGCAATTTCTTTCCTGTGAGTGGCTGGCGTCAGGCTGGCCCTCTCAGAGCTTTAAAAAGGCTGTTAAAGGTCCTTGTGAGACATGGCCTCTATCCCTCCGCCGCCACCCACACCATCCAGCCAGCCCGCCCACAAAGCCCTCCGAGCAATCACAGCTTCTCAGGATGTCGGCTAGCATTACCGCAACCCCCTTACGCCTGCGATCAGGGTTCGTCCATGCAGGGGAACTGGGGCAAAGCGAAGGCACTCGCTCGTAGCAGCCAAGGGGGAGACCGGTCATCTCTGGCAGAGTGAACTTTGAGGGCCTTTCGAGGATTCTGATGTGATGGCGTGGGCAATGAATGATGCTGAAAGTAATGCTCTGATTCATCTGTTGGTGTAAACACAGAATAACTAGCGCAGCAGAACAAGATGCAGCCAAGGACTCAAATAAGACACAAATGTCATCCAAATCACTTTTTTTTTTTTTTTAAGGGGAAGACAACTGGAGGGCCCATTATGTGGCCCCACTCTCCTGTCCTGTCCAGGTCGCTTCGTCTGTCAGGGTAAAATGGCAGGGCTGCATATTCTGCTTGACAGCCGAAGCTCCCCTTAGGGAGACTAAGTGGCACCAACCTGTCGTAGTCACACACCGTTGCTGACAAGGTGATGATGAACACCTTTCATTAAAGGCAGAAGCTGGTTTTGCCCTGTGAGGGAGCATGTTCTGGTCTTAATGTCAAAAGGAAAGGACCGGGGCTGGAACAGGAAGCCTTAGGGGCCAAATCTCTATATGATTTTATATGCCAAGAACTCCTTCATGTCACCATGACGCATACTTAAAAATTCATAGGACCAACAGTCAGAGGCAAAGGCAAAAGGTGCATTCCTGCTCGGCCTGGAGAGCTGCCATGGAAAACGGTTTGAATCTTGTCACAAGTTGTCAACATTGCAGATTGCAACATTGCTGCGGTAAACATATAATATGTGGATTCATAAAGCCAGACTTGGCAGGCAATGACGACCCCAAATGGCAGCGACAGGTAGCTATTTCGACAATTTAAAAGTTCACTGCCCAGGAATCATGACCTGAAAAGTTATTACGCAGCACACAGCAATACCGGCCGGTCTGTGATTGCTTTAAAGTGACAGGAGAGGAAAAAGCTGACTGAGGAAACATTGTCCATATTTCTCTGATCACAGCACTCTCTTGCTTCTTATTAGGAGGCATCCTTGACTCAGATTTTGATTTTTGTGGAAAGGTCATGGGAACTGAGTGGTTATACATGCCTGCATGTTTGCAATCACTGGTTCAATTTCAGCCAAATGCCGGTTTTTAATGTCATACCCCTCCTTCTCCCTTATTTCCTGTATGTCTTCACCACCTTCACTGTCCCAACTCAATACAGCCAACAAACTTTACTTCGTCTTCTCTTTGGGTACCAATCACAGAAAACCAATCACCAGAATTTAATTTCACTAATAAATGGTTAATCAGTGTAGTCTCAGTAACAGTAAATGGAGTGTTTGGGTTCAGTCTGATTTTATCCAACAAATGTGTTTTTAAAAGGAAATATTGCCTCCTTGATCTTCACATAGTAATGTGCTCCCATTAGGGTTTTGAATAAATACTGCACACTGTAGCTGAAACATTGACTATTTTTGCCATCGTACTGTCACACTGCTGAGAATTTTTTGACAGATGTTCAGTATCTGTTAGGGAGTTAAGGAGTCAAACTGTGTGGCACAAAAGCAAATCTCCTGCCAGAATTTCACACAACGGCATATCACAGGCAAAAAAAAGCCACCTGCTATAAACATTCCATCATGAGTTCAAAACACACAATGCTAACAACAATAATTATGATAACAGCAATAATAAAACCGGTGATACCTCCAGTAACAGCAATACCATCAGAAACACAATTACAGTGCGCCGTGCGGGCGAAAAAGATTGAAACCTACTTTTCCATTGATTATTCAGCTCGACAAAAAGGGAAGACGCGCAATGTTGGATCCATTAGTGTCCACTAGCAGAATGTAAATTATGACATTAGGAGCAATGAAAGAGCTGGGATCTCTCAGCAAACACTGGTGTCTGAAGTACCCTGGATGCCATCGCACTGGCTTCAAGAGACACCGCTCCCACACCAACAATCCATCCACAAATCATTACCGGCCTAATGAGCAACATCAGACCCAGACATAACGACAAGTTACTACTATTGCCATGACAACCGGAAGGGCAGAAAAAAAGAGCGATCTGTCACAAGCGTTTCCTTTTTTTCTTTGCAGTTTACGTACTTTGATTTTTTTTTTTTTTTTATCATCACATTTCAACATCTTAGACTCTGGAGTTTGTTCGCTGTCATCGTCCTGACCACCGGCAGGAGCTTGTAAGTGCAGGACGATGCCTCTGCACGTTCTGCAGAATTGTATCTGCGCTCACTATCACGGTGACCACACTGTGTTAAATTACATTGATTTTTTTTCCCCCTCTTGCTTTGTTTTATCAGCTCTAGAGGCACACTGTGTGTGAGGAGGCAAGTGGAGGGAAACAGCTGGTACATACGATGTCAAAATGTTAGCCAATACTTTGGAACGAAACATAAAAGAGGATATAAAGACTTAACTAAATGACCTTATGGGTGCTGTTTAGTATGAAGTGTTAATATTTCTATCTACCTGAAAGGACTCTGTATTTTTATAAGCTCTCTCTTTTTTCCTTTCAAAACAAATTACAAAATGCATAACTGTCAAATTAAAACAGAAAGCATCTTTGTTTCCACTGCCACACCACATGGAAGTCCTGCTACGGATATAACTCTCTGTGTTGTCCACAACAAGGTTTGCTTTTTTGAGAGTAATGTTGTCTTAATGTGTCAGTTTTAACATTGTGCAGACCCTCAAGGCTTTTGACTGTGATTAGACAGACAAACAACTAAAGAATTGAAGTTTCTGTCAATACGTTGTGAGGTTTTCATGTATCTTCACTCTACTTATCTTCACTGCACTTACTCCATTTGGCAGAGATGATGGTAAAGCAGTTTAAAGGCCACAGATCATGTTTACATTCATGTGGAAAATGCCCTTGTAATGGAATTTGGACAGTAATGTGAGTGAGGTAGGACTCGCATACATTGTGCTGCAGCCGTGCACATGATGATGCTCTTAGTGTGGGAAAACATAGTTGCTGTCACATATGTGGAGTCTTCAGCTCTTACCGGCCTTCACGGAGACCTTTCAAGACATGCGGATGTCTTAATGGGAAGTTTGATCAATTTGTGCCTGAGTGGTGCTCTCTTATGACATGCAAATGTGATTATTGAAATATAGACCAAAAATCATTAATAATTTAAGCAGCTCAACTGCCTTTTTGTTTTACATCAACCATTAGTAAGATTTTTTTATCGTTGTTTTTATGTCATTATATGTAAACAGTTTGATTGTGTCTTTAGGTACATTAGCTGTGCGGCTCTAGGAAACGATATTCCAGTCGACTGCACTTTGTTCCTCTATTGTTCAGTCGTATTGCTATGAGATTCTGCACTGACATTAATTGACCACAGAGGATGAACACTGGCTTTGTTGATCTATTCCCTTTTAATCTGACCACAAACTGGTGACATTTGTTTTCATCCAATCAAGTGTCTCAATATTTATATGATGGATTGCTACAAAAGTTAATTTACTCACTGTTAGTCACCTGAAAGATATATTAATAGCTCCCGTGATCGCCTGACTTTTGGCTATGAGTGAAATCTTTAACAAATATTAAATCCACTGCCATGAAATTTTTGCACTGGCATTTTGACAAACATGTTCTCATCAGTATGTATAATAACTTTTTTTTTTTAAACTTTTTCTGATTATTTTATTTATTTCACAGTGGTTTGTATTGTTTTAAGAATCCTCATGTATTTATGCCAGTTTACTGACCCCAGAAATTAAATCTTCATGGTGTTAAATATCAAAAGATTTAACATTACATGCTAACAATCCCAGATGCAGATAATTTTTTTCTCTTTTAAACCTTGATTTTCCACTGTGCTTTTGTGTTTTCTTTATTCTACCTAATCACCAGTGCCTTTTTTACCAAGAGTCTGGAAAAAAAAAGTTCAAACTGAATTGAAAAAATTAAATTGAATCTATAGCAATGGTGTACACTACACAGCCCTATTACATTATTTGGTGAGCTATGGCTCCAGGGAATCGGAACTTTCTATTACCAAGGTATATTAAGTTTGTACTGGGTGAGCTTGGTCACGGTTTCTCTAAAAGCCAAGTTTCCCTCACAGTAATTTGAAATTATACCTTGCCTTAGGAAGTCAGAGCAGTCATTCAAAATAAAACTCAAAAAAATTCCACAGTTTATTTTCCTATTAGAAAAAGCATATCTGGTGTCAGTAATCCATTATAACAGGTGTTATTCTCAATACAAGTTTGTTGTTATAGAGTCCTTTGTGTGACTCTGTTTGCATGTAATTAAAAATTAACATAAATAATTTCCAATCTCTCTCACTTTGCGCTGAAAGGCCATTTCAAGTTTCTACGGCGCACTTTACACCTGTTCATGAATTTATGCATATCTCATCAGCCACACTTCGATGCACAAGAAGCACTTTTCATATTCGGGAGGATTATTGTTTTGCATGTGGATGCAGGGCTCGAGTTGATGTGCTTGTATAGTGTTGCGCTTACACTCATCACAGCAAATGGGGTGGCGGTTTAATAAGTGGTGCTAACTTTTTAAAATTAAATTCATTTCCAGCCAATGTCATATCCTTGTTTGGTTATTACCTCAGATAGTGACAAAAAGGGAAGCGCCATCTTCTAAATGGATTTCTGAATATATCTTTGTCAGAGTGGGAGAAGAAAAGTAATCATAAATTGGTTTCTGAGGTTGTGTCAGTTAATTAGCACCTGATTAAATGGTCAGCGAAGGTGTCCACGCACTGCTGTGGGATGTGACTGCCAGCGCCATCAAAAGAGTGCCCATTAACCAAAAACTCAAGTAAAAGGAGAGACTATTAGAAATGTTCCAGAGGGGCACTCTAAAGGCCACACAGTATTAAACAAAAAAACAATGACACAAATGAGCAAAATTTCACGACACTTTAGTTATATAAAAAAAGAAGAAATGCATAAATTGAGAATTAATGTTCGAGTCTGCTTAGCTGTTCACAACTGAAACACAAAGCAATTCTCAATCAGAGACGCTGCCATGTTTTGTTTTGTTTTGTTTTGGGGGTTTTTTTACTGAGGAAGTACAGGAAATGAGTTGTTATATTTTCCACTGGTAGGAAAAAAAAATCTCATTAGCAGTCAAGCTTTGCACTCTATAAAACAGTCAGTGACATCCTTCTCTCCTGCCCCTGAAGACTTGTTACAGTGTTCAGGGGAACTTGTGAAGTCATGCCGGTGTAAACTGATGTTTGAATTGTGACATGAATGCAGACAGAGAGACAGTATTATTTTCCAGAAGAGACATCTTTCTCCTCTAACAATGTCCCTTTCTTTCTCATTCAGATAATCTCATTAGAGATTACATTGTTGTGCTGTCTTCCTTAGTGTCACATAGCAATTACACACTTGTAAAGACCTGCAATCGGCTGTGGAGTTCAGACAAGGGTGCATTATTCTTACTTGTAGACCCATGTGTTGGGAATTTTTTGGTTTTTTTCTTTTTATCCGTGGCTCTTTTTTTCCCCAAAAGATGCACTGGGATTGTGCTGTTTGTCAGGATAGTCTCCTCCAACAGTCACAACAGTATTACTCTACCTTGGCTTTAGATCTGACAACCGGCTGCATTTTGGAACAGATTTCAACTTAAGGCCCTTACACTCTCTGTAATTTGGCCTGTCACAGAAGAAATTTAACAGTCCGAGGACAAACAGGGTGAAATCTTCTGCAACCAATCTAAAGTGGTGGGCCTAGATCACTGTGAGATGTGTGTTGTTGAACAATTTGGAGTTTTGGCGACGGGCTGCCTCAAAATCGTGATGTGTGAGAAATTTAGAAAACAGTCACAATGTGAGTGCTGCTACAACTGCTGTCTACAATCAGGCCTGTCGGAATATTGCATAAATATGTCCTATGACACGTACATACAAATGCCACATTAGAATGTTATTCTCTTTTGTAAATGCAATTTTTTAATTGCTAAAAAACAGTTCCTGGCATAATTTACAAGACATTCACTGCACAATTTGACATTTCTCAAAACTAATACTGTATAATGGGACATAAACTGCAATCAAGGTTATGCAATGCAACGAGCAATTAAGCTGTGAAATAGCTGTAAGTGCAGTGGTCTTTGCAAAGATTTGCTAGTCCTCAATCGTGCAAAGCCATCCCCCTATCTGTTCACCTGTCCCTACAGATCCAGTAATGTTACAGGCTTACATAATATGGTCTGCAGTAAAGGTTTGTGTGGGCCTGTGTTTTTTTTTTTCCCACCACAGCTTGCAGGATTTTCTGCTGCAAACCCCAAACACTCACAATCCATTTTACTAAGCTTGAATCAAGTCTGCTTGAGTTGTTGTCACATTTCAGCAGAAAATTCCTCACTCCTCATTGACAAGCACTGTCTGAGGTTCCCATAGTTGTTTCAGTGTAACAAAGACATCAGCTAAGAGTTAGAAACTGTTGCCAGTTACTATTTTGCTGCACATGTTGAGATGTGAAGAGCTAAAGCTAGTGAATAGAAAGCTTTCCAGCCTACACACTGACCGTGCATTACACGGTGAGTGCTCAGGCCCACCTGCAGCTTTGGAAGAAGACCCCGCACTGCTAACATCTGCTGCAGGTCTCATAGGGGCTGTGGGCTGCAGACCGCTCATCAGCACTTATGAGTGTGTTTCTGAGTGTGTTTGTCTTTCGTTTCACACTAGAGTTTGAAGGATAATAAGAGCTTAGTTCTTGAAAATCCATTCCCCCCCCCATTTTTTCCGCTAGAAAAAGAATTAATCCTGAAGCCATCTGAAAGGTACATATGTAGGTCAAGGAACAGGTGTTCACACTCATGAGCTGGAAGTTAATATTAATCAATTATGCATAGAAAAGATTTCCCACATGCACGACAGAGTCTCAGTTGAACAGACTATAGATCCAGCACCTGCTGTGGCAAGAAAAGGCACCTTCCAGGCAAACCCCCCCCCAAAAAAACAAAACAGGAGAAAACCCAAACATTCTCAACTGTGTAGTGAATGCAGGTTAAAAAAAGTGAACATTACATCTGAAAATCTAGCAAAACAACCATGCAACTGCATCTCTCAGCAATAATACACAAACAATATTTTTATGGCAGCAACAAATATCTCTAATCTTAATTTTTCAACCTATTATAATTATTGTATTTAACTAATTATAACAATTTATGTATACTTCACAAGAAACCGCACCACTTGATCTGTTTTAATTAAAACAGCGCCCCCAGAGGAAAGGTACAGTTACTGCAAGTAAATCTCAGATGACACTGAAATGAAAGGCAGCCTCGTGAAATTAGCAAGTTTTAGGAAACCCATAAAGAGTACGAAGCTAAAGGTGGGCACTTTATAAGTGTAAATGGTCATGACACTGAAAAGGTTTAGTTAAGCCTTTTTATCTTGCGTAATTTTCCCAAATTACTAAAGACAAAGTTGGTAACGTTGACATTATCCTAATAACGCATAAAAGTTTTAGCTAGCAGTTAAGCTACTAACTTTAGCAATCTGTTAACGGTAACGTTAGTTACTTTACGCTAGCAGCAACTAGGGATAAAAAGTTACATTTTTTGTCGTTATTTAGACGTCGAGAGGCTCAAAAACTGAACCTTTACCGGCAGGTGTTACGGATCAACATGAGGCCGTTTTATCTAGTGACCTTCCGCCAAATGTGTTAACGCTTTAATCGGTTACACAGGAAGAAGAAGAAAGCGGCTACTGAACCTGAGCTTCATGTCGGTGTACTATGCTATTTTAGAAGAAATTAAGTCCAGCAAGTGTAAAATAATGATATTATTCAACTCTCTGCCGCCATGATTATCTTCAGTCTTCATCATCCGTCTTCATCTGCATACATTTGGTGAGTAAGATGCATTTCTCGTCTGTCTCGTTACTGATGGCAGAAAACCCGTTTGTTTATGAAATGGGAGGTCGTCAGTGTTATGGAGGCAGGTGGTAGCCTATTTTTCACTGGATTTACGTTACATTACAGTCAGTGAGCTGAAGATGTTATAGTTTTTGTGTACATATAAACCCAGGAAGCATCTCAAAGGGTCTACATAGACTGGATAAATTAGAGTTGTTTATCATGTAGATTATACACATGGTCTTGTTGTTACATGTAGGAAATTGTTTGTTATTTAAAGTAAACACTGGTGTGTTTGTTTAGTGAAACTTTCTGGTATTTTTAGAAGGTATTCTGTGACATTAAGCTTCTTTATTGATTTGACCATATAAGATTTTTCTCAGTTCAATAGGAAACTGATTCTTGTGTGTTTTGTTTTTGTTTTGTTTTGTTTTTCTAGCAAAGTTTGACTTCTTTAGAAAAAAGTATATCTCACAGTTTTGGGTTATGAGAGGGATGAGCCTCTCTTTGGTGTAGTGAAGCACCGTGATAAATCTTTTGCAGGTAACTGTAACATTTTCCACCATTATGAGATGAATTTCTGGAGCGATGGTTTATTGAGAGCCTGCCTAGCTATTTCATTCTTACCTTTTAAAATCTTTATAGATTTGCTTGACATTTAGAATACATTGATAACTTGTTCCCTGTTGTCTCATTGTGTCAGTTAATTTTAAAGCTGAGCCATGAATCCTCTCATAAACCCTAGTTATGAGTTATGGACTCATGTTTCCAGTAAGAAACAGATCCAGCCACTTGATTTTTCACATTTCATCAAACCATTCTTCTATTAAATACATCGGACTGGAATATTTCCTTTTTCTGGATGAAGTATAGTGTTGTTGTTGTTGTACAGAAGAGACAAGAACTTTCTATTTCAGTGTTTACGATCTTTGAATTCTTTTTATCAGCAGCGGGAGATTAAAAGTATACATGCATTTTTTGTGAAGGTGATGCAGGTAATGAATCTGCCTTTAGAAGAGTTTATCCTGCTGTGCATTTTTCTCTTTTCCTCACAGTTTTTGTAAACTAGTTTGATAAGAGACTTGATAGCTTTGAGACTCAATAAGCAGATTTTAGGTCAGATTAAGACTGAAATCTCAACTGCGGCTTTCACCTGGGCATCTGATGTTATTGCAACCGTGCGGCACCTTGTTCTCATTATCTTGCAAAATCTAACAAACACTGACTGTACTTCCAAACCACTCATTCTTTCTGATATGCCCTAGTTTTCCATATGTTGCAGCTTCAAGTGAATCTGTTGAAAAAAAGGTCTCCCAGGGGCGCAGGTTTGATAAGACAAATTCTTTAATCCTGACAGACAGGCAGGTCTAGCTCAACAGATACAGTAAATCAATCAATGTGTCTGAGAAGTAGCAGCCTACCATATCGACTCTGACCCCCCCCCCCCCACACCTCCCTGCACACAGACACTTTCTGGGACACGCTATGCAGTGATGATTGCAATATATTCTGTTTCACTGTTTTCCAGCTCTGTACACGCAAAGCCGTTTGTATTCTCAAAAAACAAGGCTTTGGAAGTGTATTTGACACACAAGATGAATATGCTAGGCATCATTACCAAGCGCCGCTCAGAGTCAACAGGAGGCTGGAGATGGTTCACCTCATGCCATCTTTTCACTGGACCATTAGGCAGCCTCACAGAGCGAGTGAGCGAGCGAGCGAGTTAGTGAGTGAGAGAGCAGCCCTCGGCGCCAGAGGCTTTGAGAGACCAGGACGTTTGGATATATTTTAACCTGTAGATTCAAGTTTCAAGCCTCCCTGCATTACATTCAATCCAGGCCCCAAGGTGTGCAAGTGATGATGGTTAGGAATTGAAAGCATTATAGGGAGGAAACCTGCAGCGGTTTGAGAATAACAAGTAGAGTTGGTGCTTTTTTTTCCCACAAGTAGAGCCTAAACAAGAGTATTGTAGAGTCAGTGAATGAAGAATAAGACCCTGTGAAGTCGAAGGGTGGGAACTGAGGAATATGGGGGTGTGTATTTCATCATTATAGCACGATGTTAGTCATTGAAATAGTCAGTCAGTGAACGGGAAGTCAACAGTTTTGATATGCACTTCTGATTCCCCGATAGCTTTCCCTTCATAGCATCTTCATCCCTTTTGAAGCAGCATGAGATTTTTTCCCCCCTCTGCTCTTCCAGGGCTGGAGAATCAGAACTTGTTCTCACATTTCAGTGGATTTATCTCCTGCAAGATGCAGCTCAGTGATCTTAGCCCTCCATTAGCCCATACAGAAAAGCCTCTAGTGCAAGTAAACAAAAAAAATTTTGGGATGGCCCATTTCTTTCCCACCTCCCCCCTCCACAACTGTTCCCAACCTTTTCCTCCAAATGACTCACAATATCTTCAAAACAACAAATTATGTCCGCTGTGTTGAAAAGGCACAGCTCGAGCCTCGTGTTAATAACCCTTGTTTGCATGTCCCTTAAAATTTCTGTGGCTGGCGCAGGAATGGGAGAACTCTCTAGTGTGGATGTCACAAAGTTGATATTTCAAGAGATAAATTGCACCCGTGTTTCCTCAGGGTTCTCAGCTAAGGGAAATCAAACGGCCGCAGTCAGCTATTGCATAATGCCACGTCTTAGCAAGATTTACCACATATCTCAGGGTTCTAAATAAATCACAACTGTCAACTGTATTTTGCTGTTTCTGTAATTAATTTGCCCCTGAAATAAATTATTCAGGCTCCTCTCTCCCATATCTCTTTCCATCCAATAGTGACAAAACACATCAGAAAACACGAGGAAGAGATTGACATAATTTGTATAATTTTATTTTCTGGAAAAAATGCTTTTCCAAGTACGTAGACTCTTCTGCGAGTGAAGAGCTGAACACAAACATTAAGCTAAACATCATCCTGTCAATGTAAATGATTAACAGTTGCTACATTTTTAAATAATTAACATTTTTCTTAGTTTAGCTTTCTTTATCCTCACACTCTAAAAGGATTAGTTAATTCGTACATTTTAGTTCACCAACAGATGATTAATCTGCATATATTAGATTCTAATTTAAAGGTTAAGACCCGGGCTTTTGTCTGCTCAACAGACAAAAATAGCAATGTGAAGGTTCACCTTTGATTTCCTGGTAAATCTTGATGAGCGTTTCCATGTTTTTTTTCCTCTTTTTTTAAGTAGAAAATCATTTCTTATCGGAAGAAAATTAATCAACAGATGCATTAGTAATGAAAATAATAATTAATTTTGTCCCTATGCTCCTTTCGTGTACAGAAAAGTTAAGACGCAAGTACCCAAAAAATATTGCACACTCCAGATTTACTCAGAAACCAGGCAATTAGGGGATCCCTTATGATGCAACGACGGCAGTAACTTTATTGCAGCAACTAGTCATAATTAGCTGTCCTCTGTATTGTGCTCTGAGGAGTGTGGTGCTGAAATTTTCCAAAATTGATGCTGATATACTGATTATTATTGCAAGAAAAATGCTTATTCCTGTTAATTTCCCTCAGGATTGTGAAGATGATCATACTGAGAGAAACATGGATGAGGAATTACTGTTGAAATTGATCCTGATTGGTTGTATTCTGACTCTTTAGCACTATTTATACCTGGATCTGTTGCCAAAAAATGCTTGACGTGTTTTAGAATAAAAGATTCGGGCTCATTAAACCAAGCAAGTGTCATAATCAGAGCAAACTTATCTATGAGGTCAGCTTCTATGGGAGCTTTAGCTGTAATTTTCTGTACTGTAATTTAGTTGACTTTGTCGCAGTCTGTGCCGTAGCCAGCTTTGCTTTGAGAGGCAGTTTTCTCTTTGCCGACTGTTTACCCTGACAACTGTAATCAGTTATTATTGTGAAGTATTCAAAAATGGAGGGAAACATTGCTTAGACCCCGCAAGGCTTAGCTGAGGTGCTGCAGCTTAAAAACACTTTGAAACATAAGAGCGAAGAAACCCCACATTCAAGCTGCACAGATCTGAGCGAGCTGAAGCTTCTTTCTATTGTGACGTCTGACACAAACTGGTACCAAGATTGCTCTTTGTCTCCAATGCAGAATGTGACAGCTGGCAATAAAGACTCTGTTCATCAAGACTTTTTCTGTAGTGATGCATGGGGGCGTATGAAGGCCTGAAGATGTGCTGTCAGAATTATGCACATGTAGCAGCAACTGAAGTGACAGAAATGTTTTTACCTCTTGAAAAAGTCCCTTCTCAGTAGAAATGCCTTGTAACGTGCTTAAAAAGAGAAGTCATTATTTGAAAAAAAAATTTGGCTAATTGATTATTTCAAGGAAGAAGAAAGTGTACAGATTTGCTGCTTTTGTCTCTTATATAAACTGAGAACACATCGTTTGGGATATTTAAAGACATCACTGTAGATTCTGGGAAGTTATAATGGGCATTTTTCATGATTTTCTGACATTTAATACACAATATTTCATGTAATTATGGACAAACTAAACAGCAAAATAACCAATTTTAAGTGTAACTGCCGCCCTAAATAATGTGCTTTTATATGATGGAAATATAAAGGCTGATTGATTATTGACTGGCAGGATTGCAGTATAATGCTGCACAATAGGATACTAAAAATGGCAATTATAGTAATAATACAATAAAACTGTTGGCATAACAAAATATTGAATGTTTTCTATGACAACAGTGTCAGAATTTTTTCCGGGCTGGGAAAGCTGGCGCCAAGTGCTGCAAAAGCAGATCAGTGACAGATGGCAAGCTCAGTTTAGTGTATTGCACTAATTGTGTTGCAGTTCTCTGGATTTGCTGTTTAAAAAATAAGGTATTTTCCCCAGACCACTTACAGATGAGAACAAAGGGCAACTTCTAAAATAAATTGACTCATCCTTATTGATGCATCCTTTTTTAAGGCTCATTTCTGCCTTTTTTCCTTTCCAAGAAACATTGTGCTAGTCTCTGTTATAAAATTTCCAGTGCTTGTCTGCAGCTTAGCCCTGCTCTCTCCATTCATTTTCCTTGGGGCAGCCTTCTCTACCTTTCTATTGATCCGCTGTGCAGCATCAACATGCTAGAGTGTCAATTAGAGAGCCCCTCCTGCCCATCTGTGAGAGGAGAGCTTCAGCACATCTCTCAAAGTTTCTCTGGCTGGATTTGCCAACAAGCAGCTGCTCAGGTCTCCGAAGATGAAGACGGGTGAAATATACAGTTATTTCAGATGTACCCTTATTTGTATTTATTATTTTCCCTTTGCAAAACTAATCAGACTGTAAAATACTCAGGCGAGAGATGTTACATTTCTGATGAGAAGTGGTAAAAAGTATGAGGAGGTTTCAAGGTGAAGGGGCTGGTTTTCACATATTAATACTCCTCATCTTCAGAAAAATTACATCTCAAGTGGAAGCCTGTGGAAGGGCGAGTTGGTTAAGAAGGAGCGTGAAAGGAACACACACTTCTTAATGAAAAGAGATTGTGTGTGTGTTGCATTGTTTCTGTTTGGCAACCTGAGTCTACAGTACACCACACATCTTTCTGGATTACATCATCTCATATGACTCTGCTATCTTCTATTAAAACGAAAACTCTCTCATGACCTTTCTTATTCATCAACAAACTGTTTAAACTTTCCCAAATATTAAATTGTTGCATGTACTTTAAAACTAGTTTTGATGACAGTTGTTTTAACAAAGCTGGTCCAACACAACGTAAAACAACACCCACACTGTGTCTTCCTGTGCACAGTCCCCATTTTATTTGATTATGTTTCAATCATAAATACTCAAAAAGAACTTTTTTTTTTCATAACTTAGTTGACAAAATGGGCACTTTAACTGTGAAAACATTAAACGCAGAACTTTTTCAAATTGTTAAGGATGTATAATTGAAAACTAGGGATGATTATCAACTTCCCTCAGCAGACATCAAGATAATTAGTAATTTTACATTTCTGTTCTCTTAAAAATAAATCATTGCCTTTAGTTGATGCATACTTTAAGGTAAAAGAACTGCAAATGGTGTCAGCAAAGACAGATTAATGGTCAACATCTCTGATTAAACTAAAGCTAACTCACATTTCTACTTTTTATTTCTTCTTCTCTTTTTTTCCTCTTGTTTGCAAACCAACTGCGTGGCATCATGCTGTATGGGAATGTGTGGATGCTGAACTTTTCAGATCAATAAAAACAGTTATATATATTTGGCCTCATTTGTAACCAACAATGATAGATAACCAATGATATACATTTTCCATTATTGGACGATTATTTATCAGAAACGATAAATATTATCATACCTCTTTGTGTTTGCCTGAAGGTTGTTGTATGGCCTTTGGAAACAAAACACATGCAGTCTCTTCTGAATCATGCTTTTGTATTTGAGTAAAGGTTGTCCTCCTGATATGAATCTTCTGTAATTCCTGCAGCTGTCTGTGACATTTTGTAGCGGGTTAAGCATTTTAGTTGTTTTCTTGAGTCACTGTTGTACATATTTATCTAGGAAAGTCTTTTTGGGTTGATCTGTAAACACACACACACACACACACATTTTGTCTTCTCATTCGGCACACTTGTTACTTGTTCATTGCAGTGCCTCACAAACCACAGGTGTGTTCAATGTGTGTCTGGCTTGAGCCACAGGATCGTGTCTTTATTACTGTACATTTCAGCTGAGTTCTGGAAAAAAAAAGTACAAGATATACTGTTAAAATAACACAGATTTTGTGTAATGAAATTCAATGAGAATGCTAATACTGTGCTTTCAATCCAGTAACCTTATAACTGCATATTATGGTGAAGAGAGCTCTGAAAAGAGGTCTACACAAATCCTGGTGCTTGTTTAAAATGAACTCAGAGGTTTTAACAGAGTGACTGCAGTTTCTGAAAGGATTAATTCAGTGGATACAGCCAGCCCACCCCCATCGTGCCGATACCTTAAAGATTAAAAAATGAATTACCCACATCCTGGTCTAAGGGGAAACACTTCAAGATATTCATCTGGAACAAGACAAAACAATCTGATTAACATGATAATGCCTAATGTAATCTTGTGAGGTGTAGGATCTTTTTTCCTTCAGTTTCACTTGAGCTACTCCCTCAGATTTGTTAGCTGTTTTTCAGTCGGAGGGAGACATATGAGCTGTCTCCCCCACCAGCTCTTCCTTTGTACAAACATGAAGTCTGATGACATCTGTCTTGAAATCTGCAGTCTTGCAGAACAGAACTCTATAATGTTTACAGCTGTATTTTTTTTCCCTTTTGCCTATCTATACCGCACTGTGCTGGCAGCTCACTGCCGTCTCCTCAGTGAATCCTCTAATGTTGGATGTGCCGGTGTATGGTTTGTGTTTGGTTACGGGGGTTAAGGTGAGCCGCCGGGCTCTCCTGTTGTCATCTGCTGTGCGGCACTCTAAAGTGGACCTGCAGTGAATCAACCCTGAAAAATTACTTCTCACTCAGTAGAAGATAGTTGGGTGTATTCAAAGGACCTTGTCACTTCCAATATGCTCTCAATGAATCTCAGCCGTTGCTCATCCAAGGTTTCAACCCACTCCGCTGGAAAACCAATGTCTACAGGCCTATTCTGTGACTGTGTGCAGGGAGATTGTTCCTTCAGAGCCTATTACAGCTTCAGGAATGAACAGGGCGTGTATGTGTACATGCAAGATAGCTTGTAGAGGCATATTTTGTGTCTATATGGAATGGATGCATTGTGTGAGCCAGAGAGAGAGGAAAGGAGAAGGGAGGAACCAGGAGAGAATGAAAGTGTCAAGGAATTAAAGATATATGATACAGGATGGACAGGATGAACCTCACCTGCTCGTTCACAACAGTTGAGTCTTTTCAGTATGTGTATCTGATAACGGTCACAGCTGTGCAACAATGAACAGAACCACACCGAAGCAGATGTAGCAAGGCATAGAGCTGAAACAGATGAGTCAATTAATGGATTAACTGAACAACAGAAACATAATCAGCAACTACTTTGGTATCCAATCAATCTTTTATGTCAGTTTTCTCTGTTATGATTTTGTGTCATTTTTTTGCTCTTTTACAGTTTAGTTACCTGAATATCTCCTTTGATTTTTGACTTTCTCTACCACAAAAAGCTGCTTAAAGACATCATCTCAATCTTTGTGAATTATGTGCAACATTTTTTTCTGTTCTTTTGATACAACCCCAAAAATAACGAGCAGATTAATCAATAACGAAAATTTTCCATTACAGCTCTAATGATGCACATTTGCCGACACAAAGCTGGAAATCTTATTTAAGGCTTCAAGTATTTAGTTTATTAGAGCTCTTTGTCAGTGTGATCAGAGTATGTAAAACATTTAACAACAGGCACCAGTGATCTGGATGCAGTGATGGGAAAGTAACTTTTCCAATGTAGAGGTTCCAGATCATCAGTTTCTAAATTATTAAGCGATGTAAAAAGTTACATTACTTAATAATTCAGTGTAATATTTACTGCACTGTACTGTATATTAACAACACATAGTATCCTCTGCTGTGTTAGTGGCTTTAGGATCAGAAAAAGTCAGTTTGTTCGATGCAGTGATATTTTTCTTCTTGACAGCTTTGGATGTGAAAGCTTCTCTCCATCTGTGACAGCACTTTTGCAATTTAAAACTCATCTCTTAGACCAAACGTCCTTTGTTTATTTGTGCTTTTTTTTTCTGTCCTGCGATTCATAGACACACTTAAGAGACTCTCATATAAATTCTTAAAAAATGTACAAATGGAATAAGTAGAAATATCAAGGTAATGCTGGTTTGATCCATTTGGCACAAAGAGATACCAGCTTCATCAGCAGCCAATGAAAGTTCTCTGTAAATGCTCGATGCTATCAGTGATTTGACAAGCTTTGAAGAAGAAATATGGCAAAAAGTTTGATATATTTTCCACAAAACGATAACTTCATAGCAAAATATCAACGCAGAACAGAAACCTGACCACTAAGCTAATACAGACAGCAGCAGCCCTGTGTTGCTTGAACAATAAAGCAGTTTTAATTGTCAGTTTGGTGTGAAATTAGCAGCAGAGACTGGAAACATAAATGTCCAAGACTGACACAGTATTGCGAGGGAGGCTGAATGAATCTGTCGACATGGTTGACAAGTAAAGACGAAGAGCGAAGATCTGACACTCAGCCCAGGAAACCTTGAGAGTTCCTTGAAACCTTTCGAATTCAAATGGTGGATGAAAAAAAGCTGTATGGTAGAAAGAAAATTAGTTTGGAAGCAGAACTGTCACTTCTCTTCTTCTCATAATGCTTCAGTAAAAAAATTTAAAAGCAAAAAAAAAAAAAGGTTGACAAACTTGAACAAATGCAGATGCCTTTTTTTTTTTGTTTTCTCTGTGCACTGTCTCACTGCTTTCCTCTTTTTCATCTTTCAGGATTTCACTCTGAAGCCCGTGGACCTAAGCAGGCCTGAGGGCTCTGGCATATAGCAAATCCCTGCCCAGGGGAACAGGGGAGATTAAAAACTTCTGATTGAGGTGAAGAGGAAAGAAACACAGAGGGAGAGGAGGGGAGAAACACAGAGAATAAGCTTATCGCTCACCTTTGTTCTTTCCGATGCCCCAAGTGAAGGATCTCCATAGGCAAGTCTTTGAATAACAGCAGATACAAGAGCATCTGACCACCACTGTGGTCAGATGATGGAGTGAGAGAGTGAAAGAGAAGAAGAAGAAGAGAAAAGGATTAAAAAGGCCGAGCTCATACTCTACATTAATTGAATGCCTGGGAGAGAGGACAGACATGAGAGGAAGCCCATTCTCTGCCAGCTGCTTCAAGAGGTATTGCAATTAACCCTCTGGCCATCATAAAATAATACCTGGCTTCTGTCGTTTTCTGATTGCTGGGTTGGGTTGTACAGTGTCTGCTCGGGCCGTGATCATGTTCCAACCCCCGGCGTGTAGACCGGATCGAACCGGCTGTCAGCGAAATGGCCTGATTGTGCCGCTGCTGCTGCTGCTGCTGCTGCTTCTCTACAGCTCCCTCAAGGCCGCTCAGGCTGCCAAACCCAAAGGGCCGGGACACACACATTTGAACTCCATCCGTATTGACGGGGATATCTCCTTAGGTGGGCTCTTCCCGGTGCATGCCAGAGGCCACGATGGCAAACCCTGCGGGGAGCTGAAGAAGGAGAAGGGTATACACCGACTGGAGGCCATGCTCTTTGCCCTTGACCGCATCAATAATGACAATAATCTGCTGCCCAACATTACACTGGGAGCTCGTGTCCTGGACACCTGTTCCAGGGACACTCACGCCCTGGAGCAGTCGCTGACCTTCGTGCAGGCTCTCATTGAGAAGGACGGGACAGACGTCAAATGTCTGGGCGGGGGATCGCCGATCATTACCAAACCTGAGAGGGTGGTGGGCGTCATCGGAGCCTCCTCCAGCTCTGTCTCCATCATGGTGGCCAACATACTACGTCTGTTTAAGGTAAGAGTCCTCTTCCTATTACAGCCCTGTTTCTGGAAAAAAAGTTGGGATGCTGTGAAACCGTTTAATTAAGCAGAATGTAAAAAATTGGCTAATTATTTTTGACACATCCTCTATTAAAACAACCAAAACACAGAACAAACGGCCTGTTTGCAAATGACTACATTCTGTTCTTATCCATGTTTTACACAGTCCCTACTTCATCATAATCTGTGTTATGCTTTTAAGAAGAGCACACAGGAAAGAGCGCCGTCTCTGCTGTTCAATACTGCATGAAACTTAAAAACTGATTTTTGATGCTTTTGCTTCATTATTCCTCTTACATGTGTGTAAATAATTGACAACACTGGCTTAAAACAAAACAAAGGCTGAGCAGTGTGAAAGAACAATATGTGTTGGATATCTGCTGCCACGCAATGGACACTTTCATAACTTTAGAGAGGCGATCCCTTGGTAAATCTCATCACTCTGACTATTGCCCTGCAGGAGTTGGTTGCTAAGCAGCAAGAGATATTGCCTGTCATAATACTGAGGTGATTAATAGGAATACAACTTGATTTCATTTCAGCCCCATAGCCTTTTCTTCCAGCCAGTCTTGTATATACATCTGCCTACACTGTGTAGAAAACGTGTCCCGTTTGTATATATTTGGATGTTTTGTTGAATTATGTAAACATTATTCTATTTTCTGACCAGACAGACATTATGAGCCATATAGCTCTTTCTACTTCGCTGGAGGGGTATTTGCTATTTACTGGTCCACACACTGCAAAATGCCACACCTTTCTTTGACTTTGAAAGGAATTGCTTTTCATAAAGTACTGTCATGTGTTTGGAATTGTTTCATGGGCAATTACACACTTAAGCACAGAATTTACTCAAATCTCTTTCACTGGTATGGGCAAAGTAGAGCCTTATTTGAATTCAGCAGTGATTAAAATTGGGGATTCTTTCTCAGATAGCACTCAGACTTCAAAACTAACTTTTAAAAAAAAGCTGATAATATACTTTCACCTTTGATCTCGCATAAAAAATCATGGCTTATTTAAAAGAAAAATGAGCTCTTGTCTTGGTTAAAAGTGTTATCAGATCAGGTGGTGGCCCAATCAAAAAAACAATCCCTGCAGCTGATTTAATTTCTTATGTAAGGACACTTCAGCAGGCCAGGTGTTTACTCTCACAAAGTGGACTCTAACCTGACTGAGGAGCTGCATATTTGCACCTTTTTTTGCTGTCATTTCACAGAGCAACACAGGATAATAAAGTTTTACAGAACTAAACTTGTCTTGGAATTACTCAGCTGCAAACATAATGTAACTTCAGCTGAATAAAGATAAGGGTAACGCACTGACACAGTTAGTTAACTGACAGGAAAAACATCTTGATCTATTCTAATAATGGATCTTTAATGTAAATCATTGAGCTTTTCCCAGTTGTGAGAAATGGCTGGTATTCATGACAAGCATTTTGAGGATGTTCACACTGGCTGTGAAAACATGTAATTGGCACTTTGACTGTTTTCTGACATTTAACAGGTTAAAGTATTTATCAATTAATAA
>JAQNCA010000014.1:5663282-5710538 GCA_029783725.1 Acanthurus tractus
TCTGAAGTTGCTAATGTTTGCTTTTACCAGTGTCATCCACCGCCAGCATGACTCATCCGATTGTGTGTGTGTGTGTGCGTGTGTGTGTGTGTGTGTGTGTGTGTGTGTGTGTTCGTGGAAAACCCAGTCACATGAACATTGTGGGGACGATGTCAGATATGGTTAGCAGTTGACGGTTTCTTTTATGATTCTTTGAATGAGCGGGCCGATCCATTCTGCAGCTGTTTTGTGGTCAGAGCTCCACCACATCCCTCTTCCCCAGAGGTGCTGCTCACCATCTGCTTTGTTGCAACCTCTCTTAGTGAGTTAATGGTTATTTGCCTCCAGTCGATCCTTTGCTCTGTCGACATTTCAGCTTTAGCCCAGTTTGGTAAAACCAGTTAATGTTAGGTCAGTTTAATGCGTTACTGAAAAGCAAAACCTCACATATTCTTCTTTTTCTCTCTTATGCAACAGTGAGGCAACTAACAATTTAAATGTTTTTGAGTCTGTTGAGGAAATAAAGGCTATCTTAGGTTTGCTTTTGAGACTAAAAGTGCTGTCTGTCCCTCTTAAAATATCTCTTAATAAAACATAATGCACATCATAAGATTTCTGTGAGAGCCACCTCCTTGTCAGCTTTTCAAAACCGAGTATTTGAGCAGCATTTTATCTTCTAGCTGCTGGGCTTGTACTCATTTGGAATGAAGCAATAACCTGAGCCGAGCTTCTATAGAAAATTTAATCAAATCTACAAATTTACACGCATGCTTTTCATGTTAATTTAGAATTTGGACTCAGACGAAATGAGATTAGAGGTAAGAATTAAAAAATGAAACCCACTTGAATAGCAGGGTTTTTTTTTTCCTGTATGTTAGAAGGGAATTTTAAGTTTGACAATCCTTGAAATCTAGAATGAGAGGTTTCATTTTTCATGGCTCTTGTTCATTTTCTTCCCATCGAGTTTCATCATTGCTTGGTTGAAAATTAGTTACCCTGTTTATAACATTTCATCACTGAGGCTGCCCACACTTTTAATGACTCTGGATCGACCTGATAAATGACTTCTTGTACAAAGAATCTCAAATATCCAGCTCATTTCTTTCTATTTTAACCCTGTTATGAGCCTTGTATGGTGAGTTTTTTTAAACGAGAAATAAAACAGGTTCATGTCATGATGTTTCAGGCTTCATCTCACATTCTACTGGTGCATTTTATTCCCCAATAATCCCTCTAGTGGCACAGTAGAATGACGGCCTTGTGTCACAATTGATTTAGCAGCTCATTTGGGGGAATGACAGCTAAATCAAGATAAACTAGTATCAGCCCATCGAGGCATCTCATCTTCCACCAAACCCATTCATTTAGTGAGCCAGTGACAATGTGATAGTTCACATTGATTGCTTCACTATAAAGCCATTAAAGACCATTTTCCTTCTCACAGTACACGGATTTTAATTTTATGCAACGAGGTGACATGTTTAAACTTTTTGGTGAGAGCTGTTTGGATTAACTGTCTAAATGTGACGCTCATACAGGTGAACAAAGTTACAAGTTTCCAGTGGGAGGGATACTGTGGGGAAAAAAAAAAAGATTTTTGTCAGGTTCACTTACAGGTTTCAGCATAAGCATATTCTCGATGAGAATATATTATATTCTTTGTCAGACAGAAGGCTGGACTTGGTCATTATTGCCTGTGAAAGTGAAGCCGCAGCACAAATGGATAGATAGTATAGGGCATTGTTAACTTTGTAATTTTAAAATGAGAGCCATTTTGGCCAGAGTACTGTAAGTCATTGTGGGAGCTGCAGATAATAATCCTGCTCAGTTCGGTTCACGGAGGTGATAATTTTCCATTTTCTGTATTTTCCTATGTCGTGCTTTTTTTTCTCTGCACTCTCGTCTGGCCTGTCTGTCCTCCAATAATCCATTAAAACAATGCTGACTATCATAGTGTGCAGCTACTACATCAACATTTTATTTTTCCCTTCTTTAATATGTGATTCACAGTAATAGTATTGATCTGTCTTAGTTTTTTGACTCTCATCAGTCAGAGATGATTGCACTTGGTAACCTGTTGTTCTTTGACCACCAGCGGGGCTTCAGCTTCATGTCATCACGTCATTTCATTCTGCCACTGCACATAAAACCTGCGCCTGCACAGGAGAGGTGCATTATGGGGAAAATGATTTTTTTCCCCTGATTTCCTGATCATGAATCAGACCCCCCAAACATTTCAGCTTTTCAGAGAAAGGTTCAGATTTAAAAGATATGCAGCGGAGCTATTTATTGCGGGTCTTCTAGGCCCGCCAAGAATTGGCGCCGACTGCTAATTCATGTCGCTGTTTCCTAATCTTTTTTCCTTATGACTCCTAACATTAAATCAAATTAGTGTACATTGAGACTTCTCATACCTGGCTGCATACGTCTACCATTTAGAAAAGGCTCAAAATGTTTGTGTGTTTTCGGAATAATTTTAAGAGAACTGAAAAATAAATGACCCTGAAATCCATAATTAAAAAAGTAAAGCTCAGAGGAAAGTTTGGTTCAGATTAGCAGTTGGATTTTTTTCAGCTGTCCTCTCATGTCAGCCACTTCTGCAACACTTTTGGGTGAGAGGACACTACAGTTAATTTATAATACATATTTAGTAACAGTGTTTTTATGATGTGATTTTCAAATGAATTGCTAAAACCTACATTTACCTGGAACACAGAGGATAGTATTTATAAGGAACTAGTGTCCTGTACCCCCTTTAGGAAACAGAAGGAGGTAAGGAACAGAAAAAAGGTCCTTAACGATGAAGTCCTTTGAACTTAAAAAACCAGGGTTCAGAGCTGTGAGTCTGCTAAGGTGTCGATCGAATTCACATGGCTTATTGAATCAGATTTTACTGGGGAAACAATATCAGCATATGTTTGTATTGAGGAAGTAAATGTTTGCTGTGGTGGCGCCGCTGTCTTTGTTATGGCGTGATTTTCCACTTGTGATATCTTGCTGCGTGATGAATAAGTGCTGATTCATAGTGACTCATTAGTCTAAAAAAAGAATAGGTCTGACAGTACACAAGGCCATAAGACAGACCCTTTACAGCAACTGTAAGAATAAATGGCAAAAATCTCTGAAGTTTTACAAAATGGAAACATTAAAAGTAGTTTAATAATTTCAAAATCAGGAGCACTTCCTGATCACGATTCTTGTGTTTGTTTTTAATTGGTGTCTTCTTTCTCTTCACTAGTTGCATAAAAGTCACAAATTGCAAGTGTCAGACGATGGCTGCCTCTGAAAGATTTTATAGGCCTGCATGTTGTGCATTCCTGTATAATTACGTTGTCGTACACTGTAATTATATTTTGCCACAGTTGTGATCTTATTTCACCAAATTCAAGCCACTGAATCTCTGTGCACATTAGATGTAACAACATTTTGTCATTTTTTTAATCGTTTACAAGCATCGATCCACAAACCAAACACAGACCTTCGACCATCTGTCAGTCGTCTTCATGGGCCAGACATCTTGTGTTTGTCTGTGAGTGTGTGTGTGTGTGTGTTTGTGTATTTGAACACACGTGCATGTGAGTCTGACACGCTGTTTGTTACATATTTAGCTGTTTTCTAGCTGTTTAGTGACAGTGAGAAGACTGTTTGCTCTTCTCTCATGAACATTATTTATTGATAAAAAGATATTCAACCATTTACTGCTCATTATTGACTTTTTTCTTTTTGGGGAGAAAAGTCACAGCTCCAGTGGTCTGTTTCGGTGTTCCTTTAGTAAACCAGTAATCCGTGCAGGCTAATCCTTGTTTACAATGTAGAATTCTTGTTTAGTTCATCTGCAGTTCAGCTGCCTCAAGTGACAAGAAAATAAGTTAGCCTCGTTTCACACCTCTGAATTACTGCTTGCATCTTAGATTTGTTTAGTGATTTGAAGTGAAACAGTGATCATCAGGATGCCAACAGGGGACTTCATGTTTGTTTATGTGGCTTTGAAACTGCAGGCTGCTTCATTTTAAAAAAGCAACGACAAACACGCCTTTATCCATATTTTCTTACATCTGTGGTGTTAAATCTAAAATACTCTCACTCATTACCTCTCTGTTTTGCCTACCTGTTTTAGTGTAAATAGGGGATAGTTGTTGAATTTACTAATAGGGGCAAAAGGGCAGGCTAAAGATGAGAGGTGACAATGAATTTGACTCCCCCTGCTGGTGGTCAACGAATCACCTGTTATGATTTTGCACTGTGAACTTCGCTTTGGACACATTAGTAAACTAATTCTTAATTTTTAGCCATATTGAGATTTCAGGGTGTTTTTTTTTTAATTAGAAATGGACTTAATGTTCTAAACTTGGTCTTATGCATTAACAACCGATAGAATATATTATATTAAACATTGTGAATCATGGTTTTACATGCTCCTCTGTGACAGTAAATTGAATGTTTTTGACTGTGGTTTTGACAAAGGAAACAATTTAAAGTTGTCACTTATCTCTCTGGAATAAATTGTAATAGGCATGTTTTACCAATTTGAATATTTTGAAGGTCAGTCGATTAGTCGTTTGGTCAAGAGAGTAACATTGGTCACTCAGTGATGAAGCAGCTACCTTATGTTCAGCTCTGTTGGCATCACAAAAGGTTTTGTTTTTCAGAAAAAACAACACCTGCAAAGCAAAGCATTTCCTCTCCCCCGTTCTCCAAAGCTACAGTACACAGCACAAAAATCCCTGTTACTGTTTTCTGCTTCTACTATAATGTGTCATACACACACAGCGCCCACTTTTTTCCAAGCAGTGTTATAGAAGTTGTCCTAGGAAATAAGATAAAAATAGGTAAAGCCTAGACTTTATTATAAAGAATGGACAGAGCCACTGTGATGGTGGCTCTGTCCCCCACTGGTTTGTGCAGCAGCATTTTAAAGTCTGAAGTTTGGCGTTATGGCTGCCAGCCTGATTTTGGAGCCTGAAGTGGCCAAATTTAGATGAGAGGGTGGAGCTGGAGAAGTTAAGAAGTGCTGCTAGTAATTTTTCTGACACCAGACAGCTTGAAGCTGCCGTCACTCACAGCGGCCATGTATTTAATTATGCATAAATTTAAGCTTTAATCTAAGTTAAATTAGAGACTTACACAAAAAAATCATCCCCTTACAGTCATCATGAATGTGTAAATTTGTTACAGAGATCAGAACTTTTTTTGAACCAGACTACAACCACGTTTATTTCTTCTTTAAAGTTAGATTTTTTAATATGAGGCTCTCTGGGAATGAGTCAGCCTCAGGTGGCCATTCAAGGAACTGCAGTTTTGGCACTTGGTGTTGGCTTTATTTTTCATACCTTGAGGCTGCAGCTTGAGACAAAGCAGGCAGTGAGAGAGTGAGCTCACAGTGCATTAACATAGATTACAACACCTCATCTCAAAATACTCTTAACATCATACATTACTGATATAGAACAATGTTGCAGTGTAGCATGGAGAGGGTTTTAACATGTTATTGTGTCACAAAAGCATCACACTACAAAACTATGCGTTCAGTTGCTGCTGCTTACTCAGGTGCAGGTACCTGTGGTTTGCAGCAAACTACACATGTATTAATACCTCCGGGTTGGGATTGCTGTGGTTGCTGGAAAATGGGATCAGAATTTTTGTCTTTTTTCAGACATTTTACATACAGAACATTATTCCATTCATGCAGAAAATAATCATCAGAATGATGGGTAATAAAGTAATCCTCGGTTGCAGTCTTGGAAGAAAGCTAATTTAACCACTCAGAGCTAAAGGAGTTTAAGAAAAGACACGTCCACTCTACCTTGAATTACTTCTCAGCTGAAGAATGGCACTGCGATAAATGCAAATAGCACCATTCGCAGTGTGTTGATGCCCTGCCTGTAGCCATGGTGATCTTTGGCATGTGCTAATCTGGCTGCAAAAAAAAAAAAAAAGGAAGTGTATTGATTTGATATTGAGCCACACAAGCTTGATTAAATATTTTCATGGCAGGATTTACAGATCAGTGAACTATGTGATTATATCATAAGGTCCTTTGATCATTACTGGAAAAACTAAAAAGCAAACACACAGTTTTTTTTTTAAATCATATCTTATTATTACAAACACAAGATACCAAATGCTTTAGATGTGGACACGTGTTGGTATAAACTAAACTGCAGATTGCAAATGTCAATATAACATGAAAGGTCCATATCAGGCTCCGTCCTAATATATCTGTTGACGGGCAAAAGGTCGATGTGGTTTATGATTGGACAAGATGATATATTGATCTTTGGTGGTCAGCGTTGGTCTTTGGTGGCTTAGCTTTGCTCTTTTCATCCTTATCATTCCCACAACACCTATACAGGTGATTACAGCTGCTTACTGATCACTGCCGTAATAGACTTGTGTCAGACAGGGAAAAGGCCAGGCTGTTCCCACAAAATATAATCAGCTGTCTATGTGAAGTCTGAGCACTTCTTATCAAGCGGCTTGGCTTTGCAGCGCAGATCGATTGTCAAGATGCCGTAATGTCACATTCACCAGGGTGGAAAGAGAAGTTAAATCCTGTTATGGCATTTTTTTTTTTTTTTTTTATTCCACGGTGACATCTGGTTCATTAAAATCGGACACACAGTATCATGACCTCTCCAAACATCAAGAGACCCAGTGTTTCTCCTGGGGGCTGCTGGAGTGCGGTTGAGTGAGTAATTATTTAGGCAAGCTTGTTGTCGAGACACCTCGGACAACAGGCAATTTGGCCTGACCTATAGTGATTGTCAGTCTGACACTGAATCCAACAAATGTCAAACAGTGCAGGGAAACAGCAAACAGCGTCTCCCTGTGTGCTTTCCCTTCCTGTCGGTGCCTGTACACAAACATATTGTGTGTGCGCGTGTGTGTGTGTGCAATGCAGGCATGCAGGAGCTAGTGTTTGTGCTTAAATGCTTAAAACTCAGAGTTTGCAGCATGGGACATCTATTTTTGAAAAGGCCACCAGACCTGTCGGGAATATGTGGAGGGGCATTTGTCAGAGCCCTCTTCGACTAGTTGTGTATGTAGTTTTTTCGCAGACTGACGACAGTCTTCAGTGAGGTATGAGAGAGACCATTACACACATGTCTAGCACGCTCTAGATGATGAAGAGATCTGGGAACTCATCCTTCTATGAAAACTGCCTCTGGCTGAGATGCTGCATGCTGAGGATGCAGGCCGCAGCCAGGCGATGTCGGCCTCAGATGACATAACATACGCATGATGGGACCTACCTCAAGACTGCTCTGTGTCAAACATAAGTATTAATAATGTAACGAAACGAATACAGTGTTTCTGCCAGAGGAGGAAAATGGAAATAGAAAGAGTGGCCTCATAAAGGAGCTACTTGTTCGCAGAAAGCTGGAATTAACTTTGACTCTTTCTTTCCTCTTGTCCATTTAACTAGTTGATGTAATAAAAGTAATAATTTTTTTTTGCTATCAACATGTTATCAAGTTAGCAAAGACTTGGTTAGCATCAGGGAGCTGTTTTTGGTTTGCAAATGTCACATGGAATGATTTCTGAATACTGAAGCTCACAATTTTTTAGTTTCTCACACAACGTACAAAGATTTTTAGTTTCAAAGTAAAACTATAAATATGCAGAATTCAGTTCAGTTCAATTCAAATCACTTTTTTTGTCCTGATTGGATAACTGAGAAGGTGTTGATCATGTTTGTAGTTAAAGGGAATACACATTATAATCATCTCTATAATAATCAGTCACTTTTCTATTGATGTTAATTGCTGTGCTCATGTTCTGAGTGGTTGAACTGCATCAATGAAGCAATCGAGAGACCTTTAAATGCTCAGGAAAGTTAAGTAGCCACATGGTGTGTCGGTCTGATCAATTCCAACCGATAACTTGTCAGCTGCTTCAGCAGGGGCAACATCTGTCCTCTGTGACTGAGAGCTCAAAGGATGGAAATCTTAAAGTTTCAGATGATTAAATTTTGATTTAGGGTGCTCTAGTACGATGAAAAAACAGTGGCGATCAAAAGAATCAGCACTTTCTTACATCTGTTAATTGATTTGTCTCAATAAACTTCAGGCATCCACATCGAAGAGACATTTTTTTAAGGAGATGATTATTTTACAATTTTAAAACCTCTGCAGCTTTCAAGAGTCAAGCTAGTGTTGAAACGGATTTAAAAAAATAATAATTTTGCGGCAGAAAGAGCAGTTATGACTTTAGGGTTTATTTTTCAGATTTGAAAACGGTTTTACAGTTGTATGTTATTTCAAATAAAAAGTCATTTCATGTTTTGTAAAAGTCATGCATTTCCTCTTAGAATAAATTAACATCATTACACTCCCTGTTGTACTAAGTCCAACTTCTCTGTCTTGTTTTTCTGCAGAGGTGTTATCAGTTAACGGCACAACAAAGGTCTGCCAACTGGCATTAGCGAAGCACGTTAACTTTTTCCATTCAGTGAGAGAAACAAGGCTTTTTGTTGTGGCAGTAATGTGAACCTTGAACAAACAACGACGCTGCAGTAGTCGTCTTTGAACAGAATCAACTTATTTTTTCAACAATCTGTTTACTCGTCATCACTCGCTGCTTTTTGCGCTGTCTGAACCATGGTGACTGTCGCAGCTCAGCTGTCACTCCGCGAGATGCGTTGTCGCGCTACGTCATGTAAATACATGTACACGATTGGACAAGATGGAGCATCAGAGCGACTACAGTCCAGCTTCTGCTGACAGCTCAACCTCAGTCTGATAAAACAGCTGTAGACTGTTGCTGCTTCTTAAATTAAAAAAAAAAAAAAACTTACCAGAGGGTAAGAAACAGGAGGAGCAGTGACTCTGTTATATTTAAGTCAACTTTAAGAGATCAAAGCTTATTCACACTAAATCCCTGGACTGCTTTGGTCCAACTGTAAAATGGAAACTGTATAACTTGCAGTAAAACATTACTTAACCTTTTTATTTTCCATACATAAGAAGAAGAATGGTCCCATATTGATGACATTAACTTCTTGTATTTCATCCATATAGTAAATAAAGTGAAAAAGGGACAAAATTGGTTTCATTTATTAACTTAGCGTCCATTGCCTTGTTACCTCAGTAACCTTCTCACTGAATTTAACTTCACTATGTTCAATAAAAATAGCCAAACAGACAGTGATGAGTACTATGGTGAATTACTGCAGGCTGAGCCAAAGCAGCTGAAGCACAACGGAGTTTGTGTTTTGATGCCAAGTGTTTCTGAGAATGTCCTGATGCATTTAATAGCTTTTTTTTTTTTTTTTTACCTCTTGGTGGTATCTACCAATCTATTAATAAAGAAACTGGACCTTATTTGCATTGCACTTTTCATATAAACTTAATGGAGCACAAAGACCTTCATATACTTTGTGTTATATGGCCTTTTAAATCAGAAGGATACCACAAGAAACACAGATAGTACTGCAGAAAGGTGCCTAACTACAAGCATCACATGTTAATAAACTGTAATTGTCGTATATGAATTTAAAAAATATTACAAAATACAAAACTTTACATTTGTTTATTTCATCACTGCACATACTTTTTTTTAAATGACTGATGTCATAATATAACGAAGCATTTGAGTAGCTGCACGTATTAGCTGCCAAACAAAACTCATTAGAATAATTAAAGTCAGCATATTTTTCAGTGTCACCGGTCAAGATGTTATTTTCGATCTAATTGTTTGATTAAAAGAAACACTGAGGGAAAAATGGAACCAAAAGTGTTTCAAAGACCAGAAATAAACCCTGAGACACAGTAAAACACCATTATCAAAAACCTGGAGGAAATATGTTGCCACCAGGAATTTACCTGGCAGCTCCGGCTGTTCCTCCAAGATGGATGATAGAGGCAAGAGGGAGGCTCATCAGGGAAGCCAAGAGGCCACAGCAACCTTCAGACAAGGGCAGCTCTGTATGGTAGAGCCTGGCCACTCTGTGTGCTTAATAACCTCTTTGAGTGTCTTGTGTTGTTGTGGACTGAGTGCAAAGAAAAATGGAAAATGGAACATGGAGGCTGGTCCGGTCTTAATCGTGCAAAAAGACATTTTCAGTCTCGACAAAGGAAGGAGGATGCTCAGGATCAAAGACTTGTGGTAGTAATTACTAAAGAGAAGCTTGGCGTATAGCCCATCAGAGCGCTGCAGCTCCGTGGGTGTAACAATACGGATGCATAACTTTGCACCCTTTAAATCCACAGACGATAGTGTTTAATATAGTGTGTGCATTTAAGCAGGATGATGAGAGCATCATGCTGCTGGCCTCTCTGCGGCAGAAACAAAAGCTCTGCTCAGGGAAAATGAGTGGTTTCAAATACCAGCAAACGCTATGAAAACATGTAGCTGCCCTCTGACCAACGAGCACTGAAGAAAGGATTTCATTTCCTTAACCAAACAAAAGAATGAACATTATCAAGGGGTTGAAATAAACGCACTACAGTTTAAGCCTCTAATGTTATTTTATATCGTTGGCGACTGATGATAATGTTAATGATGCATAGAAGATATTATGGCAGTGTTAGTGGACTTAAATCAGCTGATATTACACATACTTATTATTTTCAGTACCACCCTGCCTGGAAAAAAAACTCCAACATCAAGTCTGAGAAAATAACCTCCTTATCGTATCATCAGAGTTATCTCAGTTTGTGCTTGGAGCCACATACTTTCATTATAAAGTATATCTGTGCAGTTCTGATCACCAGTTTATCTTCCTGTTTGCATTATGCAACATGGAGTAAAGTGTTGGATCCAGGATTTTTGTAAGCCTGTCTTTCAAAGTTGCTCCACTCAGGATTTGCAGCACCTGTCACCAGTTGCTGAAAGCAGTATCAGTCGATTGTGACACTGATCTGGGATCATTTATCACAATGTAGCTTTACGTTTATTTTATCATCTTTAGTTGTTAGTTATTGGTGGTGTAATGAGAATGCCTTTAAAATGTTCAGGAAAAAAAAAAGTTTGTTTATTTTGCTCAATTTCAAGAAATAAGTTTTAAAAAGCTGTAAATTTGTCTCTTAACTATTGAAAAAGAAATAGTGATAGAATTTAGACTTAGAAACAGACTTTTGGGAAAAATTCTGTTTCTAAGTCTTTCTAATGAGGAATAAGTACCTTGAAGCCACAACTCCGCCACTTGGTTTCTGTTCGTACCTGTTACTTTTATCTTTGACAGAAATTTGGCAAAATGTACACTGGTGTGTACTGTCTGTAACTTTAAATTCAAAATATCTTTACCTCCAAACTCTGCTGCAGGTCACTGATGTTTGTTTACATCTGTTGCTCACTGCTGCTCTCTGCTCTCACTGGGTGCTAACAGCTAACAGCTGGCTAACTTTCAGTACTGCTCTGCAGTGACTGTTAACCAGTGTAAGATATTTGCCTGGTCCTTCCTGCCTGCAAGCTGTTTGTGACAGAGAGGACATAACACAGCGTCAGAGATATTTTTATTTAGGTCTCACACTGAGAGTCATCAGTTGATAGTAACTATAGTAACAACTTGGACGGCTGCGCTCTGTTGCCGTCAGTGCTTGGTTAAGTTTATCATTTACTAAGTAATTGTTGCCTACATACCTAACAGAGTTCCTACATGGATAAAATTTCCATTCACCCTAATTGCATTTTCTATTGCTCCCTGCTAGAATAATTGGTCACACTGCTACACTGTGGCATTTAAGTGGTATGTAGAGAAACTTTCACTCACATTTTACGCAGTATGATCAGCTTTTCTGATTTGTCTTCAGAAAAGCAATTAAACATTTTGCCTTATTAGTCTAAATAGGTTTGTCTAAATGCTGTGTGATCTGCTTTTGTCTCTGTCCTTGTATGACTTCTTGTAGAACTTACTTTGTCCTTCATCGTTCCAGATCTGAGGAATCATTTCAGTGAATGCATGTCAGTGATGGCAAAATCAACAAAAAGAAGAATTTAAAGTTTTCAAAACCCAAATTATCCTTTAAATTCATTAGGAAATGTAAAGTCTTAAAGCCTTGAGATTAGATGAGATGATAAGACAGCCCTACCAACTTTTTTAAACAGTCCTTGCCTCCATCTTTCCCAAGTGTTAATTGAGGGCTGTGAATACTTGTGTATCAGAAATGTTTTGTTTTGCAGTTTGGCACACTGTCAAACACACACGGCACAGCGAGTGCCTTGCAGCACACAACAGAAAGCTAAAAAAGCTTCTGGCAGAGCGCTGCTGGATGACGCCGCGGGATGACGCAACAAACAATTGTTCACAACTCTAAAAAAAAAAAAAAAGTCATTGTAACCAAGCTAAATATAAGAGATGGTGATGTAGATGTCTGTATTCACAGTGTTCGGCTGTGAGCCGCTTTGTTAACGCTACAGCAGCTGGAGAACGTGAGAAAAAAAGTATTACTGGGTATGACAGGAACATCTAGGAGCAGGTGTGTCATTCTGGTGAATAGATGTATATCACCCACTGGTTTACGGAGATGTTATGTTTTACTTCAGTTTTTTTGTCTGTATTCAGTTTGTTTTTGACTCCATTCATATTCACTTTATTGAAGCTTTTAGATCTTAATGTTTTTGTTTTTTTTTAATCCCCGAAGTCGTTTTTTACCCCTCCTCCACTTACATTCCCTCAGAGGCACTACCTCCTTTGCATTTATGACAGGTACCTCATTTGTTTTTAATTCAATAAATCATATATTAAAACTGGCATGAAGGATTGGGACTTCTTATAAGTTCTGTCTCTGACTAATGGTGTTATGACGCAGAAAAGCTTTCATTTCTGATTAAAAAAATAAAATGCAGTCCTGGAACAAATAGTTTTTCAGTTTCATCAGTTTCAATTTTCTGTTTAGTTGTTTAGTTGAAGATATTGAGTGACTATAACTTTGAGGCTGTAGTTGTTTAATGTAAATTGAATGTGGGATGCTAAGCAAGATTTTAAGTCTGAGATTAGAAAAAACTTCAATCTCTAGCTTTTTGTAATCATTAAGATCTGATATTACTGTGGTTCTGTCATTTTGTTTTTCCTCTTAATGTTTCCAATAACTGCATCTTTTTAATGAGGCTTTAATAACTCTCTGCATTTTGAAAACTCACAAATGGAAAAAAAACCCACAAAAATTTGCATTAAAAAAAAATGTTTTCAAATATTAATAGCACTCTTAGTTTCCCTTTTCTTTTCTGTTATTTCAGCCTGATCCTCGCTAAGTTTATTTCATTTCTTTGAACACACATGGGTTTTGCTTCAACATCTGATGTGGCAAGAACCTCAACAAGTCAGGCTGTCTGACAGGTTGTGTGAAAACCAACAGTTTTTATTTTAAACCACTTTGTAATTAGATATTGATTCAGGATTTTAGTCCTTGAGCTATGATGCAAGTTAAGAGTTTTTATTAAGTGTCATTGTGTCAGTCAAGCTGCTGCTCTCAGATATTGTTTAAATGAGACTAATGTTATCACAGTCATTCAAAACTATGGCACGGCACAAAAATGACACCCAAGTTCTAGTATTTGTACCTGTAGTACAGTAAGATTAAAAAATATATATATTTTTTCAAAAATCTCTACGTATCCTACAAATGATCAATATTTAGTAAGTACAATGGTATTCATCAGCAGCAAAATTTAGAGAGATAAATCCAAACTGTTATTCTTTAAACTTTATCCCATCAGAAAAACCCAAATGACGAAACCTCACCGATCACAGGATTTATGATTAGTTATATTTATAAATCTAAAAACATCTCAAGTGCTGCTTTCAGCTTCATCAACTCCCCTCCCATCACACACACACACACACACTCGCACATCACAAATCCATCATAAGAATACATAAGTTGACCCATCAAGGCAGGAGGAACCAAACATCGGCCCCACTAATGCAAAATAAGTAATCAAAATAATTGGCCTATTCATAAAGCAAAAACAAGCCAGGCTGCTCTTTCCGTCTCTCTGAGTGAAGCAGGCAGATGGACTAAGAAACATTAAGAAATCCAACTTTGAAGTGCTAAAAGTGTCTAATTTAACTATAATTAAACATCTCAATTTGATGTGGTTGCCTGAACCTGACCTTAAAAATGTAAAACAGTCTTACTTGTCTAACCTTAAACAATAAGTCTGGTGATTTTCTATTGTAATTTTGTCACCAACAATCCCAAAAAAGACATAAAACAACAATGAATTGATCAAACTAATAAATATTGCCCGTGTTCACCTGATTTAGTTTACCTCTCTCTGCTGTAGACCTTCTTTGTCATTCAAAATATATTAAAAATGAGCCACAATATTGCACTGGGTAACCTTCTCCTTCCCTTTGATCATCATGGGTACTTGTCAGGGTTATTGGAGTCAGATGTCTTTCTGTTGTAAATACTTATTAGTGCAACAAATGTGGATTAATCTGCAGATGCAAACAGTCCCAGAAATTGCACAAACTATGATGACTACTGCTTTACTGCACTGAAATGAACAGAGTCTGCTTTCTCTTCACTTTGAGGATGAGCAGCTGGACCAGTGGCAGGACGACAAAATGGGAAATACATTGACAAATTTATATTTGTGACCTGTTTATAAAGACTTAAATCTTCAGAAACTGCTCGCCACAGACCGGCGGAGGGAGTTGTAAAGTTTGTTTCTGCCTTTTTCATTTGATTTGTTGACAGGAGGAAATATGAGCAGCCTTATCCATTAACTTTAATTATTTCACATGATCAATGGGTAACGCCATGCCCAGTTTGTGCATATGTACACAATCAGATTAGTGGTAGATGAATGTTGTGTTCACATTACTTCTGACTGAAATGAAATCTGAGCTCATTCCCCAAAAATATGAGTGTGTGTATGTGTGTGTGTTGCCTTTTATGAATAGGCAGCAAGCATTCAACTTTATTTTCACTCAGAGTGAAAGAAAAAAACGCTCTTCCTGTTAATGACTTACAGGCTGTTATTAAAGTTTTTATTTTATACTTAATATTCCTAACAGTTGTTTGTCAAGTCTGATGTAATAGTGCAGGTTCTCAGTTGCATTACAAATAATTGTTTAGTGGTATAAATGTAGGTCTCATTTACAATGAGAACTGAATGGTTTATTCCAACGATGAGATTAAGTATAAAATTTTAATTTTGATGCAATTAAATATTAAGTAGTTTTATTTTCCTCTCTGAACTAATACAGTTTTAATCAGCTGAAGTTAAACTCTCAGGGCACGAAATTTATTTTAATATTGCTGTTTAATCATCTTGTATAAATAAAAGTAGCATGTAAAGTCACTGTTCGACATGTTTTATTGATTATCGAACATAAGTGATGTCCATGTTTTAAATGTTTTACAAATCCGCCAAAGAAGTGAGCTCCTAAAAGAGAAGCAATGCAGATATTTTTAACTAAGTTTTAAATTCAAAGTCAGCAAACATGAATTCCCAACAATGATTGGTCAGCATCACAGAGCATCACTAAGCCTCATGATCAACCCATTTTAAAGTGTTTGCCACAGTTGTGATCCGTTTGCTCAACCTTCGTGTTCCTCTTTAATTTCCCGCCGTGAGGACAAGAGGAGGAAACCCCTAAATAGCTGGATGGAGACATGTTTATCACTGTCTCGCAGATACACGCAACAGTAAGTCAAATCTTCTTGTGATGTGATGCCGAGGAAGGAGATTTTCCATTAGTCACTCCGAACACTGGCTACCTCTGACATTTGTGAAAGTGATCTGAGGTGGGAATATTATCTGTCCCTTCCAGCCCTCAAAGCCTGAATGCTGTAAGCAAGTTAAATACAAGCCTTAAAGTTGGAGCAAAAACTTTTCCCCAAACGTTTTGCTGACTGGAATAACTCCTAAGATCCTAATTTGACAGTTTTTTTCCCCTTTTTTTTATGATCGTATTTAAGCGATGAAGTGGGGTTGAAAATGCTCTGTGTGAAATTGAGACCTTTTTTTTTTTTTGTTTGATGATGATTGAATTGTCAGGAATAAGTGTAGCATATAATTGTATTTTTGACGTTTCGCGAGGAGAGCTTATTTAAAAAAAATGAGCTCAGAGGTGAACAAGATGAAGTTAATTAAGCGTCGCCTTCTTAGAGCAAGTACCTGAACCTGTGGGAGTAAAAGGATGAGAAATGTAACTTTTCAAGACATAAAAAAAAAATCCCTCATCTCTTCCATTTCTTCCTCATTGTTACATTTTCCTCTCTCATATTTAACTCTGTGTCAACCTTCTTGTTGTCTTTATCTAAAAAATGTGTTTTTTGTCAGTTTTCCTTTCCATCATAATTGACCCCCACAAAAGAACTTTTGGTGGCTGAATGAATTCCCTCCCTTTCTTTTATCCTCCTTGTCCCATTCATTCAAATCTCTGAGGGTCCAGGAGGCGAGGCAGGTGTGTGATGTCGACCTCTCTGTTACAGTGATGGATGGCATTTGTTGAACCATGCAGTGAAATAATAAGAGTACAGTGTGTCATCGAGAGTATTATTTGAAATATGTCACTAAGAAGAAAAGAGTTCATCTACCTCCTTTCTTTTTTTTTTTTTTAATCTCCTTTATTTCTGATAAGCTTGTAGACTTGGTCACAGTTACTTTAATTAATCTGACCTACTTTGAAAGGTTCCACTTCCATCAGGTGTATTCATCTTCTGTGGCTTTCATAAGGGGGGCAGTGCAATTTTCTTCCCTCTAGCATGTATCACAGGCACAGAAAACTGAACTCTGATGGCAACTATAGAAAGAAGTCTTTCAAAGGAACAGTGGGTATTCATGAAAAATGCATGAGTGGCGACTGCACATGGATGCTCCCTTAAGCTGAGACTCAGAAAATATGACAGTGACAAACAATGGTCTGATATGTCAGCCTTCGTACAAGGAAGAGGAGTATCTGGATGAATGCGTGGGCGTGTTGCATTCTTATATGTATATTACAGACTCAGTGGGACTGGGCCACAGTCCCTCAGGCCCAGACTGTTGTATGAAGAAGCCTCAGAGGTATTTTCTCCGCTGCAGCGCTGACTACGAGTACAGTAACCCCAAAAATGTACAAGAAGAAACACTCAGGCTGCCTCTTGTTCTACTTACATGTTAAATCAGGGATTGTTAGACTCCATCTTCCCTCCATGCCTTCAAAATCGGCGTTCAAGACGTTAGAGATTGAGATTGAGATCAAACGAAAACCCACTTAAAGAGCAAATCATCATTTTTTTCTTTGAACAACCACATAGTCCTAAGACATTTTTGAGGATGCAAACAGAGGACAGAATAAATCATGACATTGCAATAGTGTTTGATCAGTTTTCAGTGATAGACTGTGAAAATGAGTTCTGCTGTAATTCACCCATCCTGAGTGGCACATGTTGCTTTGTATTCCCACAGTGAGCCTCCGCCGATTAAAACTACATAATTGCAGCGCTTTAGCATTTTATTAAATACGACCTTTTAATCTTGAACCTTTACCTCAATTCTCCAAACAAGGGCGTCTAAATCACATTGAGCGATTGAAGTATGAAACAGGGCAATAAATTAATTCTTGTAATGTGTTCCTGTAATGCTGTTTTTGTGGTCACAGTCATCACAGGAGTGTCACGGCGTTGGGGGGGCCGATAAGCCAGAGTCAAGCTCACATGAAAGACACGAACAGCTAACAGGGCCGATGTTAAGCCTGTTTCCCCTCTAACGCTGATAGTCATGGTCTATTTTATACAGACCGCGCTGAGCTGATAACTTCCGCCGTTACATGTTTGGTCCTACATTGATACAAGGAGTAGCTACAGGAGGTGAGGAAAGCCGATTGGGGGGGCATAGAAGGGTTGCTCTGCCAGCCAAGATCCATAAAAGTGAAGCAAATGAAACAAGACAGATATTCTTGACTGTGTTTTAGAGAGTCAAGGGAAAAACAGCAAGTTAGTGAGGCAAGAAAACATAAAAATTAACTTAAAGGGATAAAAGTATGAGAGAGAAGATGAACAGTTACTGTATTATTGTTAGCGGAGTCAACTGCAACATGAAATTTCTTCTAAATGTCAGCAAATGCATATTTTACCTAAGGGATGAAAAAAAACAGCTGTTGGGCATGTCTCTTTAATCAGCTGGCAAAAAGTGTCATGAATACAATGTTTTCCTTTTTCACAGATACCTCATTTTCACATTTTTTTTGTTATCTGAGTCAACCTAATTATTTTGGGACTCATTTTGGCTGGTTGTTGCCGTGCTTTCACTTGCCGCTCATGCCCAAAGCCTCCTTGGTAATGGAATTTGAGCTGCCCTTTTTGGTGACTCATCCCTCTTCCATGAAAGGAAAAGAAGGTCATATTAAATGGGAATTTAAATAAGGGTATCTGCACAACCTAGAATTCCCACGCTATTATAGCAGATTTCAAAAGACACAAAAATGTTTTTGGAGAGACATCAAAAATTCACAAGACAAAATGATTGAAGAATCTGTAAAAAAAAAAGACACTTTGTCTTTTTTCGTGTCTGTTAGTATTGTTTCACAGGGAGTGCACCGTTTTGTCATTGCACGATCGCTTTTTAAATGTCTACTGTGTAACAAATGGATGCACATGCAAAAAACCCAACATAAAACATAAAAAAAATCAAATTTCTACCCTAAAAAAAAAACAAACATGTTTGCAACCTGAGCCCTTTTGTTGTATCTGTCAAAATCTGTAAGACTTCCCATCACTCAGAGAATAACAGGAGAAATCTCTGATGTTACAGCAGGGGACACCGCGACAAAATTGAAAAGTTCTCACTTGCCAATATTAATGTTTGCTCTACCCTGTCGAGTAAACTGTTTGTACCACAATTTGACACACAGACTACAATATTGTCAAAAGATTTACATCCCAGGTGGCCCTGTTCATAATATTGGACATATTTGTAATATTGGACAGCACATAAAAGATACTGATCTATTTAGGTTGGTATTATTCCATACGGACAGGCCATTGATAAGAGGTGTCTAATTGAAACAGCAAGTTGAGAAAAGGGATCGATGGATACACTGATGCAGAGAGCTCTCCTTGTGCGAGTCATATTATTAGATTTCATACAATCTGATAACCCTTTTGCTTTTGATTGATCTTTTCTATTTCAAACATTCAGGCCTTGGATCAATGGTTCTGCCCTGCAGCTACTGCTGTCAATGCAGTAGTTTGGCCTGGAAAAGCAGGACGTGGTCATTCTCTGAGACCCACGTTTTGGGGGAAAAATGGTGTGTTTTGAATGTTATGACGTCAGGCACGAAGCCCCGCCTTCTTTTCAATATCTGAACAGCATGCATCATCACGATCTCATCAAAGCATCACAAAAGCTTTTTTTTTTTTTCTTGAGAAGCTTCCATAAAAAATAGTTATGAAACCGTGATGCTTTTACAAAATCTATCAGATGAGAGTCAAAGAAGGACTCTCATCGCCTTCACATTATGTCATCTGATCTTTCTACAGTGTGTTTCTAAAGATCTGGGATTTGAGAATGAAGGGAGGAGAGTGATTAAGCCAAGCTAAGTGCCCCTCTCTTATTCTCTCAGCCCAATCTCTTGAGACGGCCTCCTGGAGCTGGTGGGTGTAGTTATATGAACCAAAGGGCTGAATGAACTGTAATGAGATTAGTAACTACAGTGCACAGGAGCAACCATTTTATGGGGCTCCATGGCTGGCATTAGATATCCTGCTCATGGTCACATGGCTGAGCTCGATCTTGGTGTTTTGTAGTAGATGAAAAGTGTAATCTTTAAAGAAAAAGCTTATTTTTGTAGTCCATCACTGAAAAAAAACAGATGTTATGTGAGGTCAATAATATCACTCATGTATCTTATAATACACACATATAATATAAAGGCACATAAAAGACAAGAAGTGACATATTTTCTTTCCTTCAAAGCAAAAGAAACATGTTGATAATGTGTCAGTCAACCACAAAAACGTTTGGGATTTTGGTAAGATGATGTATCATTCATCCTTACTTGCCTGATGCAAATGACATCATTAAGTCAATTGATTCATCATAAAAAAATCAATGAACCAAACACACCCTTTCATGTTTAGCGAGTGAAGATTTGCACGTGCACTGTAATTATGCTGAGTTACAGGACAACCCATAAAAGTAGCACAGCTTGTTGACCTGCTGTCCGTGTTAATGGAATAAAACTTAACATCAAAACTATTAACAGACTTTTTTCCCATGTCAATTTACTTTGGAGATTTTTGTGAGAAAAACAACAACCATCTGCCAAAAAAAATCCAACAGCACTCTGTGTGCATGTGTGTGGGGACTTCATCAAAAAATGAAAGGTCGTTTAAAACAATGTGTTGTGCTCATTTGCTACTCCATATATTTTGGTATATCCTCATCAAAATGTTAGTTAAACAGAATGACTGCACAGTAACTATTAGGGATACAACAAAACACAAAGAGACATCAGAGTAATTTCCATTTAATGTTGCAGTATTGTGAAAGAAAAACAGAGAAAAAAAACAGAAAGGCACCATTTACCATGTTTCCAGTTTTGTAGGTTGTGGCATTTCTTTACCATTTGCCTCCCTGACAATATTATGATCTGACATTTGGTATTTATAATGAAAACCCTCTATAGTTCACTCACTGCATGCTTTTTACCCTTGAATTTGTCCTCATGAAAAGTTAATGTGTTACAAGCAGAGAAAAGATCAACAGATAATGAAGGGAATAAAAGCAATGTGCTCTTCCCAGTAAGCATCCAAGCTTTTAAGTAGTTTGACCAAAATTCCATTTACTCTACAAAAAGAATAAATTGTTTGGAGGAAGCAAATTGTAAGTTGTTATTTTTTATTTATTTGTTTAAAAAAAACCCCACAGAATTTAACAATGAAATACCAAAATAACAGATGCTATTCATGGGAGCATGTTTACCTTAGAGATACCATCAAGAACTCATTTTCTGATCATTAGTGACACCCTGAAGAAGGCCTTGTTATCACCAATAAGGTTATTTACCCCCTAATCAGGTTTAACTTCCACAAGGACCTTTAGTGTTTCCTTGACCACCTTCTCTAATTATTCATACTGGCTTACCAGGAGGGATCCTCCCATGGTCCTCCTTGTTGCTGCCGTTATGCCTAATTTAAACACTTCTTCAGGTCATGTTATCCAAATGAATGAAAAAGGAGGAATGGAAATGCATTCGCTGGCTGTAATTTGTCCTCCGCAGACGCTCGGGTGCCACAATGCTCATTTTGATAATTGTTTCTCTGACGCTAAACAGTAGGAAAATCGAGAGGGAGCTTAGAGCATCTATATTCTCTAACCTGATTTAATCCATTTGGTAAAACAAAACTAAATTTGGTACCTTATTAGCCTTTTTTTGAGCTTTAACCAGTCTGCTTAAAGCCATTATTGATTAACATATTTTTCATAAGCTGGCTTCTCCACTTGTAGCATAATAATTGCTCACCCCGACCCCGATGATCTCACTAATGAGCTTTTGAAAATCATAAGTTCCTGGCAGGAACAGCTCTCAATATTAATGAACAAACCCCGAGCTGATTTAGCATATGAAATGAAATATGAAGATAAACTACACTCTATATCAAGGCTCGGATGTATTTCGTTTTGTTCCAGCTGACAGCCATCGCAGAGCTCTCCCTGCTTTTGCCATATTACAGAGAGAGGAGAGACAATACCAGCGACTGGATGTAGCCCCCCCCACCCCTTTTTTTTTGTAAGCAACAGGAAAAATCTAGTAACATTTTGATCGAACCTTGTAATTGGTCAAAGAAGCTCATAGCAGATATACATCTTCAGGGGGCTGATCAAACACATGCCAGAGACATATTGCTCAGCGGGTTGGTGATGAAAGGTAGCTGTGGAGGATGAACACATGATGTAGTTATGTATTCATTAGTTTTGCCCATGTCAAATGACTGTGAAGATTAATTTTGTTGGCATATGTAAACACCAGGCCGTATTAAATCACATCCCATGTTGACCCAAAATCCTGAGTTGGAATGAATTCCCCAGCAGCTCGTGTAGTGGGGAGGGTCAAAGACAGCAAGATTGAGAGGCAGTGCATAATTAGGTAGAGTAATTAGGTTGTATTAATCAGTCACACAACATAGCAACAGAGTCTTGGAAGCATCCCCTGAATTATGCAGAAGAAACTGGAGCTAATGGTTGAACTCTAATGCATTTCATTAATGATTTGCAACGAGAGTTGAAACAATTATTCGATTAGACAATCAATGGTAACAATTTTAGTGGCAGAGAAATTGTTCATCTGATTTATCAAACACGACATTTCAAATATTAACCTATCCAACCTATCAGTTTTCCATTTTTTTAAGAAGGGTTTGGACTGCTAATGGAACAAAACAAGTATTTTGATGGTATAACTAGTGCTGGGCGGTATGACCAAAAATGTATATCACGGTATTTTTCAAAATTATATCGGTTTCACGGTATATGATGGTATTTTCTTTTTTCATGAACCACTGTTGTGCATGAAAAGTCATGCCACGCTTGCAAAACGCTGCTTTGCTGCTTGCTGTTCCCAACGTTATGTCCACACACCGGTATTGGGGTATCTGAAAAATTCATATCATAAAAAAAAAAATTACCGGTATTTGGTATGAACCGGTATACCGCCCAGCACAAACTATAACCTTGCGTTATTACAAACTGTAACACAACAGTGACAACACATTATTCATTGATTTGGCAAACTTACTAGCGAACAGTGACTTGGTTCTCAGTCTCCACACTAGGTTTACCAGAGCGTTTGTGCTTAAAAACAGCTGGAATTCAAGTATTATCATGAGTTAAAACTGTAAGGTTGCAGTCTGGCAAAAAACAAACCAACAAGATGAAAGATGCTAAATTGATTTGTGGAGCTGTGAAAGATACTCAGTCAAGTGTCACTTCTCTTTAGGATCATAAGTGTGAGTGACCACGTTGACATCAGACTTATTCATTAGATCTACTGTCATCACAAACACATGGATGATTAAAAAAACAATCCTTAATTACAGCCCTAATTATGGCATCGCTTAGTTAAAACTACAATAACCTTGTGGAGTGAGTGTCACCTTGATTCCTATTTTTTTAAAGATGGCTGAATTTAGTGCCATACATCAAGTCCAATTTTCATCCTAAGGTTATGATTATGATCATAGATTACATTTTAACTCACTCTCTGCTGCCTGTCAGATCTAATTAGCCATGGGCAGCTCTGTGAGTGGATTCTTTTCTGTCTCCCTTTCTTCTTTCTCCCATTGCGGAGTGAATTGCTGGCCCTCAGTGACCCCGTCTGTGTTATAAAGCTGCCCATCATGCTGTTTTAATCATTTATCCAGCCAGTCCTGAAAGCAAGCTGTGAACTGCCAGTCCCTCCCACCATGTGCTGGGCTGCCCGAGCACACTGATCAGGGAGGACATGCCAGAAATGGAGTGTCCAGGGGCCTCTTTCCTGGGCTATTTGAGGGTTGCTGTGACATATTTCCTCAAACCGCCCTTTCTCTAAACTGTCTGTAGTTGCCTCTGACAAATGTATGCTACGATGTTTCCCCGCATTGCAGGAGGTCTGCTTCTTTGACATTTACTGAAATGCAAGGCGTGCTGTGTGCAGTATTTAGTTTTTTAGCCTTATTTTCATAGGTCGTGACGAGAGGTTTTTTAATAAAAAAAAAACTCATCATATTCTCAGAATGTAACTGTTTTCAATCGACTGTCTTATCTCGATCAAAGAACAATGGCGGGGATCAGGAACTCACACGTCCTGACATGTAAACAGAAGAGACTGAACGTCATGCTGAATGTGTTAATTACTTCTGAATTCTGACTCGAGAGGTGATAAAGGGATCTCATTATAAATATGCCACACCTTCTAAAGAGGAAAAGCAGGATTTCATGGGAGCAGCTCACAGCTCTGAGACTTCCATTTTCACTGACTTGCTGTGACCAATAGCATTTTCTCCAGCTGTTGCAATTCTCCAGCTTATTCTTGAGGCCGGGGAGACTATCTCACTGACTTGCCAATAAAATGTCTGTTGCCACTGGGAAAGAGCAGGAACCGTCAATTGGTTTCACCTTATCTACCTTAAACATGCCTCTGCTGACTTCATGCTTCTTTCCCTGTTTCTTTTTCATTGCTGTTTTTCATTGTTTCTTTTTTACCCCAACATCTCTGCACATGCACAGAAAGAACATGAAGTGAATTACTTAAAACGCATTATACAGCTGAGTTTTTTTTAACAAAGACATCAGACAAAGTTAAAACAAGTAACTGCACTTCATGACTCAAAACTGGATGGTCTTCTAGTTTGTTTAACTGCTTTTATTGTCCTGAAATATCAAAGAACGAACAGGCAAAGAACCATTTTTATAAAGATTTTTTTTTATAAAAATTTTCACAACCCTTTGGTTTGATCTTGTTCATTTAAAGCAAAATCACATATATAGTATCAGCAGTCGTATAGGTAATTGAGTGTTCATGCAGTATTTGACAAGGACCTGATATCTTTTCATCTTGGGAGACAAGAGAGGAGGTCATCAAGGTAAAACTCATTGGTCCCTTGGTGCTCCTCAAAATCAGACTCCAAACAATTGTGGAAGTATAGATGACAAAGCCCGGCCAGGGAATTGCTCTCAAAGAGTCTGATTGAAAGCTCATGTCAGGGAGGCTGAAGCAATCAAAGGACTTGTGTATTTCAAGTCAAAAGAGGTCATGTTGAGAGCATGATAAATCCAACATCCTGATGCACCATTCAAAGGCAGCTGTTTTTTTCTATTGCTCGCTGGTGTTCTGAGCTCTCTGAAATACTGTCTCTCCATCCACCTTGATGTGGAAGTGTTTCCCTCAGTGTGTCTGAAGACAGACTACAAAATGTTGCTTCAGTGGCATCTCGATTCATTACCTGTTTTATACCACTGATACACTGTGGTGACACAAATTCAGAGGTATATAGAGAATATAAAGACACAGAGAAATATTTAGTCAAAAATGTTTTTTAGGTTAAGGCAAACTGCCACACTGGCAGGTTGTTAGGGAAACTACCCAGTAATTGAGAAGCTGCCTGCTGGCTGGTAATGCTGCCAACATGCCAATTAGCTAAGGCATACAGCACCTGCCTGCTTCACTGGAAAAAAAAAAGTAACACTGGCTAAAAATACTGTGATACCACAAGCTAACATTGGCTTGAAATACAATGATATTGTAATACAGCTTAAATTCAGTGCTTATTGCCGTGTGTGCTTATAAACATTGCACACATGTCCACAGAAACAGACCTTAATTATTTTAAAGCTGCTCTAATCAGTGTTTAATGGATTAATTTAGGACTAAACAACTAAAAGGAATATTATTGATATTACATTATGGTGTTGTACAATATCCGTATTGCAGCTCAGAAAAAATCATGTTATTATCAAACTTATGTCATTGTTATCATCATTATTATCTATCTTTGTGCCCATCTATTTATCTGCATATGCATATCTGTATTTCTGTCTTTAGCTTCTTTTAGCTCTCAGTTTTGGTTGTTCGGCCTGCAGCATCACTGTTGTTATCAGAAACTGCAGCTGGTGGATGTTTTCCACCAAAATTTTTGGAATGACCTGTTGTACTCCACCTGTACAGTCAGTCACCAAACTGTCATCTGCCAAGGTTACTGACTAGCTGGTAAACAAATTGAAACATTTAGAAACTAAAAATCAGGATATTTCCCTCAGGAATCAGCTGAGAGCGAAGCACGACTGAAATGAGAATGAATATTGGACTTTAATGCATCAAGGGGGCTAAAACATGACTCCAAACAAATGCAAGTGTATCTCTGTGTTTGCTGGATGTGCAAATAAGCAATTTATGCTAACATGTCCGCCATATTGACCTAATAAGGTTATAAAATGCTGGGATTACAGCTTGTTTACTGAGCCCATCTACCTAAAGAACAAAAAAACAACAATAAAACACACAAACAAACAAAAAAATTACTGCAGATTTAAAAAAAAAACATCATTATCTTTCCTTTGCTGCAGAAATGAACCAAGCATATAAAGTGTGTTTTTTGAACAATACAGTGTGTAAACTGCGCTCTCCTTTCCTGCCAGTTTTCACGCGACACCATGAACCAGAACAGAGGGCATCTGGTGCTAATCATCACAATTAAGCAGAAGGTGCTCCTTTTTTTCCAGGCTACTATATCACCCGCATTAACCCCAGCACTGCTTTCAACTACAGGCACATTTTAATAATTAAGGAACTCTGAGATCATCAATAATTGAGCCGTGTATTCATTAAACAACAAAAGGGAAGCAACAGGGGCAGAGTCAGTAAAGAAGCCTGCGCTCGGTTTTATCCTGGGCTGACAGGGAGGCCTGATCTTTAGAGTGCAGATTGGACTAAACAAGTTTATGAATTACATAGTGGGAGCTGTGTCTCTTGCGGTTTGCAGACAGGTTCTCCAGTAGGATGACAGATAATGTGGTATGGATAATTGGGCTGGCGATAACTGTCATGTGGCCACTTAATGAAGATAATAAGCTTTGAGTTTGACAGCTCTGTTAACGCAATCCAGTTTTTTACTCCCTCTACATACATTTTTTTTTAAAAATGTGACATATCTTGCTGTCAATTACAACTATAAAAAATATAATGTTTGATATTTCTGTGGGGTTTTTTTTCTGCTTGCTCACCAAGAATTTCACATTGTCCTAGATTTAGGCTTTTTAAAATATTTTTTACTGCGTTTTTGTGTTAGTTTTATCGTGGAGAAAAAAAAGATGGAAGCTACAGCTCTCTTGCCTCCACCACCTACTCCTGATCACAGTCAAGACAAAAGCTTGTCACGAGCCTGATTTTATAGCTGAATTGTAAAAGGAAAAAAAGAAAGAAGCGTGCAAGTATCTCTCCATTAGTTTGGGGTTTTTCACATCCTTTTTTGCTGCATTTTTCTTTCATTTCGCAAACTCTGTGTGGATATCGTTAACAAATACAGAGCTGCTGCCATCAGCACCCTGCATACTAATGAAAATCATGGGAAGAATTTTTATTATTGCAGTCTCAATTTATTCACTATTAACAGCTAGCAGCCACCCATCCCATGAACAGAAGAAAATAATAAACAGAGAGAGAAAGAAAGAAAGCTGCCTTTTATACTTGAAACTTTGCGTGCACCTGCCAACACAAAATGCTACTTCCATTGTGTAAGAAAATACTGTTGTTTTTCTGAATTAATTAAACACCCATTAATTGAGTGATGAATTCCTGGTGGACAGCTTTTGAAAAGTACATACTTTAAAGTGGGGGTAGAGGTAAGAAAGTGGCAGCAATCTCCTTCTTTCATCATTTGTGTAATTAAACTCAAAACAGGAAACACTTAAAGATTCTCTCCACTCAAAAAATGTGTTTTTCTTATTTTTATATCCCCTAAAATGAATAACCTTGACAATACTGATTTTTACCTGTTCATAGTTTGTCACTGGAGAGGTGTTTTCACTCTGAGATGGGGGTCTCTTGAATCTAAAAGCCAGGATTGCTCTTTTTTTAACATCTTTTTTTGTCTGCTAGAAATCAATTGTGTTGCACAACAGTCTCCTGAGTCTAGCTCTGAGTGAGGCTCACATATTTATGGCTAATAACTGTATGCATGGTTCAAAAAAACCTTTTTGGCTCATCTGCCAATAGCAGGTAAACTGAGGAAATTTACCAGCCAAAATTAATTTTGGCTGCAGGTTTGAGGATCATATTTTAGCTGCATTGTCCAGATGCCACCTCTCAAGAAAATGCAGCCTTATGTGAGTTTTCTCTTTGTTTTCATCATATTTACTTTTTGGTGGCTTAACTCTGGGAATATCTCCTCACATCTCTAATAAATAGGTGTTTTTAGAAACTGTCATTGAGGAAAACTGAGGAAAGTAACTTTGATTTGACTTGTTAAATCATTAAAGTCACTAAAAGTACGGTGGTCAGTGAGGATCCCATTAGTCTCAGCCACATAGATATAAAACAGCCAGTCTAAGTGCAAAAAATATATGTATATATGTATATAAGCTGTGTTTAAAATTAATTAATGTGTTTAAAATCAATCTGCCCGCTGGTAGATCACCCCAATTTATTAACTCGGCAAACCTGGAAATGTACTTGTATTTTGCACTTGTCAGGTGTTGATTTTGGACCCTGACTGTATGGCTCCCCTTTGCTTCCTTTATCAATAACCACCGTGATGAGCATTGCTCTTTCACAAGTCACTTCAGTGCAGGCAGGTGGGTCTTCATGTCTGTGATTGATTTCTCAGGGAACAAATGAGTGTTGATGTGCTTCCAGCCTCTTTTCAGAAGTTTTTGTGTAACTTGACGTGGCGAAACCATGTTCAACAACTGTTGCTATTAATAATGGCAGAAAATGTGTCTGAAGGGAAACTTTTTATTGTTCTTGCTGCAGATGTTACCATGTTGTTACTGTCTGCAGTGTCACCTACATTTGCTTCAGCCAGAACTTTTAACAAGGCCGTTGTTAGTGTGATTTATCTCAGTGACTTGTAAGAGGAAGAGAAAAAAAAATCATTTTCCTGGTGCAACTGTACATGGTTGCAGTCACACACTTTAAATCATGACAAACAGACTCACTGACTGTTCTTATGAGATTCATTTTAGGTTATTTATTTTCATTGCACTTCTGTGGCAGTCAAGCGGTGGGTGTGATTGGTGCAGTTGCATTGGTTTGGTGTTTTATTGTTTTGAAAATCCTATGTAACACCTTTGCATCGGACACTGGACCAAGTATGGCAAACAACAGGGCTGCAACTGATGTTATTTTTCATTATCAGTGAATATTGTTGGTTGGATTTTGGTCTATAGAATATTTATCATTCCTGGCTGCTGCCGGTAATGATTGGTAATTTTTAAAAAACAAATAAAATACAAAAACAACCAAACAACCAAACAAAGGAACCAAAAATCACCATTATGTATATTTTTTAATTATGTAAATGCTTTACTTCTGTTTCATTTGATTAATTAGTAATTTTCCTTCACTTCTGTTTGTCCCCTGACCCTCCTCCCGCTGCAAAGTGTCTTTTATTAAATGCCAGGCTGTTTTTTTTTTTAAATAAAAAACTCTTCTTGATTTCTTGCCTGGTAAAATAAAGGTTAAATGGATAAAATAAACTGGAAAATCGGGAAAAACACTTGTTACAATATCTAAGAGTCAAAGGTGAGCCAAGATTTCCATTTCACAGTGATGAAAAACCAAAGAAAAATAGCAAATGCTGACACTGGAAAAGCATAAACATTGGTTATTTACAAACTTCACTTCACTGTGCAGAATATACGTTGTTTAAATTCCATCATGCCCTGCTATTGCATGAAGCTGGACAGCTATTTAGAGAAATAATTCATTTGAAAACTTCTGAAAGGGGACACAAAAAGTGGCTTAAGTGAAGATCATGAGTCATAGTCACATTTAAAGAATGGTTATAATAGATTGGTGACCAAAAGTGAAGTGAGACTGTTGTTGCTGTGAAGTTTCTTCATTGTTGAAAACTCTAAACATTGTCACCACCGCTCAGCTATTTTGTGCTTCGTAATATTTTGACATGATGGCGAGACATTCATGTCAACATGTAATCCACGTGAACGCCATGACCCGGGGTTCCCTGAAGAGCGTCGCATCCTAACGACAACATCAGTGTTATTGACTTCACCTGTCAGAGGTTTTGATGTTGTGGCTAATTAAAATGCTGTGCATGAATATGTCAGTGCACGTACTTTAAGTTTCTTTTCAGCATAGACACTTTGAGCACAATGTTATGACTTTTTGCCCTTTTTATCTTTGAAGCAAAAGGAATACTGTGACATTTTTGGTTTTTTTTTGTTTGTTCAGAACCTGGCGCGTCAACATTAAAGAACAGAAAATCACACAGAATTTTAAACAAACTCTCAACTACAGCCGTTACTCTTGTATTCCCATCTGTTGGATGGATAGCTGCAAGTTGAAAATGAACACTGAAGATGTTCAGATATAAACCACACATAAAAAGGCAAACATAACCCCCAAACATAACCTGCCAGTGCTGATAAGACTCCAGATTTCACTCAAGATTGTCTGTTTAAAGTCGGGCGGATTAAACGTTGACATACAAGCAACAGGCCTTTTTTTAAGGGTCACTGAATGTGACGCTCTGTACAGCTTTGTTTGCTGCCCAGTTTGAGGAAAATAATTTAAGGGCCAAGGCAAACATCTTGCCTCTTTGTGTCGTTCCGAACTCAGCGGTGCAGTCATCTTGATGGTCAGGTGTTGATGACATCTCTGGGTCTTTATGAGGGCATTTGGTACCTGTGTTATTAAGTGGCATTTCCTTGGCTTGTGCAGTTTTTATCATTGGATGTTTTTTCAGCAAACTGCAGGGAAAGAAACCTGGCAGAGGGAAGCTTACCCTCCTCTTTTTTCATTTTACAGCCGTGATTAATAATTTCTGCCAATTGTTGTGATGTCACTTTTACTTGAGTTTGGAGTGTTATCACAATACCTTTTGAAGCTGGTGGGTCTTTTAGAAGCCAAAGAAGAGCAGATAAAACTGTGTTGAGGATTTTTTCTTTTAAAAATATTCTTCTGCTATTCATCTTTAAGTCTTGGTTTCATCTTTTATTTGGCCTAAACCACCTCTGAAACTCCTTCCTCATTAGCCACCTGCTGGTGGATTGGCAGAGGATGTCTATGTGTGTGTGTGTGGGTGTGCACTTGTGTGTGTGTGTGTGTGTGTGTTTTTTTTCCACCACCATATGGTTTCCAATAGAGGGTTGTCACTGTGGGTGTTGCCGCAGGTCTCAGTTCGGTCACTTGTGAACCCAGAGCTGCTGCTTTGTTGTGGCCATTTTTCATCTTGCAAGAGCCATGTCGATGTCTTGGTGGTTGCATCAGTGTGAGTGACAGACAATCAGCCATGCACAGCAGAAGAATCCCCCCCCCCCCATATGGTGTATGTTGTGGAGCGGGACACAGGAAGGAGGCTGGTGTAAATTGTACCCTGACTGCACCGATTTGTTTTGATTTGTAGGAGAAATATTGGAGGTATTCAATCTTGCTGGATGCTGTTTTTAATTTATTTATTTTTTTACTCTGGCAAATAAAATAAAGAGTTGGTCACAGTGAGAGCTGACTTGTGATCAGTGAAGGAGCTGGCCACCACACAAATGTTAACATCATGCCATATTTCAATCGTAGCTGTACTTAATCTTAGCAGTAAATCACCTTCAAAGGCCTTTTTCTCAGCAGGACTCACTTGACTTGTCATGCAGGAGAGGCACAGGTGTAATTAGTAGCATTAATGATGGTTGCATCCCATTTAGTTCAGCTAATTTGAGAGCCGTGTTACAGTGCATCCTGACTCAGTGGGATGGCTTTCCCTGACTCATAAATAGAGCTGAGTGGTGTTAATGGTTGGGGTTGTTAGTTAGTTCCACTTGTGCTTCCTCAAGTGAATAGGTTTGCAATAAAAGCAACCACTTGTGTTCAATTACAAGTGAATATGTAGCAAAGTTATTATTTTTTAAAAGAAGTTTATCTAGATGTATATAATTTAAATTTCTCTCTTTTTTTTGTAGGTCTAGAAATGTGACTTTGGGTTATTCGGTGTCACAATTGCATATCCAAATTACTGTACTGAAGTTGTTAAATCGTAGAAAAACTGTATAGATGCTTGAGTTGTGGCTCATTTTCAGATTTTAATATAGCAATTAAAACTCTATACTCTGCACTGTCTTTCTCATGGGCAATTATTACTGACACACAACACTGTGGACAGGTTCCCAGAAGAGGATGATTAGATGCCATGGGCTGAAAAATGGAGGCAAAGAGAGAAAATAGTGAGGGGGGGAACGAAAGAGAGGAAGCAACAGAAAGTGACCAAAGTTTGGGAACCATTTAAACTGAAACAAAACAAAAACCTGGTCTAAACTTGGTCTGAAAACTTGTCCATTGTAGAACCTGAAATAATCTATCAAAATAATATGAAGTCAGCGCTTTAACATCTGGATAACAAGCATCCAGTTTTACATTAATGTGCATCCAGTCAGTGGACCTGATTCAACAAAAGGCAAAGTTAATGCGAGCATATAAAAAGAATCAACATAATTGCTCGTTGAGATGGAGGTTTTTTCACATTGTTAATCACATTTTATAAGATTCTTGTTAATGTTAGTTATGTGAAGTAGCCACTCATGAGCTCAACATGTAGCCATAAAAAGCTGCGACTTAAAGAAAACTGTGAGCCCCAGTAATTTGACAACTGCTTGTGGGCTAGAACATGGCCAGGGTTTATGAGTTAAAATTAAATCATCATCTTCTTCAATATCTTAATGCAAATGAAACACCAGCCTGGAGCTACAATGTAAATATTTAAAGCGTGGAGTGTCAGTAGAGAGAGAGAGAGAGTGTCTGACGGTGTGTGAGTGATTTAAGTAAACCATAGTGGTCTCACTGGTGGCTGTAGTCAAGCAAACCTCCATTACCTTTGTGCATGAATGCATGTGCGTCTGAAGTGTTGGGTATCAGTACATGATACCTTAAAGGAATCGACTGAAATAATTCGACACCACAAAGAATCTTAACTTCTCCAATCAAACGAGACCTGCATTTGATCACAGTATGGCAATACTAAACACCTGTGGCATCTGAAGGTAAATGCATAAAAAGCACAGGAAAAACTGGGAATATGACTAACATGATAAAGAAAAAAATATATATTTTATGTGATTGGTATCAAATAAAGTGCTCTCTTGGTATCAGCATTGCTGTAAGGGAACTGCGATCGGTGCTGGTATCGTCATTTTTCAAAATGATGCCCAGCCCCTCATGTGTCTGTGTTTGATGCAGTGCAGCCAGCACTCTATAACCCTGTCACAGTTTTGAATGACATGCTTCCCTTGGAGCAGTGGGAGGCGGCACCATATCAGACTGTGATGGATGGTGTGAGGTGGCTTCCAGTGATGGATCTGTAGGATCGGTCCAGGTCCGACTGTGACACACTGAGCTGCCAGAAAAAGCAGCTCGAGTAACATCCTCTGCGGTCAGATTGGAGATATTCCAATCCTGTTGTCTTGAACTTGAATTTGAACAGCCCCCTTCTTGTGTTCAAATCACTGATTATAGATAGAGATGATGCTGTAGATTTTTTTGGGGGAAAAAAATCCATCCTTGTCTGCCCTGTGGTGAGTGTGTGAACTTGTTTTTTGGCTCGCTTTTAAACAGCAGTCGGCCCTCTTATGTCTCATCGATAGACTCGCTTACGTTTTCTCCAAACTTCAGCGGTTTAAGTAAAGGGTCAGTGAAGGTTCTGTCTTTGAAGCACACCAAGAGGAAAGCAGAGATGGAGACTCAGATAGCAGGGATTCGATTCCCCTGTCACAAGGTTTAAGGCAGATGGGTGGGTGGGGGGGGTGCTATGTTTAGTACAGATGAGAGGCGCTTCATAAAACCTGGGGGCATCTTAAATATCCAAAAGTACCTGAGAGAACATTTGTGACAAGTCTGAACTTTCACTAGGTGCTGCCTCACTTTGCACTGTACTTCAAAATTCAGGGGTTTTTTTGGAGGTTGTAAGGTGTCAGTAATGCCAAGAGTTATTTTGCTTCAAGGTGCTCAGACAAAAGGAAGAGTATGATTTTATTTTATTTTTTTGAATGCATGGAGCTTTTAAACATGCAGGTTGGGTTTGAAGGAGTTGAAGTGTGTTGTGCTCAAGTGGAGGCACTGCTGCTTGACCTAATTATTGGATTAGCTAATCATCACATTGAACAATTATTGTTTTGTCTCACAGTTTAATCAAGAAACAATGTACAAAGTATTTGCTGGTAACAGATTTTAAAAAATCATCCTTTTTTTTTTTTTTAACATTTTTAACATTGCTTTCAAACCAACCCATTTCCTACATTGATACCAAGTTTTTCTGGGAAATCACTTGTATACTGTATGTAATTTTTAGTGTTTTTGTATTTTCTTCAGTACCTTCAGGGTGGAACGCTAGTGTGGCTGGTAGAGCCGTTGCCTCAGAGCTGGATTTTAGGTTTGAATCCAGTCTTACTGTGCTGAGTTTCACACTCTCCCCCTGTGTCTCCCTGTGGTTACCTGCAGGTGCACCGCCATCCTCCCACAGTGCAAAGACATTCAGGCTGGGTTAATTGGCAACTCTAACTGCCTGTAGGTGTGAATGGTTGTTTTTTCTGTGTGTGTGTTAGCCCTGTGATGTACAGGCCACCTATCCAGTGCGTACCCTACTGCTCTTCAAATGTCAGCTGGGATCGGCTGCAGCCCTCCCACAACACTGCAAAGAGTAAACGGTAACAGATAATGGACGGGTGGATAAAAGATATGCTCACACGACAACTTTGATATTGTAAAGCCACTGAAAACCCTTGAAAAACATAAGGAAAGTTTGATCACAGTTAAGCAACATTACGTGCAGGAAAAATGTTGGCATTGGTCTAAAAATGCAGGAATATCCAAAGTCCAATAACATAATCCAAAATGCATTATCCATCATGGGATTTTGGTTTGTTAAAACATAAAATGTGGTGCTACTTCTGATTAAAATAAAAAGCAAATGGTCAGATAAAACCTTGGGCTGTCACAATGATTGTTAGTTTTCATTATTTTAAATGTATTATTATGATATATTTAGTTTGAAAAACAATTAGCCAAAACAACACAGTTTAGATTAAAGTGCATATGTAGGTAAGAGGTTACCAAGGTATGTCACTCGGGTAGATTTTGGCAAAAGTAGCTCTTTTGAGGACAGCTGAGTTGAGCTGCACATAAAGTCAGTATGTTATGAGATTCAGCACTTCTGTCAAGCTTTAAATGTCTTAAAATACTCAAAGCCTCGTGATACATGTAAAAGAGTTTTCAATCGAAAGCTGATTTGAAATTCAAATGTCAATGTTATGGACAGTTTTGAAGCCTCAAACTATTTCGTACAGCCCCACAGCGAAGATAACTAACATACTGTCATCTTCAAAGAGCATAAATGACAACAGACTGAAACTATTTCTGAGCCATCCTAATTGGTGACCATATTGTCTTTATCAGGAAAACAATATTCCAGATTGACGAACTTCAAAGAAAAGTTGATTGTGCTGTAAATCCAAAACCATCTGCTTCTCCTCCATTTCCATAAGTGTTTGATTGCAATCAAAAATCTATTAAACCTTCAATTTATTAAAAGTCTGTTCATTTAAAACTAAAAAATTAGCTGTTTCTAGTTGCTTGAATCACAAGTACAGCACATTATGTGTTGTAGCACTGACACATTAGCACTGACTGATATAAACAGAGACGCCATTCTTTCAGGCTAAAACAATAAACTACATTAATATTACTGCCCTGTGTGTGACAACTAAGTTAAGTCTATATTATTAGGATAAATTGACTTCCTCCTTTTATAGGATTGAAGAATTATATAGTTCATTAAGGGGGCTCTGGGGTTCTGCCACAGGTTTAAATAACGTTTAACGCTTCTGCGAGTTCAGGTTTTATTGCAGCACAAAGCAGATTTTCCTTTAGGAACCTTTTCAATGAATTCCTGCAGTTCTCTGAGAGGCCCGATCATATACAGCAGCTTTAACCAAGAGAGACCTGAAATCAGCCTCTGCTTTCAGTTTGCAGGCCTGTGCGAGTATCATATGTTGCCGTCTTAACTATTTTTGAATACGAGCTCAGGTCGAACACCGAGCCCTGCTTCAGTAACAGTACAGCCATTTGTCTCATCAATTCCAGACAAAATCAAAGGGATGACAACTTGTAGAGCTGATCTCAGCATGCAGAGCAGGATTGTGACACGAAAATCAATATCTGGAAAGTCCTTCAACAGAAAACTGACATGCACGCTCGAACATGCACACAGAAACACCCACACACGCTCAGTGTGCTGGGTAGCAATTTTACTGTCTAGCTATTTTAGTTGCTTATGTGTGATAGTCAAAACTGTCGGACCAAACATCATCTTTTGAAACCATACTTTTATGCAATAAGTTGTTATCTGAAGACAGCAACATTCGATTGTTTGCTCTCACTTTTAATATAGTTTGTATTTGTATTAGTTTGGTGTGTATTTCTGCAGGAGAATATTTCCTATGGATGCTACATGTAGGCATTCTGTGTTGGTGTTGGTGTGTTGGGAGTGTTGGTTGTTGTGGTGGAGATAAAAAATTGTTTCCAAGATCCAACAGCGTTACAAATCGCCCTCTTGGCATCACTACTTTTTCATCCTCTCATGCTGAACTAAGAGTAGACTGGACGCTATGATGACTCACTGTTGTAAAGTAATATCACAAGAAAGGACAGCTCAGAGCTAGCCGGTATGTTTGCTAACTTCCACAGAAAAAAAAGATGTGATAGAAACAGAAAAAAACTGTATTAAACTGGCATCGCTTTCCATCAATGGAGTCAGCTTCTGGCAAGCAAAGTCATGGAATTTAATGCTGAATTTGCAATGATTCTTGTAGACTGGTGAGATAACAGCTGTTAATGTGAATGCTGGCTATGTAGCAATAGCGGAAACTTAACATAGAGCATCTTTAAACGAAGCCAGCTGTACAGCATTTTCTCACATCACTGACTAAGAAGGTTTTTTTTTTTTTTTTTTTTCCCAAAACATCTCTAGGCAATCGCTTCATCCTGCCTCATCCTTAACGGTCACATCACATGCAGGTTCAGCCCAGTTCACAAATCCTGTTTGAACTGAAGAGTTACCATCACTTCAGTAGAGCCGAAGTACGCAGCGGAGAGACTTCGGTTCCCCAGAGTGATCTGCATGATTGAAGCAGGAATGATGTCAGTCTCTGTGGAAGACAAAGCGGGATGAGCTCAATGTTATTGGCTTTGCCTGCTCCTCTCAATTCAGTCGAATGTCAAAATAATAAAGGTCAAATCTGAGAGATGGAAATATTATGAAAAGGTCTAAAGCATGCTCAGAGATTTTATCACTAGTCTCTCGGGGTGGAACATTTGACAGTGGACGATACGGTCGCACTGCACGTATCCGACGGCACTGGAATCAGGCAGACTCTCAGTTTACCATTTAAGCTCAATTAACCATTGACCTAAACTCATAGTATGGTGTGTATCAAAACAAACAAACAAACAAATGCAGATGACAGAAAAAAAAAAATGAGGTGCCACTTTTTGTGAAAGTCCAGTGAAATAATTGAGATAATGAATTTATTTCCACCGCCATAGAAGAATATTGCATAAGTCTGAATCACAGCCAAATGTCCCCATTGTGTTTCAGTGCTGCGATGTTCATTCCCAGAGCACTGAGATGCTGTTTTGTTGTATCATTATACAGGAATTGGTTTTCTATTCAGGAGGCTCAGCTATTTGCTGCTCCACTTACCCTGACAGTAACAAAGTAAAACTTTAATCTCCCCTCAGTGTCAACAGCAGCTGATAGCAATTAAGGAGAGAGCCTGGATACTGAAGTGGTGCGTTTGACTTAAAGAGTTCACCCTCATCTTTCACTGCAAAATTTAAACCACTTCTCTTTATGCTCTCAGCAGCTATCCAGAGCCCGAATTTCTTTTCAGGCTCTAAATTAAATTAAGACGCTATGTGAATGAAACCATTATACACGTCTCTGTTGTCTGCGTCTGTGCATACATTGAGGATGCATGAAAACTAAATTTTATAGTTATTGTTGTTTTCATTGTGCATCCTTTTTCCAATAGGTGGCCGTTATGTTGTTTAACAACAAAAATTAGATGTTGTAATTTAAGTAAATTTAATCTGCGTGAAGCCGGAGCAGAAAACTGCAGGCATTGTCACGGTCTGAATGTAGTGAGTACTCTGCTTGTTGCCCACTGACTCTTAGGTATAATGCAGCTCTTTCTGTACTGCAGCCAACACACAAAGCTCCTGCTGTGTGAGAGTGAGGAGCTTTTTGCACTGCGAGCTTTGCTGTTCTGTAGCTTTCTAACACAGAGCAAAACAATGCCAAAAACCCACTGTTCATGAAGTGCTTGGACAAACCTTTAACTGTTTTAGACTTTGGAGTCTGGCAGATGTTTTTTAGTGTACAATTACACTGCCATGACTGTAGGTATCTAAATTTACACTCGTCTAAAGACAGCAGGCAGAGCTGCTGAATGTTGATGATGTCAGTAAAATTGCCTGTGGATGTTGGACTGTGGGATAAAACATGTCCCCATGTTTCTGAGAACATTTTCTGCCATTGTTAATCTAATAAGGAAGCTAGAGGGGAAATCTCGGTTAGTAACAATTCAAGGATGATTTTCATTTTGAAACAGTTGTGTCATAACAATTATTACAATGATCAACAAAAAATAAAAACACACTGAGCGACATGATCCTCTGGAAACTTGGACTTAATGAAAACCTGTGTTATTCCTTTGCCAATGTGTAACAAGTTGTAATTTATAGACCTTTATTCAATCATCTCTGTTGCAAGAGAGACCCGAGTGCTGCAGAGGGAAAGAAAAGAGACAGACAGGCAAACAAAAGCACATAACATACAAACAAACATAGGCAGGGATAACAAAAACACATGCAGCTTCAGGGGCAATCGCAGACGCAGAATAAATTCAAAGCTCAAAGTTTAAAATCGGCCAGCGGGGTGAAACATTCAAGTTTCTGGAATTCATTGAATTTATATGGTTCAAGGCAGCGAAAGGCAGTCTACCTGAGCTGAGAATTTACCCGAGGGCTAACCAGAGTTACACAGTCCTGAGATCTGGTTTTGTGAGCACTGGGTTTAAATTTCAGAAGAGAACTGATATACTGAGTCAGCTTTTGCTGTAGCCCTTTGTGAATAAAAAATTTAGAAAGTAGTCCTCTTCATGTTGCTAGCGAAGACCAGCCCACTTTTTCATATAGTATGCAATGAGTGTGATGTTTGTCTCTCGTAATAAAACCCAAAGCAAAATGATGAAGCATCAAATTATTTGAAGATAGAGGAAGTGGCATGAGAATAAAGGCAAGTCAAGCTCAGACATTGTGGTTGACTGTACTGCCCTCAAGGCAGAAACAAGCTGTACTTCACCATAAGAGATTTCAGCAGTGTTGTTATTGTGTCTGCTGCAATTTGAAACTTCAGCCCAGATTGTGGAAAGATGTACCAATTACAAATATGTCTGCGAATAACATTTGTCTTCATTATCAACTAATTTGCCGAATGTTTTCTCAATAAATCAATTAATCATTTGGATTCTAAAATGTCAGAAAATAGTGAAAAAGCCACCTCAAACTCTTGCTTGGGAGCTCATGAACTGTGCTTGAAAAATCATTATTGATTAAAGCCCCGTGGAGCTTTTTTGTAAACAAACACAACCTATTTTTAAGCTTATTAAACATGCTGAATGCATTACCTTCCAAAGAAAGCTGAGTTTTTCCATAAAGTTTGTTGCTCCTAGCCTTTGGTGGCACATTGCTGCATATGTACACTCATATATTCACTTGTAATTTAGATTCAAAGTTAAAACCATTTATAGCACTATATATTACATGCCTGTATGTGCGTGTGCATACTAATGTGCAGGCAAGACACCAATGATTGACTAGTCAGTAGTTTTGATTCATTGTTTAAGCATTTATCACAGTGTAAAAATCGGATATATTTTTAACTTATGTATGTAATTGTGTACTGTACTGGATTTATGTTGTTTTCAGATTTCTATGTAATTTAAAATTGCTTCTTTGAAACTGAGGAAATTAGATGACAGTAAGTGGCTTTGTAGTTAAGTGCATTGCTGTCATATCATACGTTTGGCATGAAAACGAACACAGGTTGATGCAGCTTGTGTATGTTGAAAATCATCATTCTTCTGTTTTGATATGAGATTGCTGAGTAACAAGGATAAACTGTGTTTACACATCCATGTTTTCCATATGCAGCTCGATTGAAGCAGATGCTCTGTGTTTGAGCTGCACTGCAGGTTGCACTGATCTGTCAGGTGTCTGAATTACAGATGCAAATACAGGCAGCTGCTTTGCATTCCAGCATGATTTGCCCAGAAAAATGCTGCACCTACACCTCCAATCCCGACATTATCATCATTAAGCTGCTCCTCATCTCAACAGGATGATCAACAAAGCAAACATCAGTTGAGATAAATGCGGCACCAGACGGTCACTAAAAACTCCAGAATGATACTTTCGAACATAAAAGGATGCAGCACATTATTCTATGCCAATATTTTTTTTTTGAGAGCCTTTAGGCCTTAAGGTGATCTTAGGACGTGTAATAATGTGACTACAAGGATCAAAAACTGAGGAACTGAGCTTTGCACAACCGTGAATGTGTAGCAAAAACTTTCCTGAGTAACATCTGTTGACGATCATCAGTGTCTTACAGAAGAGAGTTACACTTGTTTCTGCTAGTTTGGGATTTGACCATGTACCTGGAACTTGTTTGGGGCTACAACTATGTGCCCAAACTTTATTTTGTTGAGCAAAAAGAAGTCACAGGGAGACAAATCTGGCGTGAACGGGGGATGGGAGGCGACAATTGCGTGATTGTGGGTGAAAAACTTGCCAATGCGTTTCTAATGCACTGTGAGCAGGCAGGTTGTAATGTGAGAGAACCCAGTTGCCAGCAGGCCACAGTTCAGGTCCTTTGCACCAAATTTTCTCCCTCTGATGCCCTGGAACATCGCAGTCGTAATTGGCGTTTACAGCCTGACAGTGGGGGATTTGTGTAATTCGTGATTTTCCTTCTGCCTCACAAACTTAGTACTGAATGCTGAGATCACAAACTAAGGTTGATTTGTGAGATCATGCAATGTTCTGCTTAATATGGAAAGATTTACACATCTGCGTAGCAAACAGCTTTACTTCGTCACCTTTACAGCGACTGACACAGTGTTATAGAAATCTGCTATTTTGGTCCAGAATTAAACAGCTCAGAAGAGGACACTTATGGTGTCAAAGCTGAGAAAGTAAAAAAAAAAAACCAAGCACTAAAACACAACCACCTGATCTTGCCTATGATTCATTCTCTGTTGGAAAAATTCCATCAAATAATTAACTCTTTGTAATTTTGTAAATAACAAGATGCCCTTGTCCGTGAACCTCATGCATCGAGTTGTGCACATTAAAGAATTACCCCTTATTCAGCAGACCACCTTACCTGGTTACTCTCAATTAAATGTGAAAAAACTCTGCATCATTTGGTGCAGCGCAGGTACGTGAGGGTATTTTGTTGTCATACACCATTGGTTTAACTGTTAATTATTCATCAGTGTGCCTCTCTGTGATCCAAAATATGAGAGGGAACATAAAAGGGGCATGTGGATGAGGAAGAGAGCAACACATCTGCAAAGAACAAGTCCTTCATTAGCAGAAGCATTTTTTAATTACAGTAACATAACAAAGCAATAGCTGCAATTACAGGCACACAGACACCTTGTGTGGGGTTAATTTCACTGTACAAAGCATTTTTTACATATTTAAAGAGTCCACACGGACGCCTGCAGACCTTAACAGAAATGCCACCAACACTGCTAAATAGAGTGGTAGTTGTGAAAACACTGAAAACTTCTCAAGAAGCCTTTTACCTAAATGAAAATGTTCTGTCCTTTTCTTTATCCCCAAGTTACCTCAACCAGTAGTATATTCAACTTTGTTAGAAAAGCTTTTAAAAATTCCAGTCAATGAATAAACTCAGATCTATTAGTTTCCATATCATTATTTCATGTTTTCCCCTGCCGATGCCTGCTCAGGGAATCCTCATAAGGTCTTGGTACCAGAGTGAAGCATTGCAGCGACTCTGGCCTCTAACCTGTCTTTATGAATGCATCTCAAACTGAGCTGGGGTCGCTTTGAAAAGCATGGAAAAGGCTGTGGTAAAAAAAAACAAAACAACAAAAAATACCACAAAACAAACCCCATGTACCGAACAAAAAGACAATACTTGTTCTTTTGTTTGTTTGTTTTGTGTAAAAGGTCTCAGAAATCAGGACATATTCTCTGACATATTTGATGCCCTGAATTTGGTTTAAATGTCATGAGACAACCTGCAAATACCACACGTACTGCACACACAAATATATCAGCAAAAAGACAAATCATCTCTAATTAGCACAGTATGTACACGACATAGGACCCGTCATAATAAACCATAATGTGACTAAAAGCTGCTACCTACTAAACTTCACTTAGATACATTACAGTGGTTTTCCTCCAAAGTTGATGCCGATGCTTATTCATGTTGTTTCACATTTCTAACTTTATATACTTGGATTATTAAATATTGTTAAATACTGACCCCTTTAGCCATGTTAAGGTATTTTTAGTAGTTAAATTTGTGCATATTTGTCAGCACAAACATGCATTAATATAGAAGAATATAGGACCTCACAGCTGCTTCACTAACATAAATGACTGTTTTATGCATAAACACTGGTTTTATTAGATAACCACCGACATTTTTTGTTTTTACATTTCTTTTCTAGTCTGTTATCCCTCTATATACATGAGCAGTATCACAGAAAATCTTTAGCTAAGGGACAAAGTGAAGATAAAACTCGAGTTCAGTTTTTATTTCCTATATTTTTATCCACATAAGTGAGTTGGGCCTCAGCGGTGCTCACTTGAAAGAGGAGGTTGCCTAAAAGTGATGTTGAATATCAAGGGTTATCTCTGTGTTTACTTTATGCGTGTATGTGTGTGTGTGTGTGTGTGTGAGCGTGCGCACCTGCTTGCCTACAGGTCTGCTGTCTGTGATAATGAAATGCCGCATATGGCAAAGAGGCATCTAGAGGGAAAACAGGGCTGTTTTTCATTAGGATCATGTTTCACTGAGTGCACCTCCGCGTCATTATGTTCAGAGATACAAAAACATGACGATGGATCCTCATCAAAAAGACACACTGTGCATCATTACCAGGAAACACCCCTGCCTTCTGTTTGGTGAATCACCGTGTGCCACAGAGATGAAAAATTCCATTTACACAAACACAGTTCACCCATTACAAAAACTGACATGGTGCAGTCCCTAAAAACACTGTCTGAGAGACACAACAACCTCCACGAGAAAATCTACAGCTATGGTCACTGAAAAAGAAAAGGCTTTGTGCTTTAGCTGACCTATTTATTTTTTTCTATTTAAGTTTCTTATGTAATGTTTTTTTCTTTTCCTTCTCATCACACGCATCAGTAAAATCTTTGGAGCAGTGGGAGCAAAAGAAGCCTGCCATGATGCAAGTTCTTGCATTTATAAAGCCTTACCATTCTAAAAGCTACTACTGCATACCCTCCGGCAGGAAATGTAAGGAATATAATAAAATAAATACAGTTTATTTTTTTTAAAATTATTTTATAATCATTTCTCATTTTTATCAAAGTAAGATGCCACAGCCAAACAAACACATTACGCAGCGTGTAAAACATGCCATGCTAAGATGTTAAGCGACCTATTTGTGTTAAGCAAGTGACCCATACTTACGAGTCTGTCATGCTCATCATCTCAGCTTGTGACCTGGCCGGCCTGCAGCAGCAGAAGGGAGCGCGGAGGCTGGGTGTTAAAACGCTCGGAGGGGAGACCGGGATCAGTCGCTCTGTTTTGAGGCTCAAAAGGACAACAACTTGTCGGATGCCGTCAGACCTCCTCCCTGAAAATTCTGGTTGTGATGTCGATGATATTTTTTGAGATAAAACACAAATGACTGGGTTGAAGTGTAAGAAAGCTAGCTCCGAGCTTCAGTCACTAATGTCAAAGACTGCGAACCAGGCCAAAAAAAAGAAAATCTCTTAATCTCTTTGTCATTACAGACTCTGACCTAAATTTTTATTGCCCCATTAAGGCAGGTCAGTGGTTTCCTGTTTGTTAAAGAGCTGTTGTGCACCGTCCAGACCTCAGATCGTCTGGGACAGGTCTGCTTTTGGTCCCCTGAGTCAAAACCAAACACAGAGAAGAAGCATTCAGGGGTTTTTTTGCACCACATATCTGGCACAAACTTTAAAAAAACTTGAGGTGCTTCAAGTTTTTTCTTTTAAATCAGGGCAGTTATTCTCTTTGTCACTGCCTTTTAAGCTCAATCTGAAACTCTTTGCCCATAACTCGCGTTGTAGCCGCACTGTTGTTTTTCCTGTTTAACCTCTTCTCTTCTGTCATAGCTTATTTTCATTTATATGTGCCCCTTTTGTCTTTATTGATTTGTGGTTCTTTCAAATCTCTCGTTATGCCTTTTGTATTTTATGTGAAGCACTTTGAACCGCCTTGTTGTTTAAAAGGCTCTTTGTCCCTGTTTTCTTCTCTTCCTTCCCATAAACATGTTCACTTGAGGCTACTTCAAGCTTGTAATATTGTGATGTTATCAACATTCTTCCTTGTGCAGATACCCCAGGTGAGCTACGCCTCCACAGCTCCGGAGCTCAGCGACAACACCCGCTACGACTTCTTCTCACGTGTGGTGCCTCCAGACACCTACCAGGCCCAGGCCATGGTGGATATTGTAAAAGCCATGCGCTGGAACTACGTTTCCACGGTGGCCTCAGAGGGGAACTATGGAGAAAGCGGAGTCGATGCTTTCATTCAGAAGTCTCGGGAGGACGGTGAGTACACTTGTTCTCATATATCATTACTGCCTGTCAGGCGCCGGGCGTGGGAAGAGACTGTACCAGGCGAACTTTCTGTGCTGTGGAAAATCGTTGGAGCTCGCAGACATCCAAGCGAAAATCAATTAGTGAGGTCAAATGTTAGATTTTAACCTGGAGCATGCAAATAACAGAAGGGTAATTACAAACTTTTACATGTAGCATCTCGGAACATACAAAGGTCTGAAAACAGCACAAGATGTTCTTTTGTGACAACTACACATTTGCTTATGATGTGAATGGCTTTAAAGCTCCATTAAATACAAAGATCTACTTCATTCACAGGCAGCATTTAGCCACTTTAATGCTTTATTGTCTGACTAAGCAGTGAAAGCAGCACTTCAGCTGCTGTTATTATTCTCTCAGTGTCGACATTGAACACATTTTGCCACAATACTGTTTTATACTCATACACTACATACTCATACACTTTTAAAAAGTATACTTGTTTTCCTCATTTATTTATCAACCTAATTAAAATTGATTAATAAAAAGCCTTAGTATTTTTTTCTCTGTTTTTAAAATTCTTCTTCAAAAGTGTCCTGGACAAGATAGACAGCAAAAAAAGTGTAAATTGTGATTACAATTTCTTACACAGTCATAGATAAAATATCTAATCCTCTTAACAATAAAAGACATCTTCATACAAAGGGTCTTGTATGTCTAAAAAAAGACATTTCTCGATAAAGCTGGGACCCTTAAAAACATTCAGGGGCTTAATGTACATACCTGCATTTAGAAAAACTGACTGAAACATCTAAACCGGTCAAAAACACAAAATCAGGGTTTTCTACGTACTGTTATATTTACAGGAACTTGTGTTTTAAAAGATGAATAATTTATTTCGGCCTCCCATTTATTTACTTTTTGAGTTAACAATCAACTCACCAAATCTCTGTATTTTGCTAATCCAGTTGTCGGAGCTCAGTCGGTTGCACCAAATAACTTCACATTTGCACAATGCTGGCACTGCAGAGCGATTTAAGTGTGAGTCAAGCCTTAGCAGTTATCAGGTTGTTGTTGAATTTGTTTTGGATTAAACAGAAGCTGAGCTTTTCAGGTTTTTTGAGTCCAGTGTGAGTCACAGACTCGATTTTAACAAAAAATCTTTTTAACATTTAATCAGTGGTGCTGATAGCAACTGCTATAAAAAAAATGATGTGAAAATCCTCTTTGTTGATGGCCGACTATCCAATCGCTCTGTTACCGCTTTACACCTCTCATCTCCCAGCTTGCTGTGTCCTCCTTGTAAATCACTTTGTTACCATAATCCCAATCATTAAACTGGTCTCAGTGTCCATGTTCAGCCTGGTTGGACTGTGTTCACTAGTTTGTTTAAACACCAACACTCATCTCCAAACTCCCATTCCAGTTAGACTGATCAGTAGCTGCACAGCTAACTGAGCAAACAAGCTACAGCCACAGAGAGTGGCAGAGTAAGAGTATTTAATGAGCAGCTGTCAGGGGTTATTTCAGTGATATTCTACCCCTGATCATTTTCACAAATTGCACCGTTTAACAAAGTTGAGCATCTTGTTTTTTTCTGTAAGGAGTCTGTAAAGATGAGCTGCAGTGGGATGATCATGTTGCTCTGTGTCTGCAAAGGGTACCCAAAGTAGTATTCAAAACTTACTTAATACACTGAATAAAAAGTAGAGCAATTTTCTTTCTTTCTTTCTTTGCACAAAAGTGTTTTTTTTCTTTTTTGCAACCTTCAAATTAGACTCCAGCATTAGCACCATGTCTGTGCTGCTGGAAGTGATTTTATTTAAAAATCATTGATTCCAGTAACCTAAAAGCTAACCCCATGATCTAACAGACCTCAGTCTTTTTAAAAATTCAACTGGAAGCTAAATGTACAATCAGCATTTTATGGTGGAGAGAGAACAGGAGGCGGAATATAAGAAACAGAGTGTCTCCCTTAGATATTTCATTCATAAAGATATTTCCTTTGGCCCACTGTAAGAGACTTTGGATCCTCTTCTCTTTGCATTTATGCTTTTCCAAGAAATTACTCCTCTGAAAGAGTTCCCAAGGAGTTAGAGTTTTTTTTGGGGGGGGGGGTTGGCTGAGTACGAGTGTAATTAAAAGGATGAGACTAAAAGGTGCCCCGGTCATGTCTCTGGTTTGCTCTGTGCCTGAACAGACTGAGACTGCCTTGGCTGTGGTTGCCCATCAATTATGTCTGTCACTCCCTGATCACTTAATCTGCTGGCCACACATCAGGCACAGCTGAGGAATGGAAAATAAGTGTTGTCGGGTAAAACATGCAGAAGTTTTTTTTTTTTTATCAGTGCAGAAGAATCAGGTAATGCGTGTCTGCGCAAATTGTTTCCGAGTATCTAGACAGAAAGATCCCATCTGATCAGTAGAATACATTACCGAAGCTGAGTCGCCGTTGTTTGATAGTGTCACACATAGCGTGTGAGACAACAATGAAAACAATAACCGGCACCTTGCTATAAATCACAGTGTCATGCTCATGCAACTGTTGCATGATTAAGATACAAGGACTGCTTAGAGGTCACATTCGGTTGTCTGTGACATCTTTACATGATCATCCTTATCTGACGATCCGTTTCATGCCGCATTTCTGGACACAGTTGACAGAAGAATGAAGGGTAAATTCATAAGGAATACACAGCGTGTCACTTTAACCCCTTGACGCCCGAATATATATACAATTATATAAAAAAATATTTAATAAGTGTTTTTGCTTTCAAGCAGAT
>JAQNCA010000014.1:5710638-5725497 GCA_029783725.1 Acanthurus tractus
GATGATTGAGATGGATGCATTTTCAATGGAAGCGGTTTGAAGCGAAAACGCACCTCTGGGCGTCAAGGGGTTAAACTACTTTTTAAATGTTTCTAAAGAAAAAAGGGCTGGGCTATAACAAAATTTATTTGAAAGTGTTAAACTTAAAGAGACAGAGGTTTGGAAAATTAAAGGCAATAGTTTGTTGATGAAATATTCCTGTTTTGAATCATAGACTTTGCTAAATGTTCTAATGTGGGATTATTAAGTATCATAATATTTATCAGCACATAACTGTTGATTTAAAGGCTTTATGTTGAAATTCAGATTTTTTTAAATTGCATTAGCATGATAGATTAATGACAATTATTGTTATCTACTGCCATGAGCCATTAGCTGTGGTACCTTGAATGCTATTGATGTTTGTGTTGTTGCTCCTGTGGCCACTGACTTTAATGTATCACTTTCATGTTTCATGTATATTTATCTGTCTGCCAGCTATTTTGTTTTACTCCTCCAGTTACTTTGTGCAATTGTGTTCAGTAGCGTTAAGCTTGTCCATTTAAATTTAATCAGGATTTGTTGATGTAATCATTATAAAGTTCCCTCCAGGTTTATCCCAGTTTGGCTGAGGGAACGATCGACTATAATTTTTTTTCCCATGCCGATTATGAAGACCATTTAAAATAACTGACCATCAGAAATAACATGATAATAGCCTAAAACTATGTCTATAATCTGATTACATGTAAGCACAAGTCATCATACTGTTGGAGTGTGTTGAAGTTGCTTCCCAAATGTTATCTTGAACCTGCAGCCAAGCATGACAGCAACAACCTCCCAGACCTTGTTCAAACTCTAAGCACATACACATCTTTTTAATGTGATATTAGTAATTAGATATATTCCTGCAAAGTGATTAACATTTAGTTTGATCTCTTGACTAAAATGCTGTTCATTGTGTAAACGTCAGGTATTTGACCAGCAAATCACTTGACAGGAGAAAAGATTTTATGTTTATAGATTTTATGACAAATATACTGATAACTCACTGCTACACTAGCCAGTCACTTTGCCAGGTATCATTGTTTCGAGCTTAATGTACCAAGAAAATATGCCGAAAAAGCAAATTATCTGAGTCAGCTCTCACAGCAACAACCCTGGCAGCCCAGAAACCTCCTGCTTGGAGTTGCACCAGCACAGCTTTCTCCCTAAAGAGAGCTAGAAAATATAACACGGTACAATGTGGGTAAAAAGGCAGATGATGAAAGGTAAATATGAATTCCAGGTGGGGTTTTTTGATCTCTGCTTTTGTATCTCTCTTCCCTGGCACATAGCGCCTAGAGCCAGGAATCGGTGGCCTTCAGTATTCCTCTTTTAGGGGTATTTTAAGTGAGCTGCTTCTCATCTCCCATGTACTGACCCGGGATGTGATCCCTCCTAAAGGGAGAATTATAAGAGCAGATGTAGGATACACAGAGATGGAGAGAGAAATCACTTTGCTTTGTGAAAACCACTTGAGGAGACATCAGTTTTATGAAAATATTGAAGTGCTGGTTGTCCTTTCAAATGCTTACCAAGACACCATCATGTTGATGATGTGTTGCAGTGAAACTATTGTGTAGCTTCCAGGATAATAAAACATTCATAATTAAGCTTGCACGTACCAATGTGCATCTTGCAATAATACTTATATAGCAAAAAAATTCCAAAGCAAACAGCAGGATGATGATGTAATGAGCCTCAAAATAAGCACTTACTGTAATTTAATCCTTACAAATAATTCAGTAGGAACATCTCCAGTGATGTATCCCTGGCTGATATGTACACAAGATGCTTTATTTCCTTAATTTCAAAGAGGCTATTCTCTGGAACTCACATGTAGTTTCTGAAATGGAAAGTTCATAATGGTCATCTTGGGTCTACTTCACGGTCTCTTACCGCTTACTACTTTGGTATTTATGAATATAAGATTCCGTCAGAGTGCAGCCTTTATGAAACAATAAGGACACGAGGAGGCCAATCAAGTATGGGCAGAAGAAGCCCAGAGAGCCCCATCCTTGACTGCAGACAGCCCTTCTCTGCAGAGATGTTGATTACTGTGGAGCATGCCCCAATAGATGTCATTAATCAAGTTAATGAAACACAATGTCAATAAGAACCCTAACAAGATTCCCTTGCAAACCAATGGCCTGCCTGACATCAACATGAGAAACCCCGCTAATGGAGTAACTCCCTTCCCTGTTTGACGAGGAGGATTACAAGCATTAGCCACAGAGCTGGGATGAATAGGCGCATGTGGGGAATGTAAAAAAAAAAAAGAAAAGAAAAGAGGAACACAAACAATTCTGGATCACTCTTGGCACATTTTTTCGGAAGATGCAGACAACAGACAATATGCCTGGTAACAGGAAGTGAAATATGAGCTGTGGTAGAAGTCAGAGCCTAATTACACTTTATTAACTGTTTCTTACAAATAAAGATCTTTTAGGTTCACCAGAAGTTCTTCCTTTGAATAATTTATATTAAGAGTCAGGCTGAAAATATTGTGCATTTTTTCATGTAGTCAACAAATTCTATGAAAAGACCAAAAATCAGCACAGTCTCAGTACATTTGTCAATACCCTCTGCCTTTGCTTTGCCTGTCTGATGCTCCCAGCTTCAAAGCTCATTTACTCCTACTGAAGACCTAAATCTTCAAAAATAGCTCACCTACGTATACTCCTGCTATTAAAAAGGCTTTCTTAAATGAGCTGGCCACTGCAGTTTTAAGCATAGGTTAATGAATCATTAGTGTATTTACTGGGGACTATTTTATATGGCAAACTGATACACGTTTAGAGCAGCAAGGTGGGTTATGTGGGCTCAACTAAATATAAACTATAGAGTCCATGTTTATCATAATGAGGTTTAATATTTTAACAGGGTTTGGACAACAAAAAGACCAAGCTTACACAGACAATACTTCAAGTCAGATCGATTCACTGTTGGATTTGGTCTTTGGTCATTAGCTGTAATGACATTAAGAAAAATATCGCATAGCATATAACCTTGAAAACAGCCGTGTAAGTTGGTAAATTAAGGTAAACTGACAGAAAATATTGCAGGTTGTAGTGATTTGATTAGAGAAAAGCATGTCCCCACCCAGAGGAGCAGGGAGACATCTGAACATCTGTATTCTAAATGGCCACAGTCACTCGGGGGAGGAGATCACAGCACACTCAGCAATGTTTCCACTTCCATCCATATGGCCTTTTAATCTCTGGTTCACACCCATGTGTGGCGTGTCAGCCAGTTATGTCTTTATTTATTATGTGACATCACACAAATGACCCCTGAGTGCCTCAGATACGTCCTGTTGCAATTTGTTTAAACAATTACTTGTCATAGCTTAATTGGACCAGGTGAATGGCTGAATAATAATAACTGATCTTCCCCTTGCTTTCTCCTCTCTCTCTCTCTCCTTTAGTGACATAATGGTTATGTATGACTCATAATGCAGAGATATTGTAGAAGCCAATTTTCTTAAGCAAGTGCTGCAGCTTGAACTTTGATCTTTAGAATTAGATACAGTTCCCTGCGGAAACGGTAGGCAACCTTACTACTTATGGTCACATCATGATGTAAAGCACATGGCGACGTTTTCCCATATTGAAGGATGTACTTTGCAATGTTAATGTACTGTACATTAGCGAATATTCAAATGAGGCAGAAAATTAAAGAAACTATGTCTTGCTGATCCAATCAAGAAATCAGAAGCCCACAGCAAATGATTGGGGTGGTTGCAGGGGATGCTGCGGATTAATTTAAACAGAAATACCTTGTGCATGCTGCGCAAAAAGCAACATGAATCCACACAGATAAAGTTAGTGGCTGCTAAGCTAATAAATTATGTAATAATACCTGTAAAAAGAGATAAAAAGAGGATACCGACTGAGAGATCAATACCACATTTACTTCCAATTGATACGCTGCTGTGTTGTCACATGCCTGAAAAATTACTTAAATTGCATCCATTGGGTGTAATATTGCACCTAAGACATGATATAATTATTTTAAGGACCAAAAATGATCAAAAGCTTCAAATTAAACGTGTCTGTGTGATAGATACTGATGTTACAAACTGATTTTTGGTGTGTGATGGTTCTATTCAGAAGATTTGGACGAAGCTGATTTTAAAGTAATAACAAGGTTGTAAGGATAATGGATTTGATTTTGGAAGATATTTAAAGTAGCCTTTGTCTCTGTTAGTGTTAGGAAGGAAAGAAATTCAATTAGACAACATAAGACAATGATGTAAATTGGACAGCTCATGGAACTAATCTGGATTACAATTCTGTAACTAATCCATACAGCTCCTCTTCATTAGAATAAATCAATATCACTTTTGTCAGAGGGATAAGATTTCTCTCAGCCTCCACTAAGCACTTTCTAAACCGCTTCATATTATCATCATTAGGCCAGGCTTACATACTGAAGTGTGTAATTCAGTATTAAAAAGATTTGACGACAACCTGTTTCAAACGCCGATATCTTCAACTTAAGTACTATAATAAGAATATTGAAACTACAAATGATAATATAAGCAAACAAATTTCATGAATATTAAGAATAAATGCTGAAATTAACCTTGCTAAACTCATAACACATACACATGCACTCCCTGGCTACCTAAACAAGTACACCCATATGATTTCATATGCTCCAATACAACAGATCTGTGCTGTTTAACTCCATGTTTTTTACTGAGGTTGTAGTAAATGGTGATGTCGTCCAGGGTTGAACACATTAAAATGTGTTGCTAATACTCTCACCCCCTTGTGTTTGTAAATGCTGTGGGCCGGGGTCCAAAATTAACACCTGCAGGGCGCCAACTGTCGTAAATTTGGGGTTTGGCATAATAAATTGGGGTCACCTGCCAGGCGGCTGGGCAATAATGTGGAAACACAGCGTATGTTTACATCCCTGTGCTTCTAATGTGCGCCAGCTGAGACTAAATTGACCAGAAGTGTCAACTGTTGTGACGATGAATTAAATCAGAGCAGCTTACTGCTATTTGACATTTTCTATAGCCTGTCTATGTTTTTTTGTCGTAAGAAACAGAGGTATGGCGACATGTTCCCAGTGTTAAATCATGGAAAAGAAAACATGAACACAAAGAGGGAAAGATGAAGAGAAAAGTCACAGAGGTCAGTAGAAACACAAACACACCAGAGACCTTCAGACTCTCTGAACTTCTAACACAGAAACCACACAGAAACTTTCTCGAAGGGCCATGAAGGTGTTTCTAGTTACTGTCAAAGACCCAACAGACTCGGTGTTTTCAGCTCTGACGTTGAGAGTCTGAGAGCAGCTGACTAACTCTGACTACCAGCTTTATATGGCGATGATATACATAAATAGATACATATTAGTGATGTCGAATGTGATAGTTAATTGTTATCTTCTACCTTAAGTCTCCATTTATGATATATAAAAACTTCAAAACTGTGATCTGTTGCTATGGTAGAGGAGACTACAGAATTATGTTTTTCTCTCTTCATTTACTGCCTTTGTGTAGAAGGACAGTCTGAAAATTAATTCTAGCATATACAGGAAGGCTGACAAAAGCAGACTCTTATGAAATACTGTGAATGTAATGTGATTCAGAGAATGTTTTTTGTTGGAAAAGTTCTGAATAAAGTTTTGAATCTTATATATTCACATTATTTTATTTTTATAGAGAGGCTTGCATGCTATTACATTACCACCCTAAGTCGAGTTTTTTTAGTTTTCAACAAATACATGGTGCAGTTTTACTGCTTATACAAAAAAAATTATATGGTTATAGTTCCTTGTTCACCTGCCATTTGCACATGAGCAAAAAAGTTAATTTTGGACCCTGAAGTGAACAGAAATGTCTAGAAAGATATAAAGTTTAACATCAACTATAACATCTAGAAGAAACATGTAGTCAAACAAATTTTTTTCCAACAGTGTCAATAAATTGTCCTTGTACAAGCAGAATTTATGGCTCAACTGTACCAAATAAAGTGGCCACTCAGTCTATGCACATAAACTATGTTGAGTAAAACACCAATATATTTTAGACTTCTTTTTATGTTCTAATAGCTGTTTTTTTTAAATATATATTTGCTACTTATGGTGTTTTTGTTCATGGTCTTTCCTGCTTGTTCTATTAAAAGACAAAAAACATTCCTGGTCACACAACACTGGTGTGTTTGTGCCAATGCCAGGTTGATTTCCATCTCTTTCTGGCTGCCTCTTAACTCTGATCATAGGACAAAGATTCCCCAAAAGGGCCTGGTTGCTTTGGGCATTGCTTCTCAAAAAAGCTATTTACACTGTTTTTGACTTTATAAGAAAGAGCTGTGTAGTTTAAAAAACATAAAATCTACAAAACTTACATCTAAAGAACTTTTCTGTTACTTATTTTAAGTGTAATAATCCATCCTCTGACTAGATTTACATGGCAGCATTAAAATGAATGTTATCCAGGGAATCAGCAAGTAAGAGGACGCATCATGAAATAAATTTAATGGTTAACATTTTTATGTACAAGTACAATTTTGCATTAACTCATTCAGATTTGCTTTGAGTAATGAACTTTATTAAATCTTCCTATAGGAAATGTTTTTGTTTTGTTTTGTTTTGTTTTTCAGACTTTAGTAACATTTTTAGCTCTGCCTCGTTTTCATTACATCCCTCAGAGATCACTTGGCAATTAGTCAGCGTGGGCAGAACTGTGACATCTGTTTCCTCAGCTTTTTGTTGCTTTTTATCAACAGGAAAATCTTTTCCTTGTTCGGCTGTAGTGGCTGCTGCTGCTGCCTGAGCCTGGATACTGAATTGTTAATTGATTAATCCACACAAATCAATGTAACTGCCTCTAAAACATAATCTTGTAACACTTGGAATAATCCTAATGTTGTTAACACAAAACAGTGACAGACTAACCTTTTTCCTCGGATCGGTCCCCAAACTTGATTATCTGTTTTATATTGAGAATGTTTCCAGGAATTCTTTCATTAGTTCCTGGTTTTTCTCTGTCTAGGCAGCATTAAGGTGTTACTTGGAGAGGTCTGATCATCATTATTTTTAATCTAGACCCTCTGTCAGGCATAATATGTTTTGTGAATTAATCTCTGCCGGCGCTGCCCATAACTCAAATTGCAATTCCTTTTTTTAATTTCATTGTAGTTGTGACATTGTGCAGGTCATTTAAAAGGAAACGTCATGTAGTTTTCCTGATCTAATCCATTTGGTATCTGGGTTACCCGGCTTTTGTAGCCAGTGGCAAAGCAGAGCAGCTTTGTCTTCAAATTATGTTATTTAGTTAAAGATATTGATTCTTTTGGTATTATTAGGTCCCTCCATCTGCAGAAGAAATAAGATTTACCATAGACAAAAGACAATGAGTATATAACCACACAGATTTCAAGCAATTAAAAGAAATTAATGTGCATTGGAGCTAAAACTGTCCTGTATATCATTTTTGTAACATGAGTTTTTTATAACGAAGCTTTGAATGTCAGTGATCATTTTTCATGATGTCCCCCCAACCCCAAATTCTGTTGAAATCTCAAGTTAAATACAGTGATTCATGCATTTTTTTGAACCAATCCATTTTATTTTGTAATTATGAATATAAAGTCTAATTAAAAATTTGAGTCAATATTTATACACATCAATACATCTTAATATACTTGTATGTATATAGAGCTCTGATGCAGTCACCTCGCTACCTGTCATCACCACTCTCTGGTCTCACCTGATGTCCCGCCCACAGCCCTATCTGATTGGCTTAATGTCATTAGTTATAGCCTATCACAGAATTGAGCCACAGAATGAATGCTTGGACAGGAAATGCTATGATAGCCCGGTGGAGCTGTGTTTTCAAAGAAGAGTACCAGATAAAACAGAAGTTTCAATAAGCATCACAGTCCTCTACATTTAAACTGCAAAAACAAACAAGAAAAGTTATAATTGATCAAAGGTTGATAAAGAATTTGAATGTCAACGTTTTGTAAACCGATTCAAAGCTGCAAGCCATTGAGCACAGTTTGATGAAGAGGAAATAAATTAAGTGAAGAATCTTGTTAGAATTAGTTATTGTCTTGTTTTTGCCAAATGTGTCATCTCTTATAACAGTAGTACAACAAGGAAGGCTTTTGAGGGCTTTTCTGACCTTGATATTGACTAAATAATTGTTTTTGGTGATGCAGGGGAGTTTCATTCCTACACACCATCTGCATCAGAGCAGACTTTGCTTCAAAACTCTGTTGTGTATGGCGCTGCTCAGCAGGGTGCCTTGTGTGACAAAGTCTAAGAGGAAGCAAAAACATCTGTGGGTACATTTTCCTTCAGAACTATGGTTTCTTTCATGATGGATCCTGTTAATGAGCAGGTGGAGTGTAATATTGTTTAGTCAGCCCTTTATCTTACCTCAATCTTCATCAGGATAAAAACCCTCTTCAAAGACAGCTGCTTTAGTGAATGCAACAAACTTTTGCTGTAACCCCAATTTAAGCATTTCCTGTTTGTACAGGAGGTGTTTAATCTCAATTGTAAATCCACGGCCTGTTCAATATGGAGAGAAAGGTGTTTCGATTTAGTTGTATGTGTAGAAACATTGTTAAAAGATATGTGTGTATTTTTGTTTGGTCTGTTTCAGTCAAAGCCAATGTTTGAGTGCAACACCAGCATGATTTACTTTTCCAATAATGAGCAGCTCTCCAGGAATCTCAAGTAGACAGGATGCCCTCTTCTGCTGATGCAGTTGCACTTTTCAGGAATGGGCAAAATACATATTTATGCACAGTATATATTTTGTAAGTATAATCCTTTTTAAACAATATTGTGCCTCTCTTATATAGTTAACCTGACAAAAGATCTTTCAGCCTAAAAGCCAAGTAACCTTACAAATAGAGCGAAAGGTATTTGTTCACCTAAATTCTGCAACATCCCTCCCTTGAAGCAGTAAAGATGCAGCACAGGCTTACACAGTATAACCACTGCAGGGGTCGCGGCCTCATGACTACAACTGTTTGTAACATGACTTGCTGTAGTCGCAGCTCACCAGCATGAGAAGTTTTTCTTCACTTCTCTTTGTTCACACTTGAAATATGGTAAAGTAATGGATGCTTCTTCTGCACAGAGGTGTGTGTATATGCACAGAAGTTCGGTGACATGAATGGCTACACAGGAAAAGACGTCACCTAAAATTTTAGGAATTCAGGAGCTACTTTTGACTTTATTTGCAAGCGCCTTTCCACAAGAGTTTTGCAGCAAGATGCGTTTCAGGAGAGTGAGTGATGAAAAACTGGCATTGATTTCGATGTGACAGTTTAGTAAAATTGTTGCCAAAATTAGAGCTGAAAAGATCAGATTTACCCTTTCATGGAAAAAAAAGTAAAGCAAGGCACAATAACCAGACATGAGTCAGATATTCGCCAAAAATTGGATTTGGGTCAATTGTCACTGCAGATTGAGCCTAAGTATGTCATTGATGAGGACTGAACCCAGCTATGAAACTGCCCCAAAGTACAGTTGTCCATCTACACCAATTCAGGACAAACGCCGGCATTGTTTTGCTGTATGATTCAACAGAAGCAGACTCGATGTCTTGGTCGTTTGTAATTGAAGTATGAATAATCTGTCCCTGTGTCTGCATTTAAAATTTAAAGACAATAATCTCCCAAGCAGATTATTAACATCTGCTCAGAGGGTCTTAGGTTTGTTGTAACAATGAAAACCAACCTTTTTTTCTTTACCTTAACAGTGCTCACTTCTGTCACAAAGTCCACACAATTCCTTAAGACTGTATGTTTCCTTTAATGGGGGAACAAATGAAATTTAATCCCTGCACAAGGACCTTGAAGGATCAATTTAGAAGCGATGGGAGAGGCCCCCTTATGTTTGCGAGGGAGGAAGATCACTGTCACAAGGAGGGATGAAGAGGAGCTTTGGTGGCTTATGTGAGAGTAAAACATTGCATTAACTAACCACCGACCATCGAGGACAAGCAACCTCCATACACAGTATGCTGAAATAACCTTGATTGTGGAAATTGAATTAGATTAAAGACAAAAAAAACAGCGAAGCTCTATTTTCAACAAGATTTCCATATGGTAATAGGCTGCACAGTGGGACACAAATAGGATTACAATTGTTCCATTAGCCTTGATGAAATCAGGAAAATGTCTAGGCTTGGCTAAACATCGAGAATTGATTGAAGGGAAAGTCAAAGGAATTATAGTTATTCCTAACCCAAAGCATTAGCTGTTCTGACTACAGCTGCAGAAAGGAGAAGTTCTCCCATGCATTAATGTATTGTGAGGGGATTTTCATCAAAGCATCCAGTTAAAAAAATATCTTCTTTGAGGATAAGCACCATTGGGATTTATGCTCCCCCCAATATGCTGATTAATATATTTCTCTTAAACTAAGTCTGAATAGTTTGTATTTCTGACCAACTGGGCATTTTCCCTTTGGCTCTCCATGTTTCAGTCCCTATTCCCCCATTTTTAGAATTAAAGTAACCTCAGATTTAAAAAAAAAAAAAGGCATTTCAAAGCTTCATAAAAATGTGACGCTCCCCATCAGTCTCCCAGACAAACAGCAGGAGGCCGAGGCAATGCCATAAAAGTCTGTCCTTTGTTCAAGTGTAATAGGAGGCAGTCATTTCAGTGGATGGATAAAAAAAAGAAACAAACAGCCTTTCATTTGTTTGTTGCCATTTAAAAGTTGAACATAATCCCCCCCTTCCATTTTCTCCGGCAGATTTCAGACTTACTAAGAGGTACGAAAGGAAGTTTGGAACTTTCTCAGCAAAAAACTTAAACAGAAGACATTGGCTAGCATTCTGGATTTTCAAGTGTTATTGAAGACATTACACTATAATCTTTTTGAAGTTATGGGGGCTCTGAAAGAGTGTGTCTAATTTGATTCTGAATGAGGAATAGAGCAAAAGTAATATGGCTTGGCAGGAGTCACAGGATAGAATTTTGACATAATGTCATTTTGACTCAGGGCGTGTCATTTCCATTACAAATGACAAGGCTCTTAACAGTCAGCTGAAGCAGAGGGAGGGAGAGGGAGAAGGACGAAGAGACGTGTGGGTGAGACAAAGCAGGATCGGATTTGAAGCCTTGGAAAAAAAAAATGTTTGCAAAATGCAGAGAAGCAGTTGTTTGATCAGCCAGTTGTGAGCAAGCTTCTGTAACTCTACAGTTTCACTACTAATTTGCTCTTTTGTCAATCTACTGAAGGAGTGATCAGAATGAAACGGTTTATTCTTCACTGTTTATGTTGGAAAACAAATGTGTTGTGATCTCCCTGCAGTGTGCACCATTTCCCTGCAGGATTTGTCTTTGAAAAAACACAACACACACACACACACACATCCTTGTTTCCTGTAGTATTCGGGTCAATCATTTTCAAAGGAGCAGGGTGGGATATAGCCACATTTTTCAGGGATAAATCCATAAATTTTAATCTCATACTTCCATTTCTCCTCTTACATTGATCCATTTTGTACCATCAGAGCGCTTTGTGAATGGATTAAGCTACCAGGCAAACAAAGAGAATGTGGTGTCCCAACATCAACGGTGTGATCAATGGCAGAGATAGCCCGGGTCAACAATTTCGATGCCTGTGTTTACTGAAGCAAAGTATTGGAGTAAGAAGGGCCGGTGAAATAAAGGGTGCACTGGAATCGATACAACAGCTATCATCATTTGCAGGGTTTATTAATGGCTTCGCTCCAAGCCGTCAATGAGAGTAACACTCACTTGCATTTAGGGAACCAACACTTCAGCGTTTATGCAGCTTGCCTCCTATCAATCATCACAGTCTAAGTTGCTCTCAGCATCGGTCTGGCTAGCTCCCTTCACCACACAAAAGAAAAAACAACCACCTCAATCATGTAATGAATGGCATCAATTATGTGGCCAGGCTGCCAAGACGTACAAATGATTCAGAATGGGTCAAAGTCTAAAAGGCTAGCAAAAGTGATTGTGCACAGCTTAGTTTAATTCACTCTCGCCCTTCTCTCTTATTTTTTTCGCCGCAGCCTGATTGAGTTTTCATAAAATTTAAAAAGTTACGTATACGTGTTTGAAGACTGACAGCGGCATCAGTCACACAGGATGCAGCCACGAGGCATCGAGCGTTTCCACCAACAAGAGCTGCCTTTTTCTCTTGTGGTTTTCAGGAAATTTCACGTCGGTAAAATGCTGTCCTACTTAAAAACTACAAAACATGTCACCTGGCACATTAGACAGTGAGGGAAAAGATCACACAGCTTTTTTATGGCAGTTGAAATGTTTCTGCAGCATGTGGCTGCTGATATGTAGAAAGAACTGGCTCTGTTCGAGTCAAATATCATGGCAGTATAAAGTAAATGAACAAATCCATTTTTCCTTCTGTCAAATAAAACTGTTGAAGTCTGGGTGATCGATGTCTCAAAAAAAAGACATAAAGGTCTGCGATATCAGAGCTCACAGAGACTTTATTGAGGATTTATGAATAATGTGGAGGAAGAGATATGATTAAAAAATGTGCTCAGACCGAGTGTTATTCAACCCATAAGCTATCAACCCGAAGAAATGACATAAATCTTAAACGGAATATTGTAGGAATTTCAAAAACAAAAGGGATGATGGGAGGATTATAACTTCTTATGATCCTTGATGGTGCAGGTTGGTGAGTTTGCTGACCGTGCAGGATCATCCCGGTTCTTGCTCAGTATGATTCTCCACTCTTGAGTCTCCACGTAGATTAGAATGAGGCTCTGGCCTCGAGGTACAGTAGCATGTCCACGGGATTAGCCCACTTTAAAACATCTCCCGCTGCACTGACCTAAAGACTTAAAATTGTGGTCCCGCTTGACAAGGTCTGCTCCACAGGCCAGGCTACCAGAGCCAGGATTACCATATCTGGGCTCAGAGTATTAAACACTGTCAAGTTTATGGTGCAGCAAAGATCTTGGAGTGATCCTGTGTCCTCCTTTACTATTTTCTGCAGCAGTACAAGGCTGAAGTAAAAAAGCTACACCTCAGTACCTCCAGCAACCCAGTGATGCAGGAGTCTGTTAAGCAGTTTCTGTGTTTTGCGGTGCACTCATATTCATATGTTAACATGCTAAATGGTGGTAACTGCAGTTACACTGTAGCTGCATTCATTTGACAAGTAACGCAAGACAAATGCTTAAATTTAAAACAACAGAAAAAAAAACATGATTTAAAACTGCAGTGGTTCTTTGCTTCATGTGTCGTACAAGGCACAAGAAACTCCTTCCTTTATAGTAATTTGCCACAGGACAAAGATGTCATGGAGCCATTCGTTATTCATTTCATGTTTGGCCTGTGTTCCTCCATCACGTCTCCTTTTTATTGTACGACTGTAAAATGAACAATGTGTGCAATCTGCTGTGAATTCTCCACAGAATCCGTGACAAGGTTTGAAAGATAAAGCAGCCATGGAATAGTCAAATCTCCATGTGTTTGATTGTACAAGTAGAGTATCTGTCTCTGCATGCAAATGAAGCTTCCCTCCCCCCACCCCCAAGTATTTATCTCTTACTGTAAAGTGGGAGTTATGGCCACAAATCTTCATCTACACAAATCATACAAAACAATTTGCAAAAGAGAATGAAAAGGGAGATTTTGTTAGCTGCAATGAAGGTATTAAATACATTTTAGAGTTATCGCACATTGCAGTAGCATCAATATTACAACCATGTGGTGATGCTGACTGAATAAGGTAGGTATCAAGTTACTAGTATTCAAGCTGCCACTGCTCATGTTTAAATCCCCCTTTTAAACAAAAGCTGCAGCAGAGCCATTTTGCACATTTGCCAGTCCAAATTATCTTTAAATACAATGCTCATCCACAGTTAGCCTTCAGTCATTATTTTGGAATATTTACTACATGCATACTAAACACAAATTAGCACATGAAAATAAACTGCTTTGGCTGAGTGGTTGATATGCCGTGTCTTCAGGAGAACATCAAAATCTTCCAGTAGCGAGCCCCAAGGCCACTAGCAAATTAAAGTCTAATCGTTATCTGACTTAACTCATATTGTTTATACCATACGAACTGAGTGGAACTGTGTCTGTAATGAACGGGTGACTTTCTAGCCGATGGCGGTAGTTAATGTGCCAGCGTGCATTAAAAAAAAAAAAAAAAAATTAATTAATTAACTGGGGTACAGTGGTAGCCTGGAGGTTAAAGAATCCGACTTGTAACAGAAAGTTTCCCCACTTTAAAGACTCACTTGGGCTGGAAGAAGGTGGCTGTGGGGAGTTGAATTGATTTTGCAACTCCTGTCAGCGTGCTCCTGACCAAAGCACTGAAGCCACTTTCTTTGGCCCTGAAGGCTGGGCAAGAGAAAATATATGCATGCAAAAAAATATATGCCCTACTGTCACTGTAGACCCTTTCAATGCCTCTGTAGCAGAGCCAGTGGAGATGCACTGTAGCAGTGTTGGACGGCTCTCATGTGCAAATGTGTGAATGACCGTACACCTGGCTCTGATCGCACTTTAGCCCAGAAGCCATTTATGTTAATACGCATGTATTCTTAGTGAACTGCTCAGTCAAAAGAAATCAATATTTATGTATTATATGATTACACGATGTATTATATATATATGTATTATATTTTATATGATGTGTTTTTTCATGATAAAACCCCCGATGACTTGCAAATTAAAATTTATGGTCACATGCAAAATCAACATCATATATTCAGAAAAGTGAATGTAATTTTAAGTAGGACTCGTGCATCGAGAATGTGGTTATTTACATATAACTCTCTTTACATGAGAGTTTTTGGTATATAATTAAACTGTGATGTTACACACATCATGAAGG
>JAQNCA010000014.1:5725597-5739840 GCA_029783725.1 Acanthurus tractus
GGAGATGCACTGTAGCAGTGTTGGACGGCTCTCATGTGCAAATGTGTGAATGACCGTACACCTGGCTCTGATCGCACGTTAGCCCAGAAGCCATTTATGTTAATACGCATGTATTCTTAGTGCTGCTCAGTCAAAAGAAATCAATATTTATGTATTATATGATTATACGATGTATTATATATATATGTATTATACTTTATATGATGTGTTTTTTCATGATAAAACCCCCGATGACTTGCAAATTAAAATTTATAGTCACATGCAAAATCAACATCATATATTCAGAAAAGTGAATGTAATTTTAAGTAGGACTCGTACATCGAGAATGTGGTTATTTACATATAACTCTCTTTACATGAGAGTTTTTGGTGTATAATTAAACTGTGATGTTACACACATCATGAAGGTGCAAAGCAAGCAGGATAATGGCATTAATGAAAGAAAACTGCCGCCTGCACATGTACTCCATAACACCACAATTTTTTTAAATTGATGCAGATGAGGTGCAGGGGCACAATAATCAGTTTTATCCAAATTAGTAATAAGCTTCAGTAGATAAACATGATCAATGTACAAACATTAGAATATTCCAATGTTTTCAGTAGTCTGATCCACCTCTTCTTTTCCTCCCAATCATCAGCAACAAAACCGAACTGTAAATGTACAATTGCTGCCATAGCCCCCCCCCTCCCCCCATATCTGTATGTATCTGTCATAAATGTATTTAAACAGCAAAAATAAGGCTTATGATGAACAATTTTATGCAAACTTTAATCATTGAAATCCTCATCTTGACAACAAATACACTGTTTATCATTGAGATAACATGTTTGCAAAAACACTCTTAAAAGTGTCCTTATGATCTCTAAAGAAGCTCTTCCTCAGTATAGAGTAATATAAAACTAAATGAGAAAAGCATTTGTTGCAGGTAATTAAAATGAAATGGGCATCAACACCTGACTAGTACAAACTCTGTGTAAAAGATTATTAATTATGAAACAAAGGTCAGGCTTGTGATAATGAGCACAATGTTTATAGATGTCTTATTTATATTCAACATGGAGATATTTATTGATATTTTCTTTGCAAAAAAACATGTATTGAATGTTTTGTACCATGTTTTTTTACCACTTCAAGAATGGTGCTTTTGCCCAAAAAATGTTGCTGCATGAGATTTTAGGGAAAATTATATCACTGTCGCTTTAAATTCTTTTCATCTTTCTTCTTTGATGCAAAATTGGTTTGGTGCAGTCGAGCACTTAACAACATCAGGGTGCTCAGAGGGTGTGTGAAATATTTTCCTTTGTGCACACAATCCTGTTTTGGTGATTGTTTTCCTGAACCGCAACACTCCTCTTTGTTTAGTGTTGTTATCTCTTAAGTGCAGTTTTAAGATCAGTGTGTAGAGAAGACAATTTATCATGAAAAGGGTTTTTCATTAGAGACTGTTCTTAGACTATCAGTAATTAAGAAATCTCATTTAAAAGAAAAAAAAAATTGTTTATCTGAGAATAAACTCTGTGAGGTAATTTAGGGATTTTAATCATCTGTGAGTGTCATATTCAAACAAGCACAAATACATGATAACAGAGTCACTTGAATATTACCAAAATAAAAAAAATGCAATTTATATTATCAGTATGCCAACCTGGGAGTTAGTCAGTCTCTCAGTGATTCTACTCTACCAGACAGATGGTATGATGTATTTAGCTCCTCACTGTTGTCCCTCCAAAAATGCACAACATTAAAAAAAACCCTCAATACTATTGTTTAGAAAAGCATAATGAAAAATGACTCCTTGGTGGACAGAAAGTCTTAAAAATTTGGAATTTCGTAGTACAATATCACTATATCACTAGAACATACAGTTTGTTGTGTTTTGGTTACATTAGCAAGAAGGGCTCAACAGAAAGAATCTTACCTGGAGCAGGTGAAGTGCTACATTGGGCTAGTAAATAAAAAAAAAAAACAATCAGGTAATCATTTTTCGATTTCTTTTAAGAGAGCTTTTAACACATTGATTCTTTTTGGGACTGATGATGGAAGAAGCCAATAAGTAAACAACTTCTCATCGCTGTTGAAATTTGTGCGTGAGCAGTATATTGCAAGAAAATGCAGAGAGTAAAGACACTTTGAGCTGAGGAAAAAGTCAACATTTAAAAAAATCCGAGAGCAGGAGTTTGTGCAGGTGTTGTCAGGAGATAGTAGCTGCTTAACAGATAGTTATGTTAAACCCAAGATATACCAAAAAAGTCATAGAGAGCCCAAATACTTTGAGTAAAAGATGCCTTATGCATCACATTCTTGTGTGTTGCTTGTATTATCTCTGTAAATCTGTTCATGCTGAAGCGAGGAGGCTGCCAAAATTCTTGTGTGTACTCTGGCTGCTCTTATGGATTCCTGCTGGCACGTTTAACAGCTTTTCCAAGTATGCAGACATTGTGACTATTCTTATCTAAACATACTGTGCAGACAAGGTGACACAGGGATCAAGTTTTCATACCAAGTCCGAATAAAATACTCCATTACAAGAGTTGCTTTTGTTTACATGAATTATTTTGAAGGCTCAGATTTTTCTGAGAATTAGCGACCAGGTGCAGGTGCAAAAATAAACTACATAAACATAAACAATGTAAACATAAACTGTATTTTCCAGGATTACACAGGATTTGAATTTAGCACCTTACCCATTAACTTGACATTGTTGTGGAGGGAAAAACAAAACGGTCAGATGTAAACGATATATAGAGGTTCAAAATATTAATTGTAAGGTCTAAAATGAAATGTAAAAATAGATATTATCAGCCCCAATGGTTGGTGAAAACACTCGTGGTCAAATTTTTAGACGAGAGAAAAATTTTGGTTCAGAAAATTGATGTGTGTGCTTCACGAATCAGATATGTGTCAAAACTGAATAGTGTCCTCCACAAAATCTTAACAAAGAAGCTCTCTCGAAAAATATACTTAACAAATGTCCTTCATTAACACCAAGGATGGGATGAATATAAATCCCAGATAAAATACCAGTAAAATACCTGAACAATAGCTCATCTTTATGGCATAAAACATCTCTCAACATGAACCAGAGAAAAACAAAAACACAAAATCATTTAGACAACTCCCACACTGGGTAGACAGTCTTTGGTAGACTCGAATTTTGTTTATTTATAAACTCAGTAAATGCAACCATTTTGCATTATTTCTGTTCACATTTTTGTCTTTTCCTCCAATGATAAACTAGCACAAAAAAAAACATGCAATGCTTTTGTTTTTTGTTTTTTTGTTGTGCTGTGTTTCCTCAGCAGGCAGCGTTCGTGCACCATATGAATTCACAAATGATGTTTATATCACCTCCCCAGATCAGAGCGGCGGCTAACGCCGCTTTCTATAAATCAAATGAAACACTGTCGGGCTGCATCATAAAAACATCTTATAGGGGGATAGACAAACAGGCAAATCAATCAGTCAATTAGAGGATGAAAGCAGCCGCTATCTCTGCAGTGTTCAGCCAGTTCAGTTAATTGGTGAGGAGGTGATGATAACAAATGGACAGAGGTCATTCATCTCCCGCAGAGGTTTTCCTTTAGAACAGAAAACAATCACAGGCTTTGTCTTAAGGACAGAAAGGCGAGTTAAAAATTATGTTGGTTTTTTTGTTTTTGGTTTTCTTTTTTTGGAGCTGAGCATGCAATTCAGCCATTTTGAAAACACTTTACGACTCACATCATCAGTCTTGAGGTTGCGCTTATTTTGCACTGCTTTTCAGGGTTTTTATGAAAATGTTCCTTCAGGTCTGCATTCATTATGTATAAGAAAATGCTTGATATAATTTCCACTTCCCTGTATAATGAATGGACATAATGGGCTTGTTTGTTGTCTGCATATTTTGCCCATATCTCTGCAGTTGTGATAGTGGAGCTCTGTTATCTCTCAGGCCTGGCGGCTTAAGGGCTTGGATTTTTCTCCTTGGAAGCTCCTGTGCTCCCAGGCAACAGGTCCCTCTAACGATGGGAAATTATGCTTGTGGCACGTCAATTATGGTGCAGAAAAACTCCCGAGCAGCTGTGTATCATTTCTTGAGGCTTAGCATTTTCTCATAAGAGGTTTTCTGTGCTATAGCAGGTTCCCTCCCTCCCACTCACAGTATCTCACTAAAGTACCAATAAAATTTTCAAGCAAAAATTAAAAAAAAATATATATAAAGCAGCAAATATTTTCTCTGACTTTACAAAAACTACTTCTCAATAAAACAACAAATTACTTTTTTCTCTTCAGTGAAGAGACATTTAATTTCACAATTTGACAAGAAGGGAAGGCAGATACAGTGTAGCCAAATTTTGTGAGTGAGCCTTGTGTCATCCAACAGAGCAGATTTATAAAGCACCAGCGGCCTGTGAAGGCCTATTACCTAATCACTGTCAGCCTGTCACTCCAGATGACCTCATCAGCACAGAAACACAGAGAAGCGAAGCAAAGTGAAATTCCCCAACAGTGTGAGCCTGCTGTTTGGTAGGCTGCTCCATATGGCACGTGGGTTTTTTTTTCTTTTTTTCCTCTTTTTAATCAACACCTTTGAATGCAAGCAGCCGTCCCTTTTCAAGCTGGACAGGTCAGAGTTGTGAAAAACACCTTGGAGGATGTCCAGCACAAATAATAAGGAATAAAACAGTCATCTGAAGTTTTCTCAAACACTAAATTTCACATAATGAGGCCTAATAAACTGATGATTAAATCTCCTGTAGCGAGAGCATGTTTTAGTCATTTCATAAATTAAGGCAGCATTATTATTTTCCAATCATGGTTTCTTATACGGAATAATAGCACATACAATACAAAACATTACATTTGTCGTATTGCATCACTGAAGCTTGTCCAACCACATTAGACCATGTTATTTCAATATATAAGCAGGCAATAAAAGTCATGAACTAGAAACCTATAAGATGGCATCAATGTGATATATTATCATAAGAAACACGACCTTTTTAGCTTTGACAGTTTTATATTTTAATCATCTGAAACTGGTTTCTAAATGTCTGAATAATCATGTGTTTTCTAAATTAGCCACTAGGCGTGATAGCTCTGACAGGGCGATTAAACGAGCCTCTACAAGTGAGGATTGTCTTGTTATGATATACAAGACCTCTTTTTGTCAGTCTGCTTTCTCTGAAAACCTTTGGAATTCTATTATTACTAATTTCAAAACTTGAGACCAATTGTATAGCTTTTAATGGAGGACGCAAACAATGGCTAAGATTAAAACAACAATGCTCACATGAGTAGCTCACCACTGATTTGTTATCTTATCATGTTGCCTTTGCACTATAGCTCATGTATCTACCTTATCTTGAACATATTGGGTTTTCTTTGCTCTGTAATATTATCATACACTTTTTACTCCATTTTCTTCTTATCCCTTTCTCCTTTTTACAGTTATCACAAGCATTATCAATATTATTACCCTTATTTCTCCCTTAAAAGCCCTCTTTTGAACAAGTGTTGAGAATTAGCATGTGTGTAAAATACTCAAACAATGCATCTGGTTCGTCCAATGTAATTATCGTGTCCAAGTCAATTTAAAAAACAAAACTTGAAATAAATTGAACAGATGTAGCAAATATGATAGCATAAATTTGCTTATATGCACATGAATTAGCCATGAAAAAACATAAGCTTTAATTTGTGTTTAAGGACATCTGGTGCAGGTAGGTCCGATTTTTGCTCTTTTCTAGATGACTCACTACATCCTCCTAAGGGGAATATTGGTGTGTCTAGATGCTAAATGCTCCAGGACGTCAACAGTAACCAGATCAATGTGCTTGAAGACTCTTAAAGGCTTTGAAGGACTAAAAGAGGAGCTACAGTCAGGTGATAATTCCCTTACCACCTAAAACACATGCTTATTTGATCCATTGTTTATACACAAGTATAAAAAAGTCCACCTTCAAGGTTACGACATGAAGGACATGTTAAACTTATTAACATGTTAATGGATTTGGCTTGGAGTGATCGATTCTGAATGCATTGGATAAAATCATAAAACATCGACCCTGTTAATGCTTCTTCATACTGGGAGGAGAAACCTTGGAGTTGCACTGGAAGGCCTTTTTGACATTTTTCAGGGTATCATTGTCGCCAAAACATGCTTGAAAATTCAGTCAATTTGGTGGCACTGAACTATGACTCTATTACAGAGTCAATTAGGCAAGCTACAGTCTAAAGCGCTCCTGTTCGTAGGGTTTAGTGTGCGGGGTTGAGCTCTGCCTGAGGCATTTCTGGACTGTAGTCATAGTAAAGAGGTCAGGCAGAAGTCAATTGGTTTGATTGAAACTGCTGCCCTTGCTTCAGAGGAGAGGTGAAAAATAAAAACTGAACCTTACGCAGCCACATAGTTGCTTTTTGTCTTGCACTTAAATGGGGATTATGGTGGAAGGCTGTCTTAATGGGATATCTCTTGTTATATCTCATTTAAGTACCCTGGTTTTCCTGACAAGGGGGTGTCTAAACTTACATTTTATTAACTTAAATGCAATATGGCAGACACCACCTCCATTCAGTGTTGCTAAAGTTTGAGGGGTGATTCATTCTGGCACTGTCCCCTTGTAATTAGCTTGATGGAGGCGAGACTGACTGTAAAGGTCAAAATTTTAAATGATGACAGGTTTTGACTCTTCCAACATGACCTGAGCCAAAGCTTAAAAGCAAGAAAGTCATTTTAGTTCACAATAACATCTAGAAGCCAAATTTCTTTTTTTTGGGAAAACTTTTTTTGGATCTCTTATGTCGTCTAAAAAAGCTGACAGCGCAGGTGTTTGTATTTGTCTGTGACAGAAAGGAGTTTTATGCAAAAGTGCTGTAACTGGCCATATTTGTCAAAATATCCCATTCAACCAAACACAGTAGATCGGTGAAGTGCTCAATTTTTATTTTTTGTCAAGGTACTTTTTAAATAAAAGAGAGAAAAAGAAGATTTTGACATTTCGATGTGAACCAGAAACCTTAAGAAAACAGCCTGAAAACATTGCAAGGAAAGACACTTAACACACATACTGAAAGGAAATTTGGTAGAGTTAACTTCAAATACAAGTGCATGTTATTGTGAACAAGGGCATCAGCCAAACTTATACTATGTGAAAAAAAATCTCATTATATTCAACTAAAACTTCGTAATACATTTACCCACAGAGGACACAGTATGTCTGGTTCATGACAAGAAAAATTTCAGTGAGTTGCAAACAAGTATCTACCTAACAAGTATCAAAGAAAATATGACAAAACAAACGAAATGTGAAAAATTATTTCAAGTCACATAGACAGAAGTATTAAAAAACAAATGTATTCAGAAAAACAAACACCAGATATTGACATTATAATCGTTTCGTGTTCAGCTTGGCCTTTGAAAGAACACATGGCTCTTTTGCAAATGTGAATTGTATTAATTTAGGGTTTCCATGGCTGTGAAATAAAAAGCCGTAACTACCTGTTATTCTTTTTTAATGTCACCTAACTGAACTCTCACTGACTCGTGAAGTCGTTTTTGAAGCTTTGTGCGGGCGGGTTTGTAAGGAAAGGGTTTGTGTGTGTGTTTACTTTTTATAAAGAAGAATGACGAGAAGCCATTCAAAGAAAGAATAAACACAAAACTGAAAAACATCTTCTGTGCTGTCAGCCTTCAACAGTGTTCACAGTGAAATGTGAAAAGGCGTTAAACCAGTTGTTCTCCCTACTCTGTGCTTCAGCAAATTAACCATTATTCGTATAATGGATTATTTTATTTTGAAGTCCCACCGCAGCTATAATTCACTAACATTAAGAACTGTGACACTGACCTGTGAGGACAGTACCAAAAAAGTGTACAGTGTTTAATAGCAGACAGGATGGAAAGCAATCAGAGTGTAGTTTCAAGGCCTGCTATCTGTCCTGACCTTGACCTGGCTTGAGTCTTTTTATTTATAAAGCTTTTTTACAGACAAGGGTTCTTGATTACATAAAGTAGATACATCTTGTACAATCTGATATAACACAACAGTCTTTCAACTTGGTTTTGTTATCATCTTCAAGGTGTACAATGTCATGTTGCTTTAATAAATATCATTCATGTTATTTTATCCTCTGCGTGATTAACCAACAACATAACACTGTCAACGAACAACATCACAACCTTCAGTAACATGTAAAGCCAAAAATGATGCTGACCAGCACTTACGACTGCTGCCAAGAGAACTTGATGTCTGTGAAAAAACTAAGATTAAAGAGAAAACATTACATTTTAATTCATACCTTTTATGTTTATGTCAAATTTGAGGATTAAAGGGGAAATTATCTTTCATAGACCATCTCCAAAACAGCATAAATTGGGTTTTTTGGCCACAAGGGGGCACTAGAACCAAATATAAACAAATCAGTAACATAATAACTGCTTCGAAGCTTGTATTTGCAAACACCGGCTTTCGTAATATTTTCCAGCTAGTTACTTACATTACCTGTCATTTGATGGTGAGCAGGTTGCATATAGTCAGTTTTGAGAGCTTTTTTCATAGCAAACAGTTGGTCTTTGCAACTGAAAATGAGGTTGTACACTAAAATAGTATTTGCAGGCACTAGAACCAGATGAAAGAGCTAAATGATGATTTATTACTCTGGTATCAATATTTGTAGTTTGATGCGAAAGAAGGAAAATAAGTTCTCAAAAATAAAAAATCTAATTAAAAGAAAGTAATGTTTTTTAAGCAAATCAGTGCATTAGCTCGAAGAAAGTAGTGAGAATGTTTTTAAAAAAGGGCCAGTGTTACAATATTCAAAAACCTGTCCAAAAATTTTTTGCTCAGTGTCCTGATCTGATTTTTTCAACAAAAACTAATCATTTGTCTGTCTTTTGACTCTGTCTTTGGAAGGTTTTATTTCTTTTTTAATGTTTTTGAGATATTCCAAAAAACAAATGAGGTAAAACCACCATCGCCCCAACAAGACAACAAAATGTGATATTGAATTTTTACTCTCTTGTTTTTCTCCTGAGTCATGCAAGCATCATTGGAGCAGCCAAACAAAGACGCTTAAACTGTTTGTGGTACTGATTTACATACGAGCAAATATTTTGGCATCCAGTTACAAACTTCTAGACCGACCAGCAGTGTTATTCCAAACTTCATTTTCCTATTTCTGAAAAGTAGTCTCCAAAATCACCTTTGTTTTCACTCAGATTGTACTCGTTCAGATGATCATTTTACAGTATGTGTCACACACCATTAACTAAAATGAAAGTGGTTATTTGAATTTGTGCATGACTGATACTGGAGTGGTTTGTGTGCTCTCACTTGAATTAACACAATGTTTCAAACTGAAGTCTGAGATCAAACAACTTCTCACACTCCAAAAGCACAAAAATGAAACAGCCCTTTTAAGTCAGGTGCATGTAGAGCTAATAAAAAAAAGATAAAACAAGATAAAGTCAAGATGGCGCCTCAGACGTGTTAATTATTTACTTGAGTGGCTCTGCAGACTAAACACACAAAAAGACACGTGTGGTGAACAAATAACAGGAGAGAGATGTACAATTAGGAAAGTCAGTGGAGCAGAGAAACAACATATTGTGTTTTCAGACCTAATACTATTGTATTTCTTTGGTTTAATTGAACATGAACTGAGCATGGACACAACATAACAGATTAAAGCATACAACAAGCCAAGCTGATAGGGCTTCCTGCAGAAAATATGTTTTGGAAATTTGTTTTGAAAAAAACCAAATGGCATCGTTGGAAAGTAATTTCTTTCCTGGCACATCAGAGGCAAGTAGGCAGTTAAAGTTACACAGTACACACTTGGCAAGAAGAGAGAAAAATTTGCAAGAAGAGATTATTTCGAATCTCCTCACATATCCGTGAAAAACAACCTCCTGACGCAAAGCAACAGCAAACCTAGAAGACTCGTCTTTGTATTGTAAATGCAGCAGGAAGGTAAAACCATCACAGAAAAAAAGTTTCTTTCTAGCATCAGACAGTGTTTCTCAAGACCTGGTTTTCGTCTTTCAATGTGTTGCCAGCTCAGTACTTAAACTCCTCCACGAAATTTTGGGACTTTTCCACAGTTCACACTTCATTTGTTAAACCACGATACAGCAGCAGAGAAACACTATCTGGTCAATAGTTCTCATATGCCTTTTAAATTGTTGCTTGATTGCCTCTGTTCATATAAGATCTTTATAGGATCCCGATAAGTTCTGACCTCCATCAAACCACCTGCTGATGATGTCCCCATGAAATCTGAAGTAACTGATCATTGCAGGGAATTTAGTGCTCTCAGTGTTCAGCATGTGGACATCTGTCTTGTTTTTGTTTTAATGAAATAACTCAAGCTTGCTGACAAAGATGTCTGCACATAGTGTATTCAAATCAGAGCACAGGGCAAAAATGCTGTAGTTTGCAGTGGAATAAGAAATAAAAACTTGGCAATTTTTCACAGGGCTGCTGCAAGGTTAGCAAGCTCTTTGCTGCTTTTACAATTTCTGACTCAAGCAGGAAATTATAGTATGTTTTACTTTGAGTTTTTTACATGAAAGCTGTGAAATTGGAAATGGACTGTTGCTAATGTAAATACAGGCAGACTGAAGGAAGTGATATTAAAATTGTGGAAAGTGGAGTGGAGCTCATGTGGAGTTAAACATCCTTAACATTTAATCTTGGTTTTTCAGTGCTCACAGTATTACACTACATGGAGCTAAAGCCACACAGTACACTGTGCATCGCATACAAGATTTACTTAATGTTAACAGGTGCACATGTATGTATCCCTATGTCCTACACACAGATACACAGATACATCCCTATGTCCTGTTTGGTTTTATATGTTTGAGGTTTCACCATGTAAACAGTCAGTCTCACTAGTCTGGGAGTTTATTTTAAGAGATGAGCATGAGTTGTGCAATCAATGAGCTCATCATGCTGAAAGTTATAGCAAACATAAGTGAAGTTTAGGTTGGTAAAACCAGCTGGACACACTGAAGTTTCTTCAGTTGCAAACCCATTGAATATTGACTTGAATATTGTAAATATTGTACAATTCCTTGTTCTTATTTTGTACTTATTGTTTTTTATTCTTAATGCTGCTCTTTTACATTATGTCTTTTACTGTACACTTGCTGCTGCAACAATGCAAATTTACCCATTGTGGGACTAATAAAGGAATATCTTATCTTATCCTATCTTATCTTATCTTATCTTATTTACATTAATCATAAAACTGGTTTATCATAAGTCTCATTTTTATTCAGTCCTGTTTGCCCACCCTGCTGTAACCCTGTCAGGTGCAATAGTAAGAAATTTGCTGGAAGCTAAAGAGAAGCCTCTTAAACACAGGGGCACAAAATAAAAAGAAGACCATATTCAGTATCATAGAGACACAGAACATGATGTACTCTCAGTCTCTGCCGTTGCAACAATAGCAGGCAGAGTCTAAGTGAAGATCTCATGCTATGAAAGGAAAAGCTGCTTGACTGCCTGATCGACTGACCTCAGTTTGATGTGCCATTAAAAACATAAATCAGTTCACATTCTGACAGCCTCTCATCTTGTTTCATATATGAGCACGTCTTCTCTCTGCCGTCTAAATCTAATCGTTAGCTTATTTGTTCATGTGGCAAACATGAAACTGTTGTGTGTGTGTGTGTGCGTGTTTGTGTTCTCTGTGCAGCTGCGACTTAATCTGATTTTGTGGTGGTGAAATCAGTGTTCACATAATTCAAAGACAAGAAATGCGCCGCTTGTTGACATCTTGACTAAAAAATGAGATTGTGTTGATCTCACATACAGCATGTCTGTTTTTATCTGGAAGGCATCTGAATCTAAATAAAAAAAGCAAAAATAAATAAATATATTTGCTCAGTTATTGTGGCAAAACGGATTACATGACTCCGGTTGTCCTGACACAGTTTTGACCACTTGTCACTATAAGTTTTCATTAATTTTTTAGAGAGCACATTGCGAAGATCACACCAGGATAGTCCTCCACTGTGGCATGTGTGAGAAACTTGCAAGCTGATGGCACGGCGGCGTTGCAAGTTTCTCACTTATCTAAAACCATCAATTTAAGTAAACATCGAAAATGACCGATAATAGAGCCTGTTTGAGTCAACTGGACAAGTGGGTCATCGCACACAAATGGCTGAAGTGATGAAATGCTCTCACAGCTTCAGTCAAAACACACATAATCCCTGCAGCAGTCTACCATAAACTGAGAGATAATGTGCACCATGCAGACAGTTTAAGTGTGATTTTTTTTTTTAAGGGTTACCACTCCGGATGCAATTAAACATATAATGCAGTTCCCATTAAAAGGGGAATTACATGTCAAATAACCTACAGATGATAGACCTCTTAAAAAACTGAGACTATTGCATAAAGTGCTTCTTTCTAACAATCTTGTCACAACAGGAAACTTGATACTGAAGCAACAGGAAGCTTTGATCCATAACGTTCCCTTTCATGTCCTACGAGCTGTTGACATTTAACCTGATTTTACCACTGAATCATCTCCCACATCAAGCCGTGGTCGCTGATGTCCGTTTCATCCAGTCAGATGAAATATTCGCTACATGCAGGATTATGAACAGGATTGTTGTCCTCCCATTTAGCTTGTTTGCTACCTACATCCACAAGCGTGGATGAACCTGGCAGGGAATTTTATTTGACACAGCAAAAGCTTGTAATTCTTGGTGATATCATGCTGTTTTTGTTTGTTTGTTTATATACCAAATGAAGTTTAAGCTGAGAATGACGTTAAAGTCAATTTTACAAAATCTGTTTTGTGTATAATTCAGTCTCAAATTCTTTGAAGAATCTGTATGTTAAGAGTAAGATTGACTATTGCAGCCCACCACTCTGAAACAAAACTTTCAAAACTTGAAAAAATTGAAATCTTTGCTTGTGTATAAGGACTTGGTCAAAACTCTCACTTGACCATCTCTTACCCATTAAGGTTTGGTGACCAACATACAAGAATGAGACTCCTTCTTGGTCTTCAAAACTTAGTCAGACAGGTAAATCTGGATTAACTGCTCTCTCACTGAGCTGGGCACCAGTGTGAAAGACCACAGGAAGACAGCTTGACCACCACAGTGACATAACACTGTAATCTACTTCACACAGTCCTAAAATAACAATGGTGGAAACTTTATGCCGTCCTATTTGTTGTCTACTCGAGCTTCATGCATCAGGGTTGAGCATGTGGGTGGCAAATTGATGCATGAATCAACTGATAGAGAAGAATGTTTAACTAACTAACTTACTGTTAAATTATGTTTTTCAATACCGTTCAGTAGTTTAGCTCATGCTGGTTGTTTCTTCTGATTATGTAAAGAACAACTTGCGAGGCTGTACAATTTCATCTTGTGTGTGACAGTAAAAAAAAAAAATAGACAAGCTTTAGCAAGGAGTTATTTACAAGGTTTAGCTTCAGTGACTCTAAACTGGCCTCCATCTATAACAGTGGTAGGTATCTGTATTGGATCTACAGCATGCAGTATGTACAAAGACATTTCTTGGCTGCGTCCTTTCTTTCCTGAGAGCTGCAGGTTCGTACAAAACAATCCTTCAGACAAACTGAGGCACTCTAAAGCTTACCCAAGAAAATCTGCTGGAGAAACTCTAAACAGTGTTTTGACTGTCCTGAACACATCACAACACTTTTTTTTTAGGGGGTTGTGTTTTTCTTTAGCAGCCTGCTTTTGCAATAACTAGTTTTGGGTCATTTTATGCATGTGTCTTAAACAGTGCAGGAGGATGCTGTGGTGGATGGGGGCTGTTGAAAATACTCTTGATTTAACAGCAATGTGCATTTGCACATATTTGATTGGCCAATGGCGTCCTTGCCAGATGACATCACTTGAAAGGGTTGATTTTAATGAAAGTGAGAGGGTTGTGTTCTTTCACACAGGGTAAATTCCGTTATACCCGGTTTCAGCGTGACATGTTTGTGCTTATATGTTGCTGTTTTGTGGGTCAGATTCTGTGCAGCAGATCCAGTATTTGAGTTTTGAGTTCTGAAAGTGTGTTAGAAAAAACGACTAGTTTTCCAGGAAAAATCTTAAATAAAAAAAGCAGAGGTAAAGCTAGTAAAAAGGCAACACAGAGAAAACAGATGCTAAACTTCTTTTAAGCATAGAACAATTCTTATTCAAGTGCCCAAAGTTTGCATGACAACATGTTTATATCGAAACTAATGACCAACATTTTAGCTACTTTAAAAAAGAT
>JAQNCA010000014.1:5744028-5757327 GCA_029783725.1 Acanthurus tractus
CACACACACACACACACACGCACACACACATGCACATAAACTCCAGAGAATGGAAGTAACAGCCTTCTTGCTGTTAGGTGAGAGTGCTAACTGCTGAGCCACCACACTGCCCTCTGGCAGTATGTGTGTATGCACAATTTACATACACAATAGACTCTGGTATTTATAAACACAAACGTGTCATGACAGTATGCCAACACTACCTTCACACATGTGCTTTTCCAGCCTCAGTGAGTGAATGGAGTTTCATAAAGGGAGGCGTTATGGCCAAGAGGGAAAAAAATACATGCATGAAGGAATCTTGGAAAAAGATTTTAATATTTATTTTACATGAGCTCCATACATATTATATTATATATTATATTATATAAAGTGTGGAATGTGTTGTATCCTCCTTCATATAAGTACGCTCTTGTCAAATTTGAACCAAAATATACAGTAATTATCAGTTTCAAGCAATAAAATTAAACAGCACCACAATCAGTTTCACTACAGTTTCTAACATGGCAATTACGATCAATCAGCATTTCCCAAAACAATTATGCAAAAAGTGAACATTGCAACCTTTATACAGGCAGGGTTAAACACAAGGCTGCTATGGTTTATTAAGCCACAGTTGTTGTAGCCAAGTGTACCTAATTAACGGGCAGCTGAGTGTGCAACAATGCTGTATGCAGCAGTAAAAGCTGTGCATCATGGCTGACTGATAGGATGTAGATACACTGAGCCGACTGAAATGTGTTAACTGTCAGAGATTTGCTGCATTGTTAATGATGTGCACAAGCATGTGTTAAAAGTCTGTGGTTGTAACGGACCAATCAGTGCGAAGAAGTGCTTTATTGAAATCCTTGGTTTGTTGATTTGATTTGATGATAAGCCTTGAATTGTGACACAGTTAATTTACTCAATGGCCCTTGAGCAGACATTCCCATCTGATTATTGTTATCTGCAAAAGATTCCTCAATCAAATATGTATCGTTTAATATATCACTGTGTGTTTACATGGCTGATTATAGTTAAATGTACGTAGCTGTGGTGAAGATTTTAATCTTCTTGCCCTCCTTTATTGGGCATTAAAACTTGAATGTTGCTGGAAATGTGCTAAAAATTTAACTGTTATAATATATGACAGTTATAAATTGGTATGCTGACATCCATTTATAACCAAGTTTTCAAATGATAATCACAGGTATTTTGAGGCAATGAAGTCTTCAGTGCCATCCAAAGATTGAAATAAAAAACCCAAATGTAGAGATTCAAAACTCGGGAGAATTGTGATGCTTATTTATTTATAGAGTCAGGCTTGGCGAAACAATAAACAACTGCAGCAGCACTGCTGAGATGGTGCAGATTCACTAAATGCACAAGAGAGAGAAACGGCAACTTTTACTCAAGAGGTTTGCTGTAAAACAACAGCTGGCGTCTCATTCGCCAGCATTAAGTACCAACACTAAGTACAACAGGGAACACAGAGGGTTATATGTAGGGTAACACTCAGGTGGTTAAGATAATACTGATGGATGAGTTAGTTTTCGCGAATAGTGGGAGTGACCCTGGTTATCTGCCAGTGGGAATGTTGGCAAGAACTCCGGCGAGATCCTTTGGGAGTTTCAGAGACTTTTTTGGAGCGAGCTGTCTGATTAGCACCCGCAATAACACTCCTATCATATGTTTACATTTTCACAATAGCTGAGGTGTTAAAATAGGAAGAGTGTATATGCAGGAGTTTAAATTTAAACACAAAGACAATGTATGTATATTTCTGATATTTTCCGCTTTTGTGCACACAGAAGCTTTTGGCTCTGAGTCTACAGAGAGTTTTATGAAACTGTCTCTGGAGTCATAATACAGAGGGTTTCTTGAATATTTAACAGGGAGGAGAAAAAAGTATCAAGCTCGGCTAAATAAAATCTGACAGTTTAAGGAAAACATCTCAAACACAATTACATGTAATAGAAATTGAGAAATCTGTAACTGCAGATAAAAAGTACTTCAAGATTGACATTGCTAAGGTTAAGTTTCACAGTGAAATATGCCAATAAACCATCTCACCTTTAGTTTTAGAGAGGGCAAACTGAATAAAGTCAGTTATGTAGTTACTGAATAAGTAAGTGAGTTTTCACTATTCAAGTCAATAAATCCCAAAAATCAAAACAATCAATGCAACAGTTCGGTTTGAGATTCAGGTGTGTTATGCTAGCAGCAGCTAAAGAGGGCTGAAGCTGCTGCTAGCCTCAATCAGCAATTAACAGCAGGCAACTGAGGCTTCAGTAAACTCCCTCCGAAGCCACACAAGGTTTGATTTAACTTCTATCACATATGCAGTTATAACCTCCTAATTATGTAAACATACTTTGATGTGTAAAATCTGTGAGAGTGGCCCTTTAACAGTGTCAGGCAGTCAAAATCAAAACCACAACACCCACAGTGAAGAAATGCAGCACCCAATAAGACAGCGTGTCTCATTGATATGTTTTTAATAGATTCTTGAAGTCAATGGCATCAAGAAATTACAAAGTAACAACAACATATCAATGCTTGGCCACAATACTTGTTAGTAGGATCAATTTAGTGTTACAAAGGTCTTGAATAACAATCAGTTATTTGAAAAACATCATTAGATTTAGCCCTAAACTAAATGTGAGTCTGCTCAGAGGATTTGTGTTATATTTGGACGCTTGTAAACACATAAGACAAGAAGCAGTTGATTGATCGAAGGGATCGCTTTACTGTAAGTCATTAAAAACCCAGATAAAGTAAAAGTAAATTCCATACTTAAAGTGTGATCCAAAATATCAATCCACTTTTCATCCTCTCATCCTGCAGAAAAACCCCCATTATGTTAAAGACTCTCAGTTCAGTGGAAGTAACTGCAGCAGACACCTGTGTAATGCAGTCGGTAGCTCTCCTTTCTCATTACAGACATTTTAGTGTTGGGCTCTGCTTCATGGGGAGAGGGAGTCTTGCAGCATTTGTTTGAGGTTAAAGTGTGAAACTCGCCTGGCGGAGAGCTTTGCAGTGTCTCTGAGGCGGCTGTGAGAGAAGCTCATGGGGCAGAATTATCAGTGTCCAGAGAGGGTTAGACTTCTCAGTCTGATCAAAGGATAAGGAGGGCATGAGTGACTGGGAAAAAAAAGTGAGACTTGTCTTTTATCTGTGAACGAAGGAGATGTAAAACTGATATTGATTAATGTGGAAAGGAGAGGCAAGGTAGTGGAGGGACCTATCGCATAGGCTTCTTATTCCTCCTGCGTATTAATGATGTGAGGGTGCAGCAGGAAACACAGCAATGCAGAGAGAGAGCAAACATGTGCCTTCTTTATTTATCCAAGCATCTATTTGTTGAACCTCTTATCTGTTCAGGGTTGCGGGAAGGCGGAGACCTTTCCCAGCATGCATTAGGTTAGAGGTTTTTTGTCATAAGTTTATCACAGGAGGGATTTTAATTAGTATAATGAAGATAAATGAAACACATAATAAGACTGATATAATCGTAATGTCAGACCATTTTGATTGTGAATTTAACTAATTATTTTCTATAAATTGGATTCCAGGCCCGTATTGGTTGTTTACACATTATTAAACAGGATAAGCTTATACAAAGCATAATCAAACTTGCTTAAATATGAAACTAAAAAGTAAATAAAACAGGAAACAGAACAAAAGAACAAATATGCAGAAGCTGCAATGATAACAGAGATGTAGTATTAAACTAGTTTCACTGATGAAGTCTAATTAGTTACAAACACTGTTTACCTAATGTCTGCTGTTCTGTAGTGCCAAGGTTTGTTGTTGCCTCAGTATTTAGTATTTCCAGTATTTCGATTTTTGGTCTATTTGGCCACATAGTTTTTGCAGATTGGCAGCAGCTTGCATAAAAGATTATTCATTTGTGATTTACTAAGTAGAAAAAACAGACATTTGCTTATATAAGCTCCTCAAACATCTAATTTAAATCCTTATAGATTTAAAATCTTAGGATTCAGGTTGGAGAAAAGCCGGTAATATGTATAAAATCATCTCCATATGCTCTAGGAAATTGTGATAGATATTCTAGTATTTATTATTCATTAATTAATAATCAATAATAAAATTAAATGTTGGTTCCAGCCCTGAGAAAAGACAAAAATAGAAGCATTTATCAGATAAAAAGTCAAATTTCAGTATGAACCAAATTATGGAAAAGAAGACAAGCACATACAGCACCAATGTCACAATGATTTCAGAGGGAGCCCAAATGCCTTGGCAGGAAAAGACTGGATGGCCTGTGGCCAGTCGCAAGCTGAAAAACATGGTCAAAGGTCTGAGCCCACACACACTGTCACATAATGTCTTGTACGACACCTCAGAGTGGAAAACACCCACACTTTGCTTCTGCTTTGCTTAATCTGAATGGATTTCTCTGCAAGCAAAAACGCAGCCTGGAAAATACGTGTGAAAGAGCCAAAATGCCAATGAGGAGGAAGCTGGAGAGAGAGGCTGCAGGGAGAAAGGGAAATGGTCTTATGGAGAAGAGACAATACAAAGTTAGTGTGGGTGGCCTGCCAAGCCTGCAAGAGAAATATCAGTCTCACACCCATTCTGGCTCGCAGGATTCCCCATGGCACAAGCATGTTGGCCAAACTGTGACAATCTCTGTCCAATCAAGGCCCTGTGGCCTTTAATTACTGAGCCGTAACCTACAACAATAATTCATGCATTTCAAAAGCTCAAGAGATAATCGAGGACATTAAAACGCCTCTGGTCTGCAGCGAGGCGCTTGAGATGTAGTAAATGAAAGATGGCTAACAGAGGGAGACCCTTGCTGATTCAGGGGCTAGCACTTACTCAGATTGAAGTGGCTATTGAAAATTGCTTGAACCCTAAGAGGACAGATGATGCATGATAAATGACTCCTCTGTCACAAAATATTTGGTTATAGATATCTACAATCTATTTTTCCAACACACGAAGGAAGAATCTGCCAAGCAGTAAGAATGCCTACATATAATCCGTGTGATTAACAAATAAAGGCCAATTAAAATAATAATTTTTATACCAAATAGTGCATGACTATTATATTAGCTACTTCTTATTTTTGCTAAAAATTAAAGCAAGAATTTCTGCTATACAGCTGCACACAGCATCAGTTTAGCACATTATTTTCATCACTTTATAGCATAACATTCTCCACTATGTGCATATTAACTTGCTAAGCTTAATTAAATTCCATTTGGTTGGTATATAAAATGTATGCAGCTCTGTCATTTGCTCATCCCTGGTTATAAGTCTATTGTCATTATAAATTAAACACACCTGCTTTTTATAATCTCTTTTCCACATACAGCAGGGTAACATGGTGACAGCTTTAAGATTTGATGCTCGTGAGGAATAAGGGGAAGTTCGGATTTGCATGCTGTATCTCCTTCACAGACCCCACCTCCTCACGGCAATTAACAATCACAAAGAACCTGCAGAACAACCTGGGCCAGGATTAATAAACTCCTATCACAAGTTATTACATTGAGCCTATGAGCGGATTATCCCTGTCCTGTGAATGGATGTCTCCATTTCCTGCTCCTCTGGTTCCTCACTGTATTGGCCTCTAAATGCATCCTGGCAATAAAGACTTAAGTCACCAGATCAGGATTGGAGTATTCCATCACATGGGAGCGTGTATCACTTTTTTAAAAACTTGCTAATGGAAAAATGGCAGTGTAAATAATAGTGAACGGCACGCATATGTGGCTCCAAGACTCAGTGTGGACTCAGCCTGTGAGACAAGAAAGAGTTTTTGTTTTTTAACTGATGAGATTTCCCAGAGGAGAAAAACCTTGCACTCCATCTATTGGAATTGATTTGCTCTTCTGCAGCGATCCAGATATTTACCTTCTAGCTAATTGCAAGAGGCAAGACCCATTTTGTGTACAAAGAATAAGACTCACTGAGGAGATGTTTTTTTTTTTTTTCTTTCAAAACTTTTTGGGTACTGACATGAATATTAGTAATCCAGAAAATCACTAAATAGCCGCTTCATCATCAGCCTGCTTCAAACAAGAGTCGGGGGCAAACTCACAAGTAGCTTATTCTTTAAACTGGACCTGTTCATAGAAAACCATTGAGTCTAAATGCATTTTTCTTGATTGCAAGAAGTGTCTGGTAGAATTGTAGATCATCGCCCTGATTGTGTTAGATCTACTAATTACAATGGCTGTACGTTGTGTGTGTGTGTGTGTGTTTCTTGTTGCTGTTCTCGAGAGACACTCATTCACATTTCTGCTTAGAACCTGAGGAAGTGCGGTGTTGAATGTAAACTTGTTTAGATGAGTGGTTTTCAGCAGAGCTTCTGTTTGCAAAGCAGTTGGCACATCAGTGGCATGTTTGAAAGGGCACAAGTGGTTAAAAAAAAAAAGCCAAACAGACGACCACAGAGGATGTATTTTCCATGCAAACAAGTTAGAGAACAGCACATTTATAGTAAAATTATGCATCTAATGTTTCTCATATACATCTGTCCGTGTTTTACAGATCAGGAGCGGATAGGAAAGGACTCCAACTATGAGCAGGAAGGAAAGGTGCAGTTTGTCATCGATGCCGTCTACGCGATGGCTCACGCCTTGCACAACATGCACAAGGAGCTCTGCCCAGGAAAAGTGGGTCTCTGCCCTAAAATGGATCCCATCAATGGCACTCATCTGCTCAAGCACATCCGGCGTCTAAACTTTGCAGGTCAGTCATATTTATTTAATTTTCCTCACTGAAATCCAGGCAGCATCCGCTACCAACTGAGCCTGCAGCATAATTAAATCTGTGGATCAATTATAACAGATCCAGGGTCAGTCTGCTGTAATACATTACTGACACAGTTAATGTACAATTGATAATTATGCTGGCTGAAACTCTCCTGCCGTTTCAATATTGTGGAAAAACAGGACATGCTCATAATGACAATGCTAACGGGCTGATGTTAACAATGTTCACCATCTCAGTTTAACATTTTATCATTTTCTAAATGAGCAGTGAGACTGGTGGGAAAGTCATAGGTTATATTTAGGAATTTGAAAGAAAACCTAGAGAATCTGCAAAACCAGTAGGACTTCTGCCTGGCAACCGTGAATATTTCACAAAATTTAAAGGCAATCCAACAAACTATCTACATTTTTTACTACACGCAAAACTTATCCTGCATTAAGGACTTTTAAAAGTTAAATACGTAGTGGTAAGAGCTAAATTATCATGCAAACAGAATAACCATTGCACACTTTGCAACCCTGGAAGGCCTTAGAAACTACAGAGCTTGTGTATTTTAATGTTTCAAAAATTCCCCTGAAGGTGTAAAGCATTTCTGGCAAAACCATAGAAACATTTTTCTCCATGTCCATGGTTAAATCTAAAAGGTCACAAACAAGCACCTTTAACACCAAACCACTTTCCGCACACGACTCTTTTTCACCACTTAGACAGTTTCGTACTGAAGTTACTTCTAACTGAGAAGTCGTCTTGAAAATATTGATGTCATTGTTTCTAGAATGGTCGATGAAAAACAAAATGGGCCTTCTGCATGTTCCCTGACTCAGCTCTTTACCTGCTTTCCTCACTTCTTTTTTCCTCGACCACTGATTTGCAAGGCTGAAAAGCCAATCAGAGTGTTGTCTCTCAAGCCCCTTACACACTGCCTGTTGGGGGCGGCTTTGTTGGAACCTGCCTAACATGAAACCTGCCACTCCGGGGGATTTAAACCTATAAGGAAGAGAAAGCGGCTTTAACCTACAGCAACCAGCTACAGGTATCTGAACACAAGAAGAACCAACAGAAGAATTATGGCAGAATGACAAAAACAGTGAGGCCAAGGAGCTCGACGAAAACCAGCAGCACTTTAAAGAAACAGTCAAGGACACTGGGAAGGTTAGCTAAATTGATGCAGGAGCTTTAACTGGGACAAGGTGCAGGTAACCGGCATCGTAATCCTCATCACGTGTCTAAAGATCTGAATCCAGAACGCCGGCTCACTGTGTGTAACCACACACAGGCACAGCAATACGCCGGCTCTGCTTGTTCGGTGTGTGAGGTGATGCAGGATCTCTGTGTGTAAGCGGCTTCAGTAACGGGCTTCGCCACAGATTCTCACATGTTCGGTCTTCTGAAAAGCCTCTTTAAAGGGCCAACTATTGCAAACGGTGCAGGACACACTGTAACAACCAGGGCCAGAGACGCTCAGAGAAGGCTCAACACAGTCGGCCTTGTGAGTCAGGATCCTGACACAAGTGACTTATTTCTATTGTAGGACCTTTTTTCCATTTCCACTATGTGGCCTTTTTATTTCTACTCCACCATCTTACAAAATCATTTTCACAGCCAGCATATTAATGAAAAACTGCTTTCAAACAAAATGCAATGATCCACACTTTGATTATATGGACAATTCTTTTTAAGCAAAGCAATTTAAGACAATTAAAATTCTGTCTCAGAGACTTGAATATGCAGAGTTTGCTCGGATAAATTATTCATTTGAACTCTAGCTCTTCAAGCTAATTTGTCATTCTAATATCAACTCGTTGCATTGGCAGAACATCAATTCAATGTTTAATTCATACTGAGAAGTGAAAGAAAATATTATTCTTTGCTTCGCAGGCTTAAACGTCACAAAAGATCAGTGATTTTTTTCATTATCAAAGAGAGGTTGCCACTTTTAATAACTAGCTTTGTACATGATGAATGTTCAGATTGTGACATATAATACACTTCTGTTGCCCTGACTGAACAACCGCCGCCAGGGCCAAACAAAATTTTACTGTCAAATGTGTTTGTCGTAAAAAAGGAAACTCAAAACTACCAAATATAAAGGTGGTAAGCATAAATTGAGTCAGTGCAGTTTGTATTCAGGTTGCTGTAACTTAACTTAAAGTAATTGACACATTTGCTTGATCAAAAGAAATTAAGTTAACCGCTCAAAATGTCTTCCACAGCATTTTCTGCATCACTGACATCTGTGGCACAGATATGTCATTCCCTATTGATTTATTAATGTATATTAAAAAAGATGAACAGTCGCTTCTCAATGGAAATTGGCTTTCACGAGCACAATGTCAGACTTGATAAAGTAAAACATAATGTCATTTCAGTTTATCAGACCACTGATGATGATAGCATGCTAATGAAACTTTTTCTAATAAAACTGATAATATGATCTCTTTATTTCTGCTAAAATTATTCTCTACCAACCATCTATTATGGGGTTTAGTTCCTATTCAGAAGTTCTTTCTTTATAAAACAAGCTGCCCTCTGGTTTGGTTGCTATAGGAGGAATATATATAGGTTCTAGGAAAGAAATAAGTAATGGACCGTTTAAATGCCCTCCTCAACTTATTTATTTATGAAAGTAAAGCCTCACATTGCTTGATGGAAAATCAGGTCGAAAACTTAAGCAGTCTCCCATCAACAGCTATTAAGATGCCTTTAACCTCAGTTCTCAATTCCTAGAATCTTCTTTCTTCTGAAGTACCCCGACTGAGCTGCTCAGAATTCAATAGACTTGGGTGAAAAACAACTGCTGGGCTGCTGTTCACCACAGGCAGAGCTCAGAAAAAAATTCCACATTGTGGAAAAAACAGACATAAAACCATATACTCGTGTTAAATTTTATATGCAAAAGCGCAAATAACCGTATTACTTAAGTATGTAGATTAAATTTGTATTGACAACTTTCAGATCTCCATTTTCAAATCTTAATTTTTTTACTGTTTGTTTTAGATTGTGAGCAGAACCTTTAAGCTTCATCGTGGTGGATCCTTTGGAGCAGAATTCTGTTCTAACCAGGCAAACTGTATTAATGTTACAGCACCATCTGACCGGGGGGGTTGCCTTGAGGTTACACTAGCCTCCATCTAATTGCATCAGCTCACAGCACGTATATCGAACTTGTCCAGATACATAAAACAACCGAACTGCCCAGCGTGGAACGTGTATCATATTTTCAAAGACAATATTTATCTCTGTGTTGTGATTTTAGTATGTTATGCACCAGTAAACACACACAGCAGTCATCCCCCTTTCTTCTCACAAACAAATGGCAATTGCCAGAAAAATGTGTGTAAAAGTAGGTCATTTTTTTTTTTTTTTTTTTATTGTGATGAATCATCCTCGAGGCTGAGCCTGCAAGAACCTATTGTTACAGATTTCTGTTTATTGTCAGCAGTTTTTGCGGACATCTGCTAAAAATAATTCATATTCCTAACTCTGCAGAGCTGCAGAGCTTTAAGGAGTCCAGTCAGACCATGTACACGATAAATTTAATGTGCTTTAGAGTGAATACGTAATAAAACTCCTCTGATAAAGGTCAAATGTCAGAGAGCTTCCTGAAACAGCTCATAGTGGACCTACTCATGGCTCACTCACAAAACGGTTCAGTATCTCAGTCAGGGTCTCAAAAGGGGACACGCAACCTAGCTGATGACAGATAACCTTTAAAAAAGTATGGAAAAAGAAAGTAATCTGACAAAAGTATTTGTATCTCCTTCCTCGCTGAGTTTTTTTTTCCCACTAATCTGAAAGTATCTGCTTGCATCTCAAGAGCCCTTATATTTTCCTCCAATCATATTTTTCCACACAGATGGGCAAAGTCGTGGCTGTTTATTTATTCCAGATCGCTAAGCTCTTAAGTGCTCATTTTCGGCTCGCTCAGCAGCAGCTCGAGTTGTGGTCGACAAAGCAGGAGAATCAGACACCTCCAGTCTATCTTTATGCACTGTTTGACACTCTTTAGAGCTTCCTTCTTTCTTGTTCCCACCTCTGCATCTGATGCATCTGAGATTTGTTTAGACTTCAATAGGCCACAATTGAATGAAGCTTCCCACCAGTGTTTCATGTCTCTTGCCATCACATCAGGGAAAAGTGTGTATTTCTTTCTTTTTTTTTTTTTTGCTCAGACAGAGAAGCAGTGGCCTTAACGCTGTCTCACAGGGGACTGCAGTTTTGAGTTTTGAGCTCAGAGGGTTTTTTTTCCATCAATGCACATCTATCAAGGATGTGCAAAGTCTTGTTGTCTCTTCAAAAGATATGTCAAGTATTTATATGTTTTATGCATAATTCAGTTTTATTTCTAATTTTCTTACGTGTATTTTCTCATATTTTAATTTGTTGTTTTCCTATTTTGTGGCTCTGCTCCCATTTTACTCTGCTATGGATGTCAGACTTAAGCTCTTTTGAAAGATTAAAAATACAACTTTTTGAAAGGAATCGTTAAATTTAAAAGCCATAAGATAGACTCTTACTCATTTCAGTACAGCTGTAGCCTTCCAGCTTTTGCTCTGGTGTAACTAGATAAAAGAAAATGTTGGCTCACCTAAGACATTTTGGTGTAACTGAAATCAGTTTACTGACCTCATAACTCATTACAACTTGCACTATTGTTACACTCCATTTGCACTTTAATATCCAATTTAGTTTTACTGATTTGGAAAGGCTGTTTTTATTTGGTTTTGTTTGATTTTATTGTTGCTTTTGTCACCCTGCATTCATTTGTCTTATTATAATTATGCTGTGGTCTTATTTTAGATGCTACTCTTTTATTTATACTGTTTATTTTACAATGTCTTTATGTTTGGAGCACTGCACCAAATTAAAATCCCTGTGTAGAATATTAAAGTTAATATGACTCTACAGGTTTTAAGTTCTACTGATAGTAATTGAATCCCGCTTACAAATACAGTGTTGTTATTATTATCATTATTTCATAAATGAAGCCAGCGCGTCAGTTTAAAATTAAGAGCCTGGAGCAGTAATTTGGTGAATGTTGCTGTGAAATGTACAGTATGCTGAATTTATAATGTAGCTATTTGAAGGATACTTTTAAGTTGCCCTTTATTGTTCATGCTGCTTTTGAAGGAGACTCTGCCATTATTTAAAAACCCAGCAGTTGTTTTAGAATTTGCATTCTTCATGTTTTCTCCTTTTGTAGTCTCAAAACTCAAATACAGTTCTTTAATTAAGGCTTTTTTTTTTGTATTTTTCAAAGCATGTCACTTGCATGCTTAAGACGCTTTACACCCAGTCAGAGAGCTCTTGTTGATAGCAGAGGCTTACACACTATGATTGACTTATCATACCAATGTTGTGACAAGGGACGGGAAAGACTTACACACACACTTCAAGAGTGAGGTTGATCTGGGTTAAATTCTGCATGACTTGCCAGCATACAGGTCATTAAGAGTTAATGACCAGTGTAGAGGGCAGCAAGCTGTGCTGCCATTCACCAAGGTGTCCTGGTTGTGCATCCATGCGTAACAAGAACATGCTGGATTAATGATCATACTTGGGTAGTTCTGAAGGTGTGTGAGGGGTGGTGGAGTGGGGCAGCACCACATAATTAAAAGCACTTCATTAACCTCAATGTTTCTTTGAGAGCACGCAAAGCAATAAGCAAACAAGTAGCCTGTGGTACACACATGTGCAGCCTCGGGCTACCCCTGTCACGAGTCAGCAGCACAATGCAGCAGCGGCAGCAGAGGCTTCTGTGGAGCTCATTATGCCCCTGACTTGTGTGAGGACTGTTTAGACAAGCAGTTTGTGCCACATAACAGGCCCGATTCTTCATCTGAAACTCAGCATTGACCACACTGTGCAAAAATACACCCACCACTCCCCTCACACGTAATGAAGAGGACACATCACAGCCTCCAGAAGAATGACAGAGACACAACCGGTATTTCCCTAAAGTGCCCTAATGTGTAATTTTATTACTAACAAAATAAGAGGCTAAATTCGTCTGTAACCATAATGAACACCGTGAGGTAGATATGTTTTCATGCACCAGCTATTTAACCACCGAGTCACTTCAGTATTTTTAAAATGAAAGAATGTTGCATTAAAGGGAACTACTGTTTTTGTTTTTGACTGTCCTCACAAGAAAGAGTCTCTAATTTTCGTGTTAGAATGAGTGTGTAAGGGTTGAGATGCTCTGTTGTCACATGCAGATCACAGTTGGAAAACACCTGACTTTAAAAGAAGTAATGCATACATAGCTGCTTTAAGTTGTCCATTTATTTGTGGGAAAATATTTAACATTGTTACAGTTTATATAATCCGATGCTTATTCTTGATCCTAACAACTTTGGAAAGGGGCAACTAAAGACAAGGATTGTTTTGAGAACTCCAAAAAACACCTGTTTGAAACAGATTAACTGGTAACAGGTGATGGCATTAGGACCAGGTATGAACGTGGCATCCTCAGGCTCAGCTGTTCAGTTAAGGATGAGGCGAAATTCACCACTTTGTGAAACAAATTAGTGCTTAAAGGAAATAACTTCATGAGCTCAAGAAGAG
>JAQNCA010000014.1:5757427-5781873 GCA_029783725.1 Acanthurus tractus
TAAGGATGAGGCGAAATTCACCACTTTGTGAAACAAATTAGTGCTTAAAGGAAATAACTTCATGAGCTCAAGAAGAGAGTTGGTTTGAAAATGCTTGTATTTGTTTTATAAATTTTTTAATGTTTTATGACGTGCCTGCATTTTGGTAATCGGTGTTTTACAGTAACTTAAAGCCACAGTAAAGCTGTCAATCTGTGAAAAGCAATTATGGCCAAAAGACAAGTAATCATGCAGTGTGTAGTGTGATGTTGGTGGTTTTGCTGCATTATTCTTTCTAAACCTTCAGTGTAGCATTCAGGAGCCATTTTCCTGTTTCAATAACAGTGTTGTCCATGTGAGCACTTACAGCTCGAGAACATGATCCGAATCGTGACAGAGGAAGGCAGAAGGCTTCAAAGCGCTTTTAAAAGCTTTGAAACCAAAAAGAGGAGGGGAAAAAAAGCTCAAAATGATAAAAAATCTCTGATAGAAAATACGACAGCACTCATAGTGTTGTTGTTCTTAATATGTTTATATAAACACAATACCTCTATGCTTTCTGAAGTCACTGTAATCCTCCCATGATCACCCACTGCTTCGTATCGTGGGCGGCATTGTCACAGAGGCAAGGCTGAGTATAACAGTAATGCTGTAATCCAGCAGGGCTGACTCATCAAGATGTGGATTAGGGCACCGCATCCTCCAGCATCTAAACAAAGAGCAAGGAAAAAAATACTCATCAGCAGAAATCCATCAGCAGCAATTGGCTATGTTTAGCTGTTTGTTCTTAGCTGGGATGCTCCTGTTTTGAGGGAACTTAATAATAAACCAGGCGCAGCAAGAAAAACACAGGGGCTTACAGCTTTCATCAATGTTTGAAGGTACTGACGTTTGTAAAGTTAATTTGAAAAGCAATTAGACATGAAGTTTCCTCGTTGTCTCTCCAAGGGAAACCTCTCAGTGTTGTATCATGATTAAACGGATTGCTGGACTAGAAGTGTGGCACATCCAGTTTCCAACAGGGAGCTTACAGAGGAAATCTTTGGTGTGCTTTCTTTGTGACACATCATTACAGCTCGTCTTAAAACAGCACACAGGAATACATCCTCTTTATCTCTGTTTATAGAATGACAAAGCAGAGAACACCTTGCTTCGACAGCACTCCAGCCGTTCGAAATGTGTGTTCAAGGTCAGGAGGAGGTCACTTGTCAGTCTCTAGATCTCTTGTGGATTTCCAGCTGTTCATAGTCAGTTCTTCATTGTCCAAAGACGATTGAAAGCACAAGGTCTCGCAGTTTAATGGATGCGGCTCGGCCAGAAACACAAAGCGTGTGGCAAAAGGCAGTTTGGGTCTGCATGTGTACACTTTATGCACTGTACACTCAAAAAAAATGTTGACAGAAGATTCTGTGATATATATGTCATAACATTGCGTCCCTGTTCCTAATCTAATGCACAAAATGATTAAATTACTGATATAAGTTCAACATCTGGATCCAGACTGAGAAAGATGTTGTCTGAGTTATTAAAAAGCCAACTTTAGTCTCTGGAGTGAAAGTCAAACAAACTATTAGTCAGTCATCACCCCAACCTAGACAGCACGCATATGATCCACCTTGCAAAGCAAAAGGCAATCAGTTTCCTGCAAAGGCTCTAAAAGTTAATGTTGAATTTACATTCTATACCAATGACTCATCCAGTTTAAATGCCATTTCTGGTGTGTATGTGTTTTTTTTTGTTTTTTTATGATGAAACATCTCCTGCTGCTAAAATAGTTATATTGAAAAGGGTCTAAACCATCAAGAGAAGAAAAATATGTTTCAGATCACAGTCATTTTAATTTCTAATGCAGAGAAATGAAAAGACATTAGTTCACTTTCACATAGCAGATTTATGCTCACTACATAAAAAATAATTCGATATTTTTATGATTTTATGACAATAATTGTTCTCTCATTCAGGCATTGCTGGCAACCCGGTGCTCTTCAATGAAAACGGAGATGCTCCTGGACGCTACGAGATCTACCAGTACCAGATCATCAACCGAACAGCTGAATACAAAATAATCGGCCACTGGACGGATCAGCTCCATCTCAATGTGAGCACTGGCTTCTCTGTCCATTGCCCACACATATCTATACATAGGGATTGATAGCAGTTATCCTAAAAGTGTTGAGTTTGTGTTTAAAAATGAAAATGCTTCTCTGTAAAGTTGTTTGCTCCAGCTCTGCAGCTGTGTATTTGCTCACCGACTCCTTCCACACCATTTGATAGTGCTTCGTGCCATCTTCAAAGGTGTAAATATCCAGAGGGCGCTTTAAATGATTAACAGGGCGGACTGTGATGAAAGAAAGCCACGAGAGCTTAAGGACAGACATATTCAATATCATCTCTCCAGACGGCATCACCAACTTCCAAAACAACACTGTGAGCCGAGGCTGTGATGGAGTATCAGTATTATAACAGTAAATCACATAAAGGGACCATACAAATTATGTTTTGACAAAAATGAAGAGGAGGCCTAGGGCGGGCAAATCAGAGTACAATTGAACACAAAGCGGCTTGAGAGAAGCTCTGCCGTCTTTGGCTCTTTTAACAACATGTGATGTGGAAGAAAAAAGGGGGGAAAAAAGGGTTTGTGTTGGGCACCTACTGTGAAATGTGCCAGTTCTGACTCTAAAGTCGGCTTTATTTAATTAAGGTTCTTTGAGTTCTTAATTAAATGTACATTTAGAGACAAATTTACCGGCTCTGAAAGAACTGCCACAATTGAATCAAATTGATAGCATAACATTGAAGAGAGCAGACCCATTTTGAATAATTTGAATTCAATTTATCTTTACAAGTGTGCTTGTAAACGGGGGAAAATCCACAAAGGAGAGGAGTGTCCTGAAACAGAATTTGTCTTTTATTCCTGTGATCGGAGACAGCTTGATTTTTTGCAACACAAACAACTATTTACCAAAGCGAAAAGCAGAAAAACGAAAGAGAGAAAGAAACACCGTCAGTTCTCTGTAGAGCCAAAAAACAAGGGTTTCCTTTTTCCCCTCATGTCTTGTCCTTCAGATAATTTGATCTCCCACTGGTAAATTTTGCTGAATTTATGATGGATGCTTTATTTGACCCCTGGTTTGCCCTTTCCCGCCCCCCACCCAAATAAATAAATAAAATCAAGAACCATGGGAGCATCAAGACTGATATTTTTAGACCAGACGCAAACACCAAACGGCAAACTGTAGACTGTCCTTGACCTCCAGTGGTGCTGAGTGTATTTTTGGATCAATAAAGCATCACCACCTTTACACGCCACCACTTTATAGGACATTGAGAGCTTAGTACTCCATAAATCTCTTCTCCTCTGTCATAGTCTCTCTCTGTCAGTATCCATATGTGTCTATATGTGTCCGTTTGCCTTTATCGCAGGTTTGCTCCATGCAGTGGCCCGGCGGTGTCCGTCAGATCCCTTCTTCAATCTGCAGTCACCCCTGTCAAGCCGGTGAGCGCAAGAAGATCGTGAAGGGCATCCCTTGCTGTTGGCACTGTGAGCGGTGTGATGGCTATCAGTACCAGGCAGACACCTACACGTGTAAGATGTGTCGCTTTGATTTGCGGCCCAACGAGAATCACACGGGCTGCGTTCCAATCCCCATTGTTAAACTGGAGTGGAGCTCTCCATGGGCAGTCATCCCTGTGCTTATTGCCGTCTTCGGCATCATGGCCACATTGTTTGTGGTGGTCACATTCATCCGCTACAATGACACTCCTATTGTAAAAGCGTCAGGCAGGGAGCTGAGCTATGTGCTGCTAACTGGCATATTTCTCTGTTACGCCACGACCTTCCTGATGATTTCCACCCCTGATGTAGGAATTTGTTCCCTTCGTAGGATCTTCTTAGGTCTGGGCATGAGTATAAGTTATGCCGCCCTGCTAACCAAAACCAACAGAATTTACCGCATCTTTGAGCAGGGTACCATGTCTGTCAGCGCGCCCAGGTTCATTTCTCCAGCCTCACAACTCGTCATCACGTTCACACTGGCCTCCGTGCAGCTGCTCGGGGTGTGCATCTGGTTTGGAGTGGATCCCTCTAAGGCTATTATTGACTATGAGGATCAGAGGACGTCTGACCCCACCATGGCTCGCGGTGTGCTCAAGTGTGACATCTCTGACCTCTCCCTGATCTGCCTGCTGGGCTACAGCATGCTGCTCATGGTGACCTGTACAGTCTACGCCATTAAAACCAGAGGAGTGCCGGAGACCTTCAACGAGGCCAAACCCATTGGTTTTACCATGTACACTACCTGCATTATTTGGTTAGCATTCATCCCAATCTTCTTTGGCACTTCACAGTCCACAGAAAAGGTAAGCTTACAGCTACTGCTGCATTTTCTTTCTTTTGTCAGACAGCTTTTCTTTTCCAGCTGGCAGTACTTCAAGGGTTTTAGAAAGCTTTACAGCTACACAAACATTTCCTGGATTTCAAATCAAATTGGCTTTCCTCCTTAAAATCTATCTTCATTTATTTCTTTGCATGTTTCTTCTTGCTTTGTTCACAAAAATGTTACTTTGGAAGAACTGCAGATAAAAAAAAATCAAACTTGACAAAAACAGATGTGAGAAGTACTTGAATACATTAACTGAAGGTAAAAGATGAGAAATAAATGTAGTGCATTACAAAAAATACTCTTCTCTTGAAAGTCGAGGTATAAAGTAGTTAGTAAAATAAGAAAAACAGGTATTTTACATTTTTGCTTGTTACTTTGCAAAATAAGTTTTACATATAAAACACAGGAAAGTGAAATGTAATGCACTGCGTCAAACTAACTTCCCAAATTTTTGGCTTGTAACCCTTTAAAAGGAAAAAATATCTTCATCCTTATCACAGGTTGTCTGTGTCTATGACTTGGTGCCTGTTCAACCAAAGAATAACTTTCTGCCCTTTTTTTTATTAGTTTACTATTTTCAGAGAACAAACATAAAAAATATATAAAGTTGTTACAGGAAAGTGTGTGAGAATAAGCTTAATTTTCTCTGCAGATGTTAATTTTTTCCTGCTTTTCTGTCCTGTTAACATCTCTTGGTGTTATACTTTGATGCCTACATTATTAAGTTATTGGGTGCATTTTGTACAATAATTATAACTTGCTGTAAACAGGCTTTGCAGTTCATATTTATGTATTTGAATGAAAGCTTGAATGATAAATTTTTGCTCTACTTCTTTCACTAATCCAAACCACATTCACAGAATATTCGACTATTTCACTATCAAAAGCAATTCTTGATACTGTGCATTGTAATAGACAAATTGTTAGCATGGCGCATTAATAATGTAGTGGCACTGCATCTACAGCAGATATGCAGCTGGGGGCGCTGTATGGAGTTATATCTTGCAAGTCATGGTTATTATGTGTGACATTATTATTGGTGTGTGTAGTGTAAAAGCAGCAGACATGCAGAGAAAGCAAGAGGCAGAAAGAAACATGACTGTGCGTGCCAATGCTAAACTACATTCAACAGGAAATATTTTGGAGCAGATGGTTTGAACAGTCATTTCTATGATATGAAAAATATTGTAGGCACTGAGAGGACAAAAAGGGCTTGTGGTTGCAAAAAAGATGTCACGTTTGTACTGCAGTCAACCAAATCTCTAGCTCATGCAAACTCCAATCAGATCTTGACTAATTTATAAGCAGCCAATCAAGAACTCTGCCATTTCAGCCATCTCAGTGATGGTCACACTTTAATTAGTGAACTCTTTCATTTGTTATATTTGCGATTTTTTAAGAATTGAGTTGATTGTTATTAGATATAAAGATGTGATATATCTCACTTGAGTAATTCACTAGATCAGTACTTTTTGAGAAGTAGTCAATCATTACTAAAATACAGCAGTGGTAAATAAAAACTTTCACGATTGAACTCTCTTAAACTTTTTCATAACAGTAGTTCAGCAATATTTAAATTTGTGTCTCAGTCCCACACAGAACACCGGCTCATTTTCTCATTAAAACATTTTACTCTGCCTTTATTTTATGGCAATTGCAAGTTTAGGAATAAAGTAAATAAAACTCAGGAGCTGAAATAAGTAAAAAGGAGATGTCATGTGGGCGTCTCATATTTCACATATAATAAAAACCTACGAGGTGTAGACACAGTTTTAAAGGTGCGTTTTCTATTAAATCTGCAGGCAGCTCACAGTGAGTCACATACATGTGACGGCTGTGTGCCACTGTGAATTAGGGACCCATGAGCTGTTTACCCAAACACAAGCTCACACTCTTATTCCCATGTCAAATCAATGTGTCCGACCTCATGAACCATGTACCTGGACCCCATCCAGTGGGAACACTGGGAGGCTACAGGTCGAGAGGGATCCAAAAGGGACATGGAAATGGAGGCAGGGCTTGGAACTCACATTCAGTGGGGACAGTTTTGGTACAGAGCCGAAGGGGTACAACAATGGCACATGAGAAATGTGTAGATCCAATTGAAAGAGGTCTTTTGGCAGTGTAACAAAAGCTCAGTGGCTACAAGAGAGGACAGTGGTGAGGGAAAGCCTCATACTGGCATGGACACTATCAGCAGTGCCAGCATGAGTCTGACAGATGCAACAAATTAATCCTTACCTCCCTCCCTTTGGGATAAAACAGAACAATGCATCAAAATGCTGCCCTGGAATACTGGCTGTGATAGTTACCTTTGTGAAAAAAAAAAAAAGTTCTTGAGAGACCGAGCGTGTGCACTGTGTCACGCTCAGCATCCCAAATATAATTTCTGTAGTCTTCAACATTGCAGAAAATCTGCATATGACTGTAGCCAATTGAATTACATTAATAATGCAATGTGTGACCAGCAATACATTAACTTACTTTCATATGCTGCATGTTAACACCATGAAGTCTAAACTGCTGTGAACCTGCATATTGGTCTCTTCATACCTCATTAATCTACCGGTGATGGAAAAAAAAAAAAGTGAGTAACAGCATCTAAATAGTGACAACAATGAGAGACTTTGTGGGCTAAACAGATTCTGCTTATATGTTACATTAACTGAAATATATTCAGGAAAATGTATTGAAATGTCAGCTATTATCACTGTACGTTCTTGATCATCACAAGCTCGCACACACAGTAAGAAAAAAGCAGTCCAAGGCCACATTATTTTTTAATGTGAGTGTTGCACATCTTGAGTCGCATGTCAACAGCAGCCATGGATATCAGCGAGTTCTTTGTTTAATCATTCCATCTCCTCTCTCTGAAGATGAAAGAGAATTATACAATCACCGAGAGATTGAACAGCTCTTTTGGAGGATGAGGTAATCCATTAGCCAGCATGGCTCTGAATAGTAAAATAGACGTGAAAAAAAGAACTTTACAGGATGAATTGAGTCCTATTTTCTGTTTCTTCTTTCTTACCTCAGATTATTTTACTTCACATCCCAGAAAAACTTAGTTTAGACTCAGTTTCTCACTCTATAAATATATATTAATCACTCATGAATTATTTCCTGTGGAAAACTGTAAACATATTGGCTGAGAGAGAGTACCACTTTTATCATTTAGAGAACTTTTATGATTGCCCTGAGCATTGTTAAGGTAAGATATGAAATAGAGCAAAAATAGAAATCTTGCTTCAGGGGAATGTCCTATATTTTTGTCTTTTCTCATTTGAGAGGGAATAATCATATTTAATGTATAACTAAAACAGCCTTTGAGTGTTGAGTCCAAAGCTAATTTAACTCACAATTTTATGCAGTTAAGTCTAATCAATCCTTGCAGCACTCGCTTGTTGTTGTAGTCTACTTTTTAAGGTACTATGTGAAGCATTTTGTGTGTATTATTTTCTTTGTATTGCCACAGTGCGAGCAGATTATAACAAAACTTAAAAGTGAGACCTTCCAATACTCTTCAGTTGCCTATAAGAGCCTGTGGATTAGTTTCCATTTAAAGAATGTTTCTACCAGGTAAAAACAAAAAATATGGCCTTTGCATTTGGGTGCCTCCCCTGTTTTCAGCACCCTTGCAAGGCTTAAAGTGTGCATCATAACTTAACATTTGCATGGACATTGAGTCTGTTAACATCAGCACATGTCAGTCAAACCAAAAAAACATACTAACTTCATTCACCGCAACTATAAAAATGATGCTAGTCAATTATGTTTGCCAAAAAACAGAAACATGATTTAAACATGAATAACGCTCAAGATGTTCACACACGTGAAGGTACAGTGAGCTTGTGTTAAATGCAAGCTGGTTGCAGTTCATTTCATAGCCACTGTTGTCATTAATTCCAAAGATTTCCTCAAACTTCCAAGAGTAACTTTCAGAGAATGTCCTCAAGTCCTCATAAGACAGCAGGGGTCATTTAATCAAGTTCCAAAAAACAACGCAGTTACTTTCGGGTGGCAGAGTTAGCTAAGAAGGAAGTCATGTGTAGCTGTTTCACAGGCACAGTGTTTACAGGGACATGGGACTTTCATGTTTACAGCTTGTCACATTTTCCATTTCCATTTACCAACAATCCAAATTTGATTCTTTTAAACCATGAACAGAATTGTTCCCTCATGCAATCCAAGAAGTTAATGTGTTAGTCTTGACCTCAAAGATTAATCAAATAGTTATTTTAATCCAAACTGTGATTTTTTTCTAACCCTAGCCAAGTCTTGTCGACCCGAAATGAAACAGTGTTTTGACTTTTTTTTTGAAGAATGATTAGTAACGGTTTTGGAAGAACCTGTCAGATGATGTTGTTCGTGCCACATAAACAGACAAATGGAGGGTTAGATCAGATAATGTTTGTATCAGCCTCAAAGCTCTTACTGCTTTACAACAGGCAGTTTTGCGATGCTTGGCTTCGTGTAAAAAATATTTATAAAAATCAACCCCTGTGACTGATTATCTGAGCTGTTACATAAACAATGTTCTTATTTAAGGAATTAACATGTCAAAGCAAACACACCTCGTAATCATCGTACTGTAAATGACAGGCCCCCACAAAGCCTCACAGCCCACGCTGACACATCTTTCACAGCAATTAAATGCTCCACTTCCTCCGGGTCTTGATTTAGCTTATCTAGCTGCCTATGCGATCATCACCAGTTTACAACAGCCCTCTGCCTTAGCATTACAAGCAGTCATTTATTTGTCATCTAGTGCCAGGATTAATGTAACAAATGCCACAGGAGGCTTTCTCTATCATTCCAACAGGAACATCTGGTCTATCTATGGCGCGTGATCACCATACTTCATGCTGGCTTCAGGAATAGAAGTGACACCTGCTTACCTGGAGAAAAGTGTAAATCAGTGGCCGCCTCAAAGACAAAGGCAGGAGGAGAGGCGTCAGACAAAAGCGTGCATGGGAATGAGGCTTCAACACAATAGGCTCAGTTCAAATTCAATCAGCCCCAACAACAAGAGGTCCAGCTTTTACAGTGCATGAATGGACAGATGAATTGAGTGGTATTGTTTATTTCTCTATGAAGTCTCCATCAGACTGTTGGCGCTGCCAACTCAACGACAACAAACTGCTGTAAGTGCACTAGTCAGACGGAGAGTGGGAGTTGCAGTGAGTTCAATGAGACCAGATGTCAGACAGGAGTGTGCTCATCACTGAGTTGGCTCCATGTTCCTCCCTGCCACCTGTAACCAACCCCGGCCCTCATCTATTCCTCTTTTTGTCTCTTTCGCAGCACAAAGATAAACAGTGTGATTCACAATAACGTCCCGCAGGCCCAATAATACAATAGCAAAGATTGATGCCACAGAGCAGAGGGAGCAGAGCATCGTCTTTGGATTTCAGATAGCAGTTGTTGCGTTCATTAGGCCTCAAGCACAGCAGTCATCTGGGTCTTGACTGCTGACCTCTGGGTTCTCTAATATGTGAAGAGGCTGTAAAGCTAATCAAGGCTAAAGAATTGTGATTTTTATAAATTACTTTCTCCCTTAAAGCTACATGATTGTGTCCCCTGAGGCTTCTTTTTGTTTATTAGCTTAATGAGACGGCAATTATGGTGAATTCTCATGCAGCAGGCCTCTTCACTGAAAGATTCTATAGCACGCTGAGAAATAATACAGCAACTTAATGTGGAGTGGGAATCATGCAATTTAAACAAATTTGATAGTTTGCATCCTGAAGCAGAAGCACTCAAGAGTCCCTGGTTGAAAATGGAATCTTTTTACATTTATTAACTCACAAATTAATTACATGTTGCTATCAGTTATTGCAAATGTGTTGCTCTCTGTAGATACACTGATGTAGGATTTGTTTTGACTGGCCTTATCATAAATGTCCTAATAGATTCCTTTACCCGCATATAGTTCAATCATTAATGCTGCCATCCGCTGCCTCTCTTATGTTTTGCCTCAGGCAAGATCTGCTAACGACAATGTGATGATAGGTGTGTAAGATATACAGCAGCTTGCTTTTATGAGCTCCACGCTATGCATGCTCAGGTGCACAGCAATCAGGAGGAAACAAATTAATGGATTGAAAACTGGAGTTGGCCTGACACTTAAAAACAGGACTCCATTTGTGAGCAAACACACTGTAGCTCCATAAAGAAGTACAGTTGGCTTCGAAAGTGTTTGTTCTGTTTTGTTTTGTTTTTTTGTTTTGCTTTTTCTAATCTAGTGGTAGTCTAATAAAATACCAGACAGAAATATATTGATTTTTCCACTACTGGCTGGGCAATAATGAATTTTATTATTATATAATGACTCTTGGTGGAATCACACTGTGACCATAAGGTCAAATTTTACTTTTAGTGAGACCAGTAAATCAGCAGAGCAGGTATATGAGCCAAAGTTACCTTTTTTTCTGCTTAAACCACATATAAGGTATTAAAATTACATTTTCAGCTGGCAAAAACAAAGACAGAACAAAAATGCTAAAGGAATATTTGAGATAAATTGGAAGAAGTTACATACTTCCTCCAGCTAAATACACTATTTTAGGAGATCCATTTGAAATGTTTATGTTTATAATAAAATATATTAATGACTATCAGCCAAAATATCATTATCTGATTGTGTAAACCTCTGGCATCAACAAAAAAATCCAGTATTTAGAATAAAAATGTGTTTTTATTGCTATGCGTGAAGGGGTTTCACCTAATTTGTTCTGTTGATATGATTTATTTACTTATGAATTTAAATCTTTTTTTTAGGTTGACCTTCTTTAATATTGGAATAAGCAGCCTTTCCTTTATTTATACTGTTGTAAATTTGAAATTTTTGAGTTCTGGACATTTGGTCACAAAAAGTAGCATGTACAGATGTAGCCTTGGTCTCTGGAAGGTTTTTCCCCTGTTTTCCAATTCAAAATACAAAATACTCTGCATATTTACTTATAATAAATCATTTATTCAGTTGCAGCCAGCACTTCATTATAGTAAGAGTGGCCAAATTATATAAAATTTTAACTTGTCCTGCACACATATTTCATACTATGATGTGTGCATCTTGATCGGTGTCTGCTATCAACTGTCAGTTGTATTATCTGTGCCTTCCATGGGTAGCTGGGAGTTGCAGTCTCAGAAACTTGGGAAAACCTGAGAAAAATTGAAGTGTTTAAAAAAAGTATTTTGATACCTTCTTCTTTCAGCTCCTTTTTTCAAATCATGGTTAATTAACTGGCTGCGAGGATGGCATTGAAGAGGGTTATTCTTGGTTGAAAGGCAGAAGCTTTTTTTTTTTTTTTCTGTTCACAGTAACAGCTTGAGTTCAACAGTCTGTCCCTGAGGCAGCAGTGAGCCGAGCCCAGAGCTGTTCACTGGTTAGCACTCCCTACAGCTGGGAGGGGGACCACTGCAGCTGTCCCTCTCTCATACAGCCTCCATTCTTCCGTTCTACTCTCCAGCCAGCTGTCCCACATGGTACCAGGACTGGCTGAGATGAGACGCAGCCAGTCTGGGGGGAAAAGCACCGTGGAGAGTCACAAATAATAAAAACAAACAAGATATTCAAGCAGGGGTCACATCTGGGGAGCTAAATGTTACTCTGCTTTGATGAAAAACCAGCAGGGATCCACTGAGGGAGAGATACTCCTCTAAAGGTAGAATCGTATCAAATATTTATAGTTTAAGGTACAAAGCCCATGAATGTGAGCCTGTTAGAGTCTTCTTTCAAGGCCCCAGAAAATGTTTGATCCAGATCTGCAATGCAAGTGAACATCGTACTTTGGGAAACTTAAGTCAATAGCAGTTTTATTGCAGCTGTAAATTAGTTATGATGGTGGCTTAGGAACAATAATGTACTATTTTTAATCTTGCACCCACTCGTTTTTCCTTAGATTAAAAACACTCTCAGCCACAGAGGTGTTTTATTGTAAAATCTGTCTCATCCTACAGAAAAAACGAGACACATGAAGTTGTTATAGATTTTTTTCTGTGGTCTGTTACCAAAGTGTTTAGTAAACTGTTTGTATAAGTCTGAAACTGAAAACTAGCATTAAATGTCAAAAATGACAAACAGACTAAATGGAAAAAAAATATGACGTTATTATGTTTCCCATTGCAGCAGACACAGACCTGGAGCCTCTTTTATAGAAATGCTCTTCTATTTTTATACGTGAACTCAGTCTTAGGATATTTTGTAACAGTGTTTTATTTCGCAACCTGGCCTCGGACAAAAAGAGAGAAAAAACAGGAATCCCATTTGTAATTTGCCCTTATGTAATGCCAGCAAAATTGAGGCTTTAGTCAGGAATAGCCATTAACTGAAAATAAACTTTTTGGCTGACAAGATCATGGTGGAGAGGACTGAACTCAGGCAACACGTATTATTCTGTGGACTTAATAGTGGGCTGACAAACAGCTTGATAGTGTGTCGCCGCTGCAGTAAACTAGGTGAGGCAGAAAGACAGAACTGTGGCTGGAATAAAAAAAGAAATGGTCTTTATGGACTTTAAACTGCAAGGGAAAAGAGAATAGTCATGTGTGATGGCAGCTGTGTTAATTCCTCTCACCTTTAACTGCTGAATCACATTATTCATAAAGTCTCATGCAGAGTTCCCCACATGCTTTGACTCATCTGTGCTCAAAACTGCAATACCTTTACACCAGGAGGACTATCTCCTCTGTCAAGTCTAGACTTTGTTTAGAGATTATTTCATTTTGTGCTTCAAGGTATGGTTTAATAAAAAAAACCTTAGCTCTTATAGGTCAGTCACCAGGGGGCAGGCCAGAGAAACACTTGCTATGGAAAGAAAAAGAATATGTTGTGTTTTCTGGAATGTGAACATTTGAGTTACACAAACTAAACACCTTGCATTAGATTTCCATGTGTTTTGCATTTTTAAAGCAGTTTATTAACAAGTGTGACCACTAACAAACAAATACATCAGTATAAGTTAGTTTACATTTTGTTTTATTTAACTAGTGTTTTTTGATTGACACACTTAAGTAATTCTATTCATTGGGTGAAGGATATCGTCGCTTTTAGAAATCTCTAATATCTTTAACTCTTAATTACAGGTTTTGACCCCTCGCCTGCTCATAACTACAGACTGAATTATTTGATCTAAATGCCAACTATTACTAATGTAACAAGCAAATGGTAAAAAGCAAAAAACCCTGTGAACTAGTGTTATTCGCAGAGGTGAAAGCATTAGATAAAAGACCTAATCTTTGTTTTAGTATTTAAATCTTCGACCTATATTTTCTTAGTTCTGTCCAAAACCAAAACTTCTCTTCCTCAGTGGATCTACAAAAGGAAAAGACCTCCTGCTGTCGAGAACACTGCACTGTTCAGATGCAGTATCAATATAAATTGTAATTTTTAAGAGGACGACTTATGAGTTAATTCCCCTCAGCTGGCCAGTCAAGCAGCCACAACATACTACAATGTACAGATATTACACAAGCTTTCCCTTTTTTTAATGCTTCCCTGAAGATGAGTCATTAATTTGCTGCAGCTTTGAAAACAATTAAAATGGAATGAGTGAGAATGATACTCAGAGTTGCCCTCCCCCATGATTCAGAGGGTTTGACCATGTGTAAAATTTTCATGAGCTTGTTTCTTTTTTTACGGGCCTGCTTGTTATGAGTCAAAATAGGATGCGATTGACTGGCGTTATCAAATCTGAGTTCAGGTTGACGTGATGGCCATATTAAAACTAGTATGGCAGAAAATTAAACAAACAAGTTGGCCTTGGCTGGCTTGGCAGACGCACCATTAAAGCAGATGAGATGCTGATTTAAAACAAGTTTTATAACACCGCTTGCATTAAATAGTTTTGAAGCCTCCACTGGACACAGCAGAAACTACTTAAACAACAGCTTGGCCAACAAACGGGTCATTGAATGCTCTAATTAAAATGATACACAGCAGATGTCACTTGTACTGTACAGACCACTAACCATATAGAAAAAAAAAACTGAATTATCCGGTGCCAAATAAAGACGCTTAACTGTTTTTGTTGTGTTTTGTTGCTTGCTTCCTGCAGATGTACATCCAAACAACCACTCTGACTATCTCCGTGAGCCTGAGCGCCTCGGTGTCCCTTGGGTTACTCTACATGCCCAAAGTCTACGTGGTTCTCTTCCATCCCGAGCAGAACGTGCCCAAGCGCACACGCAGCCTCAAGGCCGTGGTAACCGCCGCCACCATGTCCAACAAATTCAACCCCAAGGCCGGACTTAGACCCAACGGAGAAGCAAAGACCGAGCTGTGCGAAAGCCTCGAAACACAATGTGAGTGCACGAATGCTAATGAGGAAGATGTTGAATAAAAACCCACCGTTTTTGTTGAATGTTTTTTTTTTTTTGTCCCCAGGGGCATGTTTCGTCCTTGTAAATCAAACACATTGATGCAAAGATTGATAGCAGAGTAAAAAATAATTACTTATTAACAGATGTGTAGCATGTTATTTAATGCTTCATTGAATTCAGTAAATGTTCGTTTAAATGGTGGGGGGCTAATGTTTGCAAGTCCAAGGAACCATTGCAGATTCCTCTGTGTTTGGGTGGAAGGGGTTGATGTCATGAAGGAATGGATGACACAAAACCTATTTTGCAGTTCAACAACATAACTTCATTAAAACCTTAAAATAAGGCATGTGGAAAATATAGTTTTTTTTTAAAGATTTCAATTAATATTATTTCACAGAATTAGTTCCACATGCAAAAATGTGCCTCCCCTCTTCAAAAATCCCTCTCTCTGTTCACATCCAGCACTTTTTCAACCTGTGTTGCCACAAATAGTTGATAAAGCGACCGGCGTAGTGACAGAAAACAGTTTTGGTAATAGAATACTTGTTTTAGTCACCGGTCATAAATTTGAATAACAAGGTGGTTCTCGCCAGCTCGACCTTTCGGGTTTAGAAGGTGACAGTTTGGTGTCTGGTGCTCTGCAGTAAATTAGGAGTGCTGTTGGTCACTGCTAAGGGTTTTACGGTGACAACACAATGAATCGTTTTGTTTATTAAATGTCAGCAGACTGAGAAAATGCCCACAGCAATTTCACAGAGCTTAAGGTGACCTATTCAGATAGCTTGTTTCTATTTAAACAACAATCAAAACCCCAAAGACATTCAGTTCACTCGCACACAATGATGGAAAAAAAAAAATCCTCAAATCCTCACATTTAAGCAGCTTAAACCAGCTGCCAGTGTTTGGCGATTTTTTGTTTGAACGATGATTAAAACATGAATCAATTATCATAAAAAAATGCCCTTTTATTTTGGGCCAGTCGGTTAATCAATTAATCAACCAATTGTTTTAGCTGTAAAATCAAGAGACTGTTTCTTTGCTGCGAAATTAAATCATAATATGAAAAATTTAAAGCTGAAATCTAAATTGAAAAAATTAGAAGTCAATTTGCAGTTCAGATGAACGATCTTTACTTTAATGTGGTTTAATTCATAAATTATTTTATGTTGTCATCAATTTGAGTCTCATAGATGACTCAGACTTCTTAAAAGAGCTTGAGTCATTTATGAGGCCAAATATTTGCTCCGTCCAGCCGCTTTGAACCTTTTTACTGTTTTATATTGATGTGGATTTAATATCTGAGTTCAGGACAAACACTAAATTTAAGGACCTCATTTTGGGCTCTGGGAGTGTGTGATGGGCATTTTTTTATGGTTTATTGTCACACTATAGATAAACAACTAATGAGATAACAACTGAGACATCAATAATGAAAAACATTGGTTGCAGCCAGAGTTTAAAAACAGGTTGTAAATGATAAAGAGGCATTTGACTCTTCTTCTAAAGCAGCTAAATCTCTCATCCTGTCTCCTCTCTAATCTAAATACCAATAAAACTCTTGGCTTCACTGTATCAGCAACACCCCCTTAAGTTAAACAAGTCAGGTATGTAATGACTTAAACAACTGAGTCAGCCGAAATTACACATCTGACGTCAGGTGCGCTCCTCACCGGCTTGCCTCTGGCAGGAAAAGGTTTTAATTGGTCATGTCAGTCACCAGAGAGCCTCCCCCCCTTCGTCAGGCCTGCTTTAATGAGGAATCCAGCCTAATTTCACGCATTTTAATGCCGCGTTTCCTCCTTTCTTTTAATACTAACACCAGCGAGAAATGTTTCCCTTCATGGCAGAATAAAAGAGCTGACACAGAGGAAACTGAAATCGATGTGAAGTGTGAGGGTGCATTTGAGTGACAATGGCTCACTGTGGAGAGGCCCATCAAAACAGCCATGTGTAAACACACACTGCAACATGAAATCCCATTTTACTTTACGTTCCTGTGGAGGGTTAATTTGGCCTTTTGTTACAATAAGTGGCAAGAAGGCAAAGACGCAGAACTGATAGCCAGCAGCAATTTATCCTGATGGGGATACCGTTTACATGGGCCGTACAGTGCATGGCCATTTGAATAAGCACCATTTGTCATTGTCACGGCCACTCTGGATATATGGCTTGATGAAATTGAAAAATTCCTGTCCGGGCTAGCTACCGTAACTGCCGAGATGTGGTGGTGATATGTCAGGATTTATCTGCTCCACCTCAGCGAATCAGCTAACACAGTCTGGGGAGACAGCTGGAAAGTTGAGGCCTGAAAGCTGAAGGAGCAGGAGGTGGAGGGGTGGGCAGCAGGCTCTACTGCAAACCACCATCAGTCGTTGATAACACGAGCATGTTTCGAGGGAAAAAATATAGACAGAGTGTTGAGGAATTTTGGGGAATTACTGCAAGTCAAGCTACGCCAAAGCATGAGTACTAAACAGTCACTGAACACTCGTTTACGGCCATGATTTGATATTTCATCTTAAACTTGTTACACTGGGGGAAACACGACAAACCAAAGCTCCTATCATCCTTGTCTGAGACATTACAACAGCTCACCTTGTCTCTGTTTGTCCCTTAATCCCTTCTCACATTCTTCTTTTTCCAGCCTTCTCAACAAAGCAAACCTACATCAGCTACAGCAACCATGCAATCTAAGGGACAAAAGTTTTGCCATAATTCGGGATTTCACCCTGACGGAGAAAAATACGCAGTGGAATTTCACACGGCTGGCGATAAAAAAGCGGATGTGTTATTGTTTGGTTGGAGATGACAGAAGCGTTGCCCAAAGACATGACATGGCGAGGAGAGACCACAGGGATGGACAAAACACGGGACCAAAACAGATAAAAGTACAAATGTAAGGTTCCATCTTCTGTCTGCCTCACAAGAATACACACAGAAAAAAAAAAAGAAAAATGAAAAATACTTGCATGGCAGAGGCCGGGAGACTGAAGGATGGAGCTTTCTTTTTGAGTGTTTACATTTCAGCTATGCCCTCTTTCAGACTTCTCTGTCATCCTGAGCAGTGCTGACTGAAACTGAACTTAAAAATTGAGAATATGTTCAGGTGTCGTCTGCCAGTTTTGCAAACTATAAATCATCTCAAAAACCTTCGAGGCATCACAAGGGATTAATCAACACCAAAAAGGCATGAAAACATGGTTTATGGATTACAAAGAGGGGCTTTTGTTTGTTTTTTTGATTTTCCAAATGTGCTCTGGTGTCATGAATCAAAAGGACTGGTGATCATCACAACAATGCAGCATATGTGTACCAGACTCCATGTATTTTTTTGAGTGAATAAGAATGACTACACATATAAGATGGTCTCTGCCGATTATGAGCATGCCAGTTTCAACATCCTGTGTTGTGTTGTTAAAAAAATAAATAAATAAATAAAAAATAATATCTTTGGAATGCGTTTTAAACTCTGTTGCAGCGTTGTTAACAATTGTTTGGGCCCGAGCCTGTTGTGCGTTTAAAAAACTGTTCTCAAAATGGTGAAGGTCTAGTGAGTGACTATTTATCTGTGCTTAAGTGAGGCCATGATTTGTATTACCAGCTCGCCTAAGGCTCCCACTGCCCTCTGCATACCTGTATGTGCTTTGAAACAGCGGCTCGTGGTTCAAATACAACTCTGTTTTAGCCAGGAGATCTTACTGTAAGCTGTCATCCAGGATGACCCCCCCCCCTCCAAACACACACACACACACCCACACCACCATCACTGCCACCATCTCTTCTCTTGGTCACATGAAGTGTGAGGGTATAGCTCAGCTGTACAGATCCATTAAGAGGGGAATTAGGATGAGGTATGCCCTTGAGAGGATTGTGCAATATGTCCTTAAGGTGTTATCCATAATGGACCAGCTACAGAGAAAATTTATTACTATACATTTTCCCCGCAGGCACTCTCATGATAAGAAAGAGGTGTCAGGAAGTTGTAGGGCTCTTTAAGAAATGAAAATCTAATTGCAAAAGTATACAAAATCTCTATCAATCACCCGGAGCGCGCTGAACAGATTAATATTTGGCATTGTGTGGTATAAAAGCCTTATGTCTTTGGGAAAAAGATCGTGGGGTCATTTGTGTTGTGAATTCAATGCTGCTTTTCATGCCTCCCTCTGTATTACTTTCAACACCATTTGTGTTGCAGAATAAAATGTGAGTGCTGACCAAATTAAATGGCAAGTTAATGTATGTTATTAAATAGATTGATGATGTCTGCTTTATGTCCTGACATATCCTACAATTGGGGAAAATGTACAAAAAGATACAGTGCCTGGCTATCTGACTATGTATTTGTAAAACCTCATGAATCTAATGAAGTGTGTGAAGCATGTTTAGTTTTTTTTATACCAAATTTTATTTCTATTAAAAATGTTTTCAAACTTCAAACATCCGTTTTCAGGTTTGTGTGAAAAAACACACCGGTTTCCTTTGCAAGTTTGTTTGCTAATTTGACCCTTTGCCTAAAATACAAAGGGGTGGGGAAACCTATGAAAGGGTTTTAGGATTAGTACATGATTTTAGAAAAAAAAGAAAAAGATTTTGCATTAGAAATCGTACACTTTCTTCAGCCAAATGATTGGCAGTGTTTCTTGGAGTGTTTCTCATTGTAAACTAATAATACCAATTAAAAACAAGTTCGTATGCCCTGAAGAAAAAGGACAATGGCTGCCATTTTCTGAATAATATGTTGCCACCATTGCTCAGATAATAGCACTGGAAAGACACAGAATGGTTGGAGAGAAACATGAAATTATTTTAAATGAATGGTTAGCCGCTACTTGAATCCAAGGCCTCTGCACGCAGGGAGCTCTCAGGATCTATCACTTTCCCTACGCCTCCGTGATAGTGTGGGTCCACTATACAAAAGACTTGGAAAATAACAGTCGTTGCATAGGAAGTGTGCTAAATGCACGCCCAAGTACTGAATAACTGCAATATGCAGAGCACAGCATGCAACGTCTTCACACAGCGGAGACAGAATGAAGTGCGTGCAATGTTTGGTCTCAAGAGGCTGCAAGGTTTTTGCAAGAGACGCTCTTATGATGATTTTTTTCCATTTTCTTTAAACATATTTAAAAATGTATAACTCCTGTGCCAAAAATAATGAAAACATAATATAAAATAAAAAGTGAAATAATGTAAGGTATATGGGGCACAGCTTTTAAAGTATCTTATTATAATTACGGTCGGCGAAAATGGGAAGCATCACTATCATGTTTCACTTTTCAAGTTGCAAAGTGTTGAGAATTCAGTGTAAATTCTCTAGTGTGCAAGATTCTTTCAGTTCAACTACACGCTGACTTTTAAAAAAGAGGAAAAAACATACTGACACTTTTCAGCTGCCAAATAAAATCTATATATATGGGAGACTCAAAGCAGCACGCTGATATGATGTACCAAGTTAATTAATCAGTGAATCAGAATACCAATAATCCAACACTTGGCTACGGCCGACACAAGTTACGACTAACTTTTATGTTTATCTCTGAGAAATACAAACTGCAATAATCAGACACATTAAGATCGTATAAAAGGTTTTTTTTAGGATTATTAAGACTCAGAAATGTAGGATTTTTTTTCTGAAAGACATGTTGAGGAGAATTCATTATCTCTTTTATACTACAAAAACAAAAATGATGTTTTTGATTAAAAAGAATTAAAGACAGTTAATTACAGCTTATGAATCTTTAGCTCAATAGCAAGGCTTTTTTTCAGATAGTGCAACAAAAAGAACGGGTCACTTTGTTCTGTCACACATCAAATGTGGGCAACACATGATGCATAAAACCAATACATCACTTATCTCCTCAGACCAAACAAACCCCCGAATAATTTCATGACAGCACTAAATGACCCCACACTACAGAAGAACACTAACTGACAGTAATATTTCGCCTCATTACTCTGAAGCTACAACTGATCCTCTCCAATAATATTAATGCAAACTTTGTAACTCCTGCATCTTGCTGGCAGCTGCAGAACAGAGTAGAGTTTTCATTCAGCAGTAGAGAGACATAGAGAAATGCATGTACACTCAGCACTGCTTCAACACTAAACTCAAAACCAACAAAGTTGTGCAAAAGACTCGAGTTTTTCAATTCACAACACGTCGGCTTCCATTGCTATTTGTCCAATTTATTATTATGAGCTGGTCTGTTTAAGAATCTACTGTGTGTTTAACACAACATGCAATGAATGTACTTTGTTTGTTTTTGAACACTAGTGCTTAAATAGAGGGATGTTCTTAAGACGAGTCCATGTTTCGTTCATTTCATTAGACCCAATGCTCAGCACTTCTCAGTCTATCAAGCTTTACATTGCTCTACATTTAAGGTTTAAAATTATTCAGAAAAGTCAGATCTGTAGATGTTCTCTGAGGAGGAAAACACCTTTTGTCCTTGAGCGAAACTCAGTAAATTTAGTGAGATTGTGTAAATTTCAAATGAAATACTGGCCAAAAAATATAAGGGGAAAAAAAAAAGGCCCCAGCCATTTTTTGAAATGACTTTTGGAAATTATAGCTCCACCAGAATTCTCACTGTGCACATCAGCAGCAGCCAGGAGAGACTTCAGCTTCTATAACTGAGGACTTCCCTCCCGACTGTGAAGAAGACAGGTGAGAATATATTTTTTATCTCAAACAGCTGGCCTCTTCTCGCTTCAATGCATCTGAGTATGTAAGCCAGCAATTTTCAATAAACCTGACGAATGTTTAAGACAACTCAAGAAGATGTTCAGCACCATAATTGCAAAATATATTCAGGAAAAAAATATTTTGGGCACTCAAAATGAGGCGATCAATGCAACCTGCTCAGCTGTGTAATTGCAGGTAGGGAGAATGTAAATGTTCAAATAGATCATTTGCATCTCCATGTACACACCACAACTAAAAACTTATATGAACTGATTACACCATAAATGTTACAACTACGCCACGCTGTTGACGAGCTGATCTTACGATGCAAGAGCTGACAACATAATCCATATTCCTCCCATGTGTAGGCTCCTCTCCATCGCCATGTGATAACTGTCACCATGACAGCTCCTTTAGATAGAGTGAATTAATTCAAATATTGCTCACATAGCAGTGTGTGAGCATGCATACCCACAAAACCTATCACACAATGACTAGAACGCAGCAGTGCAATTACATCAGTTCTTTCATATGATCTTAAAACAGTCTTTGCACAGTTTTCTAAGACAATCGGAATAAGTGATAGTCTGCAAAAGAGAGTGAATGCAAACCGTCGTCTCTTGCAATTAAGCTCTCAAAAAAGTAATTTAATTTGGTGTTAGTCATTAAATGACAAGTTAATATTATTAAACATTTAGAGAGTAGCTGATTGCAGGGGATGGGGGATGAGTCAAAGCTTTCTGCAGCAGTAAAACACCAAACGCCGGGACAAAATGTGGCTCCACTTGGTAGAATCCTTTCCCTAAGATAATACAACACAACTGCCCTCAGGTGACAGAATGAGCACAGGGCTGCATTTGTCTGGAATCGAGCAGCGATATACAGCAGGATTGAGAGAGGCGATGCAGTGATGTTTCTCTCAAGGGCCCTTTGACTGAGCTCTCTCAGCTGTGCAGCACTGCGCACCATCATAAACAGACTCGACGCTGACAACGCCTGCTCTGCTGTAAAAAAAGTCTGATTGAGAGCAGGAATTTTTTCAAGAGAGGAGACGGCAGCAGTCGCAAAGGCTAAACAATTCACCGCGGACGGCGACAGAGGAGCGAGCTCACGGAAAAGAAGTGATTCTGAATGTATGCATGAAGGAAAATAAGAAAAAGAAAAACAGCGCAGACTCTCAGGATGACATGATCATAGCCTGACATTTTCAAAAACATTCAACTAATATTTCATTCACATTTTGCCTTTGATAGTGATGGGTGATCAGAGACGTGGTGGTGTAGCTTATACACAGTGCCATACACTATGTTGCTAGGAAACAGCACCTCATGAATATCCTGCAGTTATTGTACAATCAAAGGAATAATGTTCGCATAGTTCAGAAACTGCGTCAAAGCAATACATCTGGAAGGGTTTTATTCCCTTGGAAAGGAAACACTGCCACATATTTAAGTTTATATCAAGTTTTTTTCAAAGTATTATAGACTATAAATACAACACAGATGAGCCTTTAACGCATGCGGTATATGGTAAAATATTGACACTAATTCCTCTTAATGTACACTTGTAAAGTGCAACATTGTTACGCCTTTCCATTTTTACTGTTCCTACTAATTTAATTATTATTAATATTGTTATTACTTAATTTAATTTATCAACAGTATTGCTGTAATTTGATAATGAACATTAAAAGCTCTTGTTATGACGCAGTGTTCCCGTGTGTGACGGCATCTTATCAACATCTTTCACTTATTAGGTTAATTCAGATTTCATCATTTCATTAACTGTTCTAAAGCAGCTGTCTGTTTCTGTCATTATGAGCAATATGCGGCTGCCATCCAGACAGAGATGTTATTACTTGTTATTGCTATCTCAAGTTTGTGTCTCAGAGAGGAGAACATACTCATCTGTCTGTAACACACAACCGGCAGTCATCATGACTGTGAAGTCGGCCGCACGCCGGTTCTAATTGAGCCCGAGGGAAGGCGGGAAAGCAGACGAATGCAGTATGTAGAGATCCCCAGGTTATAGAGACACTTGGGTAACATGTTTCCCTCAGGGAGGAAAAAAAAAAAAAAAAAAAAAAAGTGTGAGGAGGTGGGTAAAGCCTTTTCAATGAAAGTAGGCCATCCTAACAAGGACTGGGAAACACTGTGACAGTGGAATAATACAGAACTGAGTACACGGCAGCCAGGGTCTCTCATATTCACTGCCAATGATGCTTTCATTTGCTATGCACCATTTCACTCTGTATGGTAAATATTTTTCTTTAGGTGGGCTGTTTCATTTGAACTGTCTGGATCTCGGTTCTTCAAGTCATGACAAAGAAACATTTACATGCAGACTAAAAAAATTTAGCGCCACGTGTTGTCGTTTACATAATGTTATGTTGAATAATACTCTACTCTCCTTTTTGGACACCTACACATACTCTTACATTTACTCATGTGGATTGTAGAAATTGTTTTCTAAAACTTCACGTGTATTGAATTGTGAGACTTAAGTGCATTTGTCCTGATACCACACATTAAAATGTTGCATAAACATGAGGCAAAGAGGAGTGTTTTCATCACAAAGAGCTCTTTTTTTGACACCCTTTGGTTTTCACTATTACAATAACTACAACTGTCCTTTTATGGTGTTTTTTTAACTCCGAGAAAACACAAAATAATTTTACAAAGGGCTGATTAGACCACTTTATTTAAGCTCCAGCAGAAGCCTTCAGTTAAAATAAAGTAGCACACAGTCTCACCATGCAAACTCCTGGCTCTATACTCTCAATACTGTCGACCGGCTACAGAACACAGCTTTTTTGGGTTTTGTTGTCGAAGTCTCTCAGGACACCTCGCACTCTCTTTTGTTGCACCTCCCTCCTTTGCTGAGCTTGTGAGAACGCCGAATGGAGGGAGGGAGCTGCTTTAGAAGTACAAGCTGACACCCAGAAACTCAATCTGGAGAAAATGTTGAGCCGTCGGTGTTGATCAACAGTCCTGCCATTCTGTTTGTGCCATGGAGCATTAAAAATCTTAACTTATTGCTGCTTTCAGTTACTTTTATTTTGTTTTTACTATGAGATA
>JAQNCA010000014.1:5815151-5825236 GCA_029783725.1 Acanthurus tractus
TTTCTACTACTCATAGTTTAGGGGAAAAACTTTTAAAACATATGCACACGTACTTGCCAGTCCTGCAAAGTAGGTGTTCACAGTTCAGTCTCAATAGTGGTCTCTCCTGAAGTCTAAATAACCTCACTGGCCACCCCTGTGGCCCCTCAAAATTGTACATATCTTTAGTTCTAAACATAGCATAATAATTGTGGATAAAAAGGCTGAAAATAAATTATATTTGAGGCCTATTTTTATACATCAACATACAACATAAGATGAGCCACACTTGTAAGATACCCTCTCTGTATTCCTCTCTTCATGCCAGGACCAAGTTATCCTTGGCTTTAGTGTAACGATCAGGCACCGTCACAGACACAAAACTGCATTTTCTGCACTGCAGCCATGTGATGTCCAGTTAACACAAAACATTGAGGTCCCAAGGTGATCAGCTGGAATGACACCCATGACCTCTGGAAGCTCTCAAGTCTCACAGAACTCTTGACAACTTTTGTTTTCTTGTGGCAATAACTGAGATTATTAAAAAAAACCCAAGTACAAAACGGGCCATGGATGGCTCTTGTCTTTCTCTATTAGGTTTTATTAAGTCAAATTAAGAAATTAGAAATGCAAAGTTACAAAACTGTGACTCATGCAACCCAGGAAAATTTAGACAACTGACAAAATCTAACTGCGCTGGAAATTAACAAATGAAAAAAGCCATTGTTTCTGTTTTTGCTTTCCAGCAACAAACGGGACAGCTGAGCTACAAACAGCAGCAATGTTACAGCAAAATGCTGAAGCCAACAATGGCAACTATCCAAAGCTTCACTGATGAGAATAAACAAAACAGTGGGAGCATGTGGTGACTCAGCAGGTTCTATAAAGCTTTCTGAGCGCACTCTTTATCATTCATTCATTCATTTGTTCATTTATTTATTTGGAAAGGCAAGTCAGGTGTACTTACAAAGCACCTTTCATACACAAAGGCGCTTCAAAGTGCTTTATAAGCAAAAAAAATTACATGAAATGAGAAAAGCAAATTTCAAAAGGTAAAAGACAAAATAAAGATGAAAGCACAGAGCAATAATTCAATGAAAGCTCAGCACTCAAGTGCAGCACGTAAATACTTAATATTCAGTCATAAAAGTGGTTAGAAAACTGTAAGTTTGTTTCAGCTCTGTGCAACTTTGAGGTCAACACATGCAATACGAGAAAAAAAACACACGTGGTCAGTCCAAGTATGCTAATAGTATTCCATCACATTCTTTTTGCCGACTGACCTGTGAAATCAATGGCTGGCTTAAGAATACAGCTTTAATTGCTGTTCTAGACTAACAGGCTGATCAATATTTTCCATGCAGACATCCCTTTTACAGATGTCTGTTTCATCCCTGTGCTTCCACAGTGTGGATGTTCTGCATGTTAACTACAGCAGAACTCATGTATTGTTCTAACAACTCTGCTACACACATGCAGGGCATCCTGTTATGTATCACCTGCCACAAGCCAAGAAAATAATTTAGGATCAAGGCTCTCTGGACCGGCTAGGGATGCTCCCCCTGAGATTTCTGTGGGTCAATCCATATTTGTTTTATAAATATTAGTTTCTAGGACCAAAGCATTAAAACTTGCACTGATGTCTAATTTTAATTTATTAATTTTCAAGATGAACATTATGTCATTTTTACTCTACAGACTGGAAACTGCAGAGTGCTCACAATTTAGACTGAACTGTGCTGGAAATAAAAATAGTATAGAGTTTAAATGAGTTACAGATGGTTTAATGAAATACAGTTGTATTACTTCCTTTTTATATATTATTAGTATAAAAATACATATAAATGTATATTTTGATGGTCAAAAAACATCCTTTTTTTAAAAATTCTTTCAATGCTTTATTTATACACAAAGTTACGAAAGATTAAGTCATCTCTCCCTGGATAAGCTACAATTAAGAGATAAATATAATCTATAGCATATTCTTTTTAATATTAACCACTTCCGTTTTCAACATGACATAAACATCCATGTTTATGTCAAGGATGCTGAATCTGTTACAACAGGGACAATAAGCTTATTAAGCCTGCTACCTATAAAAATAAGATTACTTGAAGGTGCATGTTTTTATTAGGATAAAACACTCACCACTAATAACATGTTACACAGTCTATGGGGGGAAAATACTAGATAATGCTGAAAATTGCAAATAAATAAATTAATAAATTATAAGAATATTTGGTAGTAGTTTTAGAAAACCGTGATTGTAAATACGACTTCAAACTGATAAATATATATTTGTTGATTAATTTTCTAAATCTAAATTTAAATCCAAACAGCCTTGGTAAGCCTCACTTAACAATGCCTTTTTTCTGTCTTCAAAATACCTGTTAAGTTCACAGTCAAAGATAAGTCATCAACATTTTGACTTTTTGAAAAATATATTACACATAATGTGTCTTTACTCTGTCCCCTTCATGCTATGCTTCTCTAATTGTTTTTCATTTTTATTATTTGATCAGGGATAAGGAAGAAGTCCAAAGTGCCTGGTGTCATGATAACACAGTTTAAGGAGGAACTTCCAGAGGGAATGACAACCCCAGATTTCACCCGCAAACCCATTGCTTTAACTATCCAGGAGGGTAAGCCTTTACATCTCTGAGTGACGGACTCAGGTCCACCTCAAAGAAAAACTTTCTATCTTGTACTTTCCAGTCACAGAACTTCCACAAGGTTTGCTGGACAGGGAAAAATAATAATAACTTGGACGTAAATCACAAATGGCAATAAGCAACCTGTCAAATTCATGAGGGATGAGCAGCCATCCCTGCCACACACATAGCACGTTAGTACATATTATTCATAATATTTAGGAAAAACTAATAGTATTTTCAGCCTCTGACATATGACAGAGGAAAAGAGGAATGAGGTGTGGTGAAGCAGCTCATTTCAGCTTTCAGACTTTTAAAATGTTGTGCACACTCACATAGTTTATCATTGAGCCAAAATCTTTCTTAACATTGATCAGTTCCTTCGTTTTGCTTTTTATTATAAGAAACAATTGAGCAGAATTTTTTGTGAAATGATAATATGAGATGCAACGTGCAGTTTCGTAAAAAAAAAAATAAAGAGTGAAAAGCATGCAAACAAATTATGAAACATGTTGAACAACATCATTATAAAGAGTAACAAAAAGATGCTAGTATTCAGTTATTTGCGTGTGTGTAAAGTAAAGCCATCTTTACCTACAATTAAACATCGATTAATTTGTCTTAATAAAAAAATCATTGTTTTATTCACTTCTAGGTAAATTTGCAGTCTTTAAAGCCAAGGTAGTGGGCACCCCAACTCCTACTATAACATGGAGCAGAGCAAATGGAGAAATACATTTTCACCCTGATGTGTGTCAGCAAAAATATGATGCTACAACACAAGAACATACCATTGAGGTGAGCTTTATGTGGAGAATTTAAAGTGAAAGTAATGAATACACAACAAACCTTGGTGGCATGATCACATTAGGTTTCTATTCAATAGGGATGCCTCAAAAAGGGATGCCCTGTAGCGTTTCTGAAGAAGCTAAAAAACAAACTGATCAGAGTTAATACAGACTGTAAACAGTGTGTAAGAACTAAATTAAAATTGACAGTTTGTCAGTGTGATAATTTGCCAAAAAAGATGATAAAACCCACTGAAATAAAACCTACTTTCCCAAGCATATGGAACACATGTCCAACCAAGCCCATCCCATTTGAGAAAATGTACACAAATGTGAAATTTGACCTGCGAATCCATCTGAGCTCAGATGGAAAGAAACTCTTTGAAACAGAGAATGGCAATAAACTTAAACTAATCTATTGACTGGGCCTATAGTTGTGCATAGTCAGCCCACATCTCCCCTGCTTTTATCAACACTGGTGAAAAAATTCTAGCTGCACTATGCATCACTATGCAAAAGGGGGGAAAAAAGACATTTGGGCTTGTTTGTACTTCTTTAAATCAATCACTACTATCTAGGGGACGTTTAGCTCTGAATGTGGCAGCAGGGATTCTGAAAACAGTAACATGCAGATGGCAGAAGGGGAGAAGTATGCCAACTAAAATAGTTAGTCAAAGGCAGGCGTTCTACATCCAGTGAGTATGACAAGGCTTTGACACAAACAAGGGGAGACTGAGTGGATTTTTGTATCAAAGAAATGTAATGTGACCATGCCTTAAAACCCAAACTGCTTTCAATGATAAGACAAATGTTGTTAACTCTGTGTTTGTATTTCTTTAGTTTCCTAAAGTAAGCCCTGAGGATGCCGACACCTACAAGTGTTTTGCAACAAATGAATATGGTCGAGCTGTTTGCACTGTTGTCTTAAATGTTATTCAGGGTAGGACCCTCAATTATTCTTTGGATCACTCAGATAAGTTGGCATACTTGTAATTAAATGTGACAAACAGGCAATGAATAATAAAGTGAGTGTTTGTTTACAGTTGGATTCTCAATGTCCAAAGAACTTCAGAAGAGAACAGTTGAAGGTGAGGTTTGAAACATGTTTTATCCCTTAAAGTTTTATCATAAGTGGTGTGCTAATTTTTTCATAATTCCTTTTTTTTTAGCAAGTTTGTATCTGTTAGCTGTCAGGTTATGGATTACTACTCTGGGGACAAAGTTATCACAAAAACAGCTGATATAAATACAGTCCTTACTCATGTCAGACACAAATTGCATTCAATAGCAGCTAAACTGGCACTGCAATTACAAACACATTTATCACATTTTTACAAAAAATGCTTGGGAATGAGCGAACAGCTGTGTACAAAGATGAATAGAGGCTGATGGTTTTCATCCAAGATATCAATCCATGAAAAAATGGTGCATCTCGGTTTCTCCATGTCACGACCTAGCCCATACATTCTAATAGTAGCTTGACATTTGATTCATTAAAGGAATTATTGGAAAAAATCTGCCTGCCACTGTGCATCTGTTACACCAGCAAAATGCCACTAAGTAATTTTACACACCAACCTCTCTCTTAGAAATTGACTGAAAAATGTGTTCAGGAATGAGAGTCATGTTTGGCTATATAAACCATGTTATCCTAATTGCTCTAATTTTCTGTTATAGCGTTGTTTGACTAAAAATTATCTAAATGACTTTTGGAAAGAGAAGAAAGAAGCTCGGGCCAGTTATTCCAGGTTTTTCTGGGCTGAACAGTGTTGAAGAAAGTTTGTTGCAATGTTTCTATATCTAAGAAGAAAAGCATTAAACATATTTTTGTTCCGGTTCCCCAGATTTAGCAGACTCCAGGAAAAAACTTAAAAAACGGTGAGTGAAATATCACACACTTGCAAATTGTCCGTGAAAGTCAGCAGCCATGGTATCTTTTTCATGGCAGTGTTTGCTACAGTTATTTTACTATGACTGTATGAGAGTTGTTCAATGTGTGCGTACATTTAAAACTTTTTCACACTGCAGTAATCCTGATGGAACACGAGAAGAAAAGCTAATGGAGCCAGAAGAGAAGGTCTGGGAAATTCTTCTCAGTGCAGATAAGAAAGACTACGAGCAAATCTGTGTTGAGTACGGTATCACTGACTTCCGCGGCATGCTAAAGAAACTCAATGAAATGAAAAAAGAGAGGGAGGATGAGATTGCAGAGGTTTGTGACCTTTTGATTCTTCTTTAAATCAATTACGAGCTTGTCTAATACAGCTGTTTGAACATCCTATTAAATGTCACAAGGCAGAATCATTAATTCTTTTTCTTTATTAATGTATCTATTCATCTGCTGTTTTTCTACCATAGTTTGTTACACAAATTAGTACACTGAAACACATTGAGGTCAGTGACGATGACTATGCAACGATTGAGCTGGATATGGACCTCAAGGATCCAAGCAGCAAAATTTTCTTATACAAGGTGAGGCAGAAACTGTAACTTCAGAACTATCTTGTGGCATTAAATTATGAGTTATTTAAAACAGTCGCATGTCCCTGAATTCTGCAGGATGGTGTCATGGTTCCATTTACCAAGGAGGACGCTGAAGAGCAGAAGCATAGTTTGAAGCAAGTTGGGAAAAAATATATCTTCAAAATTAAAAAACTAGGTGTAGAAGATGCTGGACTCTACTCAGTGGATGTTGAGGGCGTCAACATTTTCTCCACAGATTTTAAAGGTACTTCCCTGTATGATTTCATTGGAAATATGTAAATTCAGGTACTTTTCAAGTATAACTAATACATTATTTCCCACCTAAGTTTTGAGTAAGTTGTAATTGTAAGTAAATGTGACTGGACAGGCACCTGTCCAGAATATAATAATATCTCCCTGCTCTTTTGTTCTTTTTTTTATCTCTTTCTGGAACCATGCAGTACCTCAAGTTGACTTTGCTGTCAAAATACAAGAGGTTAAGGCAGAAGAACGGGAGGACGCCCTCTTTCAGTGTGTCCTCACCGCACCTGTGAGTGAGGTTAAATGGTTTGGCAAAAGTGCTCCACTGTCAAATAGTGAGAAACATGAAATCATTGTTTCTGAAGACAAGCTTATCCACAAGTTGATTGTGCGAGACTGTATGCCTCTAGACGCCGGTATCTATGCTGCTGTGGCAGGAATTAAATCCTGTAATGCCTGGCTTGTAGTTGAAGGTAAGAAAATTATTCTGAATTTTTATCTTTGGGGATCACATTATGCACTATGACCTCCAACTGTATTCATAAATTTGGAAAATCTTGCAGATAAGGATGCATGTCATAGATTTTTTTCAGTCAATAGGCATAATAATAACATAAATCACAAAATAAAAACAAAGAAGAATTTCTTGCTTCTCATGGCAGATATTACTTAGATAACAACATAAATCATATTTTTAAATATAAAAAAAACTCAAGTGTAAGCCAGTTAGTGCACACTTGAAGGGAAGAAACAAAGAGGTATTAAGATAATATGGATAATATATTATATTCCTAATATTCCTATCTAACTAACCGTCTTAATTGTCTTATTTTCTAGAAAAGTATATAAAAAATCACAAATATACTTTGGCTTTTAGAAATTGTTTCCTAACAATTAAATTATATCTAAATTAAATTAAATTACATCCTTTAACGTTACCTGTCTAATTGGTAGTTGTGTCAGTACATACAATCAAATAACTTGATAGAACTAAACGCATATAGCTTAGTAAAATACAATGTCAAAAGACAGAGTTGATTGGTATGCTGAATTAAAAAAAAATATTCTAAAAGCTATGTTACTTGTCTTGCTAAGGTCACAAATTTGGACTGATATTATTTGCTCTATTTATGGACAATAATTTGAATATCAAAATAATACATAACAAAAATATCCTTATAACAGACAATGACTTATCAACCCTGATAATATTATTGCATCCTTACTTTCAGATACTTTTCTCTGACACCAAATGATCAAATTTTGAACTTAATATTCAAGTGTTTACAACATTATCTTTTATAGCTGACAAAGATCCAAAAGGCAAAAAGGGTGCTCGCAAAACTACCATGGCTGGAGTGGTTGATGACCAAGATCTAATAAGAATAGCTAAGGAGCAGCAAGAAAGATATCAGAAAGAAATGGAAGAAAAACTTGAACTTGCCAAGAAGGCTCAAGCAGAGAGAGAAGCTGCAGAGGCAGTTGCCCGAGCAGAGGCTGAAGCAGCTAAGAAGGAAGAGGCTGAGGCCAAAGCTGCAGCTAAGGCCGCAGCAAAGGCTGCTGCAAAGGCAAAAAGACAAGCAGCTGCCAAGGATGGAGCTGCAAGAAAAACTAAGAGAAAGGAGGCTGGTGCGGGTGGTGCAGGAGGAGCTGGAGGTGCTGGAGATGCTGAGGGTGCTGGAGGTGCTGGAGGTGCTGGAGGTGCTGGTGGTGCCGGAGTTGCTGGTAAAGGCAGAGGGGTTGGTGCCGGTGCTGGTGGTGAAGGAGATGAAAGTGGAGCTGGAATGACAGATGGAGTTGGTGGCAGAGCTCGGGGCAGAGCTAGAGGCGGTAAAGGTGGAGGTTTGGGAGAAGAAGATTTTGAGGGAGAAGAGGATTATGATTCATTTGAAGATTCTGATGACGAATTTGAGGGAGACGGAGGAAGAGGTGGAGGAGGAAAAGGAGGAGAAGAAGAGGATGGAGAGGGAGGAGAAGGAGGTGGAGAAGGAGGGAAACGCAGGAGACGCATTAGAGATGGTCCACTTGTTCCAGATGAACAAAGAGGTAAGAAATTAACTCATACTATAATGCTTGTTGCAAGACTTCCCCCCAAAACTTATTTATTATTTTCCTAAGTGCTTCTCAAGATCATATTTGCAGAGACATTGGTTTTTAAATATGGAAATATTATATATTTAGGGGTGCAAATCAAAATTTTTACCAGTAGGGTTATATTGATTCTGTGTGCGAAGGTGCCATATTTGCTGATGTCACAGAGTTTGCCCAATATAATTTAAACAACGGACTGTTAAGTAAGATACCCCGCCTGGCTTCCTGAGGAATCTTTTTCATAACGCCATCATTTGCACATGACATGTTTTGTCTGTTGACCTCCGCTGAAATCTTTAACTTTTTCCACACTGCTGATTTGTTCCCAAGAGGGTCATAAATATCCTCATCATCTTTTCCTTTTCTCTACCATTATCTACATTACATTAACACAATGACCCAGACGTGCTAGAAGAGTTCTAAATTTAGTATGTATCGTTAGGATGATTACTGATACTTTCACATTAGTTAATATAGTTAATAATCAGGTTTAGATTTGCATTTCTTCAGTATTAAATTGCTATTTGTTATCACTAATAGGAGATTATAGTGATGATGAAACTGGAACTCAACAAGGTGAAAAATCTGGGAAAAAGGGAAAACGTGCCAGAAAGAAAAATGAGGAGGTTGAAGGAGCTGTTGTTGGTAAGAGATTTAGAGGTCTGCATGCTGTGGACAAAAACTGACTCTATAAAGTCATTTTCCAATGAAAATGACCTTGACATTTCCTACAAAACAGTAGGAAAGTCAAAATACCTCCTAATTTGGATGCAGCTGAATTAATACTGACCATAATGGAACAGCTGACACTTTGCAAAACTCTACACTGCTCTGCTTTTCTGGTTATTCTATGGCCTTAAAGCTCCATGTGGCCCCTGCAACTTTAATAACATACACTAGTCAGTCACATAACTCACTTCAAGTAGGATGTCTAAGACTTTAGAATGAATTCACAGTTTAATCTTTCAGTTGAGAGCCAGTAAAAGTGCAGTAAGTTTAGTGTGTAGTTATATTGAATTGCTTTCATGGTATTCCCTCCAAAAAATTTGGAACCTACAATTTTATATTTTTTTAATTCTTACAATATACAATCTTAATTTCTTACAGTGTGTTTATGTCTTCGTGTGTTTGTTTCGGAGCCTCTTGAGAAAAGCAGAACCAATTTTGCATGTATATGTTATACTAATTTCTGCACTCTCTTTTACTTATCCTCTACTTAAATAGATGTTCATACAGTATGTTCTATAAATGTGTTTCATGTTCATCGTGTGTGCTTAAATGTTTGTAGACATGTTTGTCTTTTTGTTGTCATAAACATGTTTTTCTTTCACCACATGTATGTCATGTTAATGGGTAAATTAAAGGAAAAGTTGAAATACCAACAGGTTTATTTAAGTTAAGAACATAAAGAGGTATCTGTTTATAACAGATTTTGGTATTTGATCATCTACATACACATAAGATTAAGCAAGTGGCTGTTCCGTCACTGTTTTTGTATTTTGTTGTTGTTGTTGTTGATGGTGTTCTTTGTTCTGATTTTCATCTCCCTCTGTGTCAACTGACTACATTTGACATTATTTTAATTTTTGAGTTGGTACTATTGTTTGTCTTTTTCCATAGACTTTTACATGTATGAAAAAATCAAATTTTCTTTTAACATTTTGTGGACTTATTAATATTGTGCTCAAAGTATGCAGAAAGAAATACCATACATATATTATTTTAAGACAGAATGATATAATTGTAGAAATTAGTAACAAATAGGTATGTATTACATTCTGTATAAAGTTGCTGTTTACTATCACTAATAGGAGATTATAGTGATGATGAAACTGGAACTCAACAAGGTGAA
>JAQNCA010000014.1:5825336-5853406 GCA_029783725.1 Acanthurus tractus
TGATTACTACTTTTTTCATAGACATGCTTGTGAGAAGGCAAAATGGGGAAAAGGTGAATTACCAAAAGGTTTATTCAAGCTGACAACATAAAAGGTATCTGTTCATAACAGATTTGGGGATTTTGTATTGTTTAGTTACAGAAATTAAGAGATCACCAGTTTCAAGACATGTATTACTTTTTGCGGTCAAACACTCTTGTGACACTTAATTAAACAGTCCTAACTGAAAAAAAGTCATAAGTCATCCATTTTGGAGGCCACCTTGAATAGCTTGTTGGAGATCATCTTTTCTATCATCCTCCTCTTCTTCTGCATTAAAGTTAATGTTTGTTATTTCTGTTGTTGCTGCTTATCTTGTTTTTCTGCTCCATGTTGACAATTTAATTGTTATTGTCACTGTTTTCATTAATGTTATTTGTAAGGCATATCCAACAGCAAATGAGAAACATTGGATTGATGATAATTACGATGATATCCCCTAAAACTGAAAACAAAAAAAAACACAGAAGCAAGCGGTGCCAGTGGTGATAATGGCACCAGGCCAACAGCAGGCAGTGATGAATCTGCTGAAAATGGTGAGGGTGCAGACGGTGGTGAGCCAGCAGCAGCTGGCAAGCGTTCAGGCCGTGCACGGCAAGGCCCATTGATCGTGGAAACAGTTAGTGGTAAGATTATTGGTGCTGCATAATGGCTGCATGGCAAGCACTGTCACTGAACAAAGTCATTTGATGAACAGATGACTTTTCCAGTGCCTTGAAAGTTAACATTAAAAACGTGTGTGACCACCAAGCAGAATGTTTAATTTCATCTCTAATTGGTTAAATGGCCTTTTAAAATGATCAAAGTTCAGCAAGTGGATCTAACTTTGAGAGTGTCTTAAAGAAATGCTAATAAAATTTGATACACTAATGTTTTTGTCTGTAGCTCACATCATGTTAATTTTTCAGCTGCCATAAAAGTGAAATGAATTAAACATACTTAAGATTTGTGTTTTCTCAACAACAAAACAGAATTAGCTATATAATTTTATTTCTATGACCTAAAGGTTGGATATAGGCAGACAATTATGTGTTCAGTATTAATGTGTCCGCCTCCGTCTCTCATGTATTGTTTGCAGACTGTGAGAGTATTTGTGTATTTGTGTGTTTGTGTGTGTTAAAGTAATTTTTAAATGCACTAGTGCTTTGTGTTAATTCTCACGCTTGCTTTTTTCAAATGTTAATTCAGGATGAGTCAGTGCTCTGAGGTTAATTATTCAAATAAGCAACAGCCGAACTGATCTTTTTCTTCATATAATTGCTGCAATACTTGAATTTACACACACTCTTCCATAGTTTCAAGATACAAGACAACCTAAGCCAACTTTGAAGGATGACCATTTCTCTATGTCAATTTCTGCACTCCATTTCTGCAACAGACAAAATGCTAATTTCTTCCACTGATTTAAGAACTGCCAGTATTGTGTGGGATGTATTTCATATTTTAAATATGAATGAGTATGAAAGTATTTCTTCATGAGAGTAACTAAGTGAAAAGATGCAAATGAAAGCTTCGGTGATGCCATTCTCATGAGCTGTGCCAAGTCAACTCTGCAAACTTTCAAGTTGAAGAAGTCCACTCCCAAACAAGACAGTCAAGCTACATGTTAACCAAGAAGACATCTTCATCAAGTCTTAAATTAATCCAAAAATGCATTCTTCTTAAATCCAGACAGTCTCTTCAAAAATTGTTTTATTGCAAAAAAAACTGCATTTTAACATGTATTTTATGATCATATGCCATTATAAAATACATGACATCAAGAAAAATGTAGACAGAAAATTTGTGATGACTGTTTAAAAGTGAGGTAAGTGTGTGCACATCCATACATGGATGTTTTATTCGACTGTAATTGTAAAACCACAATTACAAAACCTTTGAAAAAACTAGGCAACATCTTGGATGCAGATATCGGCTTGCAGCCTTGTGCATTCACTAACTTGCTGGTTGATAATCCTCAGACCCTGGAGTTCACTTTCATGCCGGGCTTTCTGACTGCAAAGCCATTATTGGACAAGAAGCAGTGCTGGAGTGTAAAGTGAGCAGTGAAGAGTGTCAGGGAATCTGGTACAGAGATGGAAATGAGGTGAGCCCAGGGTCTAAATGAGATCATTGTGTAGCATATAGGCTTTAATGTTGTTGCAGTAGCGTTGCCAAATGGAAATAGGTGATTATCACATGTGCATACATTGGAGCTTTAGATGAGACTTTATCAGTTTATACAATATTAGATTGTTTTTTCCTTTTTCAGATTAAATCAGCTGAAGGTTTAACCATATCCAAAGAAGGAAGTTTCCATAGGCTGAAAATTCACAAAGTCACAGAGGAATTTGCTGGAACATACAAATTTGAGGCAGATGGACGGAAGACAGAGGCTGTGATTGCTGTTGAAGGTATAAACATTTTCCTTGCAGAAATCCCTTGGTGCAAAATGGGACTGCATTATTTATAAGAGTGCCTATAATTTCTCCTTATTGGGAAAAGTGATTTTTAAGGCACTGCACATGATATCCATAAATGTGTATACTCTATGTGTATATTTGCTTTAAAGTACTCTGAAGTTCTTCGAATTGGTGCTAGATATAGCACTGATACGTAGATGTGGGTCATGGCACTACTTAAAATACCTATCTTTTGTTTTACTGATTACTGTAGATCCTCCCAGATTTGATGCTGAGGAACTGAAGAAATTTCAAACCCCTGTAACGGTGAAAAAAGGGCACAAAGCCACCTTCCAATTACCTTTTATTGGACGGGAGCCTATAAAAGTTCAGTGGTATCTTGATGGTGAAGAGCTTTCAGATGAATCAAATATCAAGTTGGATTGCTCAGAAGGTTCCACCCGTCTGCTTCTAACCAAGCTGCAGCGCAAGGACAGTGGGGAAATCAAGATAAAACTTAAAAATGAGTTTGGCACCGTTGAAGCCTTCAGCCAGCTTATTGTACTGGGTATGTATACAAGTATGTTGTACAGAAACTTGCATGTACTTGTGTAGTAAGTAGCCTATATACTACCTGTCTAAATTTTTTGTTTTACTGTAGGTTGCATGTTCCGTGCAGAAGAATATATAACATATTATTTCAATTTTAACAGATAAGCCCACTCCTCCAATGGGACCTCTGGAGATTGTTGAAGCCTCCTCCTCTACAATTGAATTTAAATGGAGGCCTCCAAAAGACAGTGGTGGCTGCAAGATAGGCAACTTTATCCTTGAACGACAACAAGTTGGCCGAAATACCTGGAAGAAGGTGGGACCAATCGGTCCAGAAGCCAAATATAAGGACACTGATGTAGACCATGGCCGGAGGTACTGCTATCGTATCAGAGTGGAAACTGAAATGGGCACCAGTGAGATGATGGAAACAGAGGACATTCAAGCTGGTACAAAAGGTAAGCTCAGTTCTATATTACAAAATTATAATATCTTATAACTGTTTAGTAAAGGCCACTCACACAAGTAATTAGAACAACCAAATTTCATGGCTAAATTCATTTAGGAGGCTATCCCTGTGATAGGCAGATGCACACAGGAGAAAGAAAAAACACCCAGAGATCTTGCATCACGGTCAGCTTTGATGATTACCCAAACTTACAGCATTTACCGACAGGAAATATTCTTGAAAGACGTTGACCTTTGAAAAGAACAGAGAACAAATAGAAACTTTTAATTTTAGCGACCCAAAAATGTGGGAAGCTGTTGTACCTGTTCAGTTGTGTTGCATCATTCAGTTTTACTTAATCTTTTTAGGATGAATATATACTGCCCTACAAAAGAAAATAGAATTTGCATGCGGTTATAGGATAGTAATTGTTGAAACACATGTCTCTTTGATTGAACTATGTTGATCTAATTTGCTGTTACTTACTACATAACAAGCTTGCTAGCTTGTTAGCCCACCACCTACCGCAGTTCATCAACTAGTTCTGTATGTGGTGGCCTCATATATTTAATGAAATTTCATAGATAAATTTAGATGTTCAACTTCCTCGACAATAGCCTTTGGAACCATGCTTTGCAATTTCAACATCATGAACAAAAAATCCTTCTTTTACACAAAGGAAATAGCTTGCAGATCCCATTTTTTCTTGTGTATACAGCATATCCTGGACCTCCATCAGCACCAAAGGTCGTCAGTGCCTTCAAGGACTGCATCACCCTTTCTTGGTCTCCTCCAGCCAACACTGGAGGAACCAATATCCTGGGATACAATCTTGAGAAACGCAAGAAGGGAAGCAATCTGTGGGGTCAAGTTAACCCACCTGAAGAGATGATCAGAGGTTACTCTTTATTTAAACATCATTTATGTTTGATCATGCTATAACTGAATAATAAGAGGGACAAGGTCTAATGATTGCTGCAATATCCAAAATGCAAATGTCCTTTTTCTCAGCTGCTAAGGAATTTGGCGTTAAAGATGTGGTTGAAGGCATGGAGTATGAATTCCGTGTGTCAGCAATCAATAATTCTGGAGCGGGTGAATTTAGCACACCATCTGAGTTTGTGTTTGCCAGAGATCCTAAAAGTAGGTGCACATTTAGACATTTTGTCACATATGATTTTCTCAGTACTTCATATAGCCTGGAAATTGCAGCACTGAGTATGAATCATGTGTTACAGAGCCTCCTGGCAAAGTCATCGACCTTAAAGTGACAGATTCCACCTACACAACTCTGTCCCTGTCTTGGACCAAACCCAAGGACATTGAGGGGGTTGAAGATGAAGCAAAAGGATATTTTGTGGAGATCAGGCCTGCAGAAAACACAGAGTGGGACCGCTGCAATTCAAATCTAATAACCATGAACTTCTACACAGTGAAAGGACTGAAATCAATGGCCATGTACTGGGTGAGAGTGAGAGCCACTAATGATGGAGGACAGGGAGAACCACAGGAGCTTGATAACTACATCCTTGCTATGCCCCCTCCTGGTACGAGATCCACTTTAAAGTTACTTAGGTCAAACAGTTGTATTCAGTTTACTGAATACAAGGAATCCACTTATTCACTTAACAAAATTTTATCACTAGTAATGGCAGGTGAAAGCAGTACGCAAGACTTTTGCTTTATTTTTTGTATTAGAACAGTATTAGTTCAATATCTAATTTTGTGTCACTGAAAATCATGTGACTTCAGTTGATAATACAACTGAAAACACGGTTTATAAAATAAGAGAAAGATATGCACATTTACCCAAAATTATTCTTTTTTTAGTATGTTCCAAAAAATTAACAATAACCAAAACAATGATGTGAGCATATCAGAATTAGATATAAATTTGCAATGGAGTCTTTAATTCGCAATTAAATTAACAATGGGCTTTCATCCTGATTACCACCTAGTGAGACCACGATTCACGGATGCCAAAATTAAGAGTTTCATGGTGGTGAGAGCAGGAAATTCTGCACGATTCAACATTAACTTTGAGGTAATTTAAGAAGTAAACAATATGACTCAAATCAATTACAATATATTCTCATTCTCATTAGTCTCTGAAACATCTGACAATTTTTTTTTTTTTTTGGTAGGCCTCTCCTTGGCCTGATATCACCTGGCAGAAAGATGGAGGGCCAGTGTCTAAAAAGGTGACCATCAGCAACACAGAGGGCACATCACAACTACTTATTCCTTCTGCTGAGCGTTCAGATACTGGAATCTATACTATCATCGTCAAGAACATTGTTGGTCAAGAAACATACAGCATTGAAATTAGAGTCACAGGTGAGTTTAGTAAAATACTTTACATTCTTACTGTGTAAAAATCTTTTCTGGTGCCAAATTCTGCGAATAAAAAGAAAAAAAACCCTTTGTATTTGAACGACAGATGAGCCAAAGCCCCCAGGTCCAGTTGAGCTTGATGAAAACGTGCCTGGCACAGTGACAGTTTCATGGACGCCATCTCCAGATGAGAAACGTGATGACAGGCTGCACTACATGGTGACTAAGCGTGATTCAAGTAAAAGAAAATGGCACACCATTGCAGATCACATCTTCAACAATAGATTCACAGCCTGCAATATAATGCCTGGCCGAGAGTACCAGTTCAGAGTCTATGCAAAGAATGACATGGGCTCCTCTAACCCGTGTGAATCAACAAAGTGGCTGATTTCTGCTAAAAAAGGTATGTGAATGCTTGACTTCCATTTTGTTTAAAAGTCTACCAAAATCTGTATAGCTGAAACAAACAAGATTTTTTTCAGACATCACAAAGGCTTTAGCAAATACCAATACATTTTCTCAACAGAGCACATATCAGAAAAGCAAGGCTCTTGTGCATCTTTGATAACCATGTTTAAGGATTTCACACCAGTTTACCCTGAAAAGAGGGATGCTGTTGGATACATTAACAGAAGTATTTTTGTTTCTGTAAGCTTTGGACTAAATTTTGTGCATTGTATTAGACGCTGATGAACGGTCAAATATGCCAGTACACATTTTCTCACTGAAAACCTAAAGCTTCACAATCAGCCTGAAGCTCAGCCCTCATATCAGCCTGTTGACTCTTAACTCTTTCTTGCAGCACAGCCTTTTTCTTTTTTTTGTGTCCAGATACAGAAACATAGGTCTTTCAATATTCTCTTATTACTGCACCTGTAAATTTTCAGTCATACTGTGCCTGCAACACCACCATCAGGCCAATTTTGAAACATATTCCCTGATTGATGATTACATATCTAATTAAATGCAATGCAAATCTGCTTTCTTCCAGAGAAGTTCACTTTGAACTTGCCCAAATCAAAAGCCTGTGATCTACAGTGTCCTCCCAAGTTCATTGTCCCATTGAAAATGCACACTGCTCCTCAAGGATATGAATGCTATATGAGCTGTGCTATAAAAGGGGATCCAACACCTCGTGTGACATGGCTGCGCAACAATATCAGTCTGAATACCAACACTAACTACTTCATCTCAAACACCTGTGGAGTCTGTTCTATGCTCATATTGACAGTTGGACCTAAAGACACCGGGGAGTACAAGGTTGTTGCAGAAAACTCTCTGGGAAGGGCTGAGTGCTCCACTAAACTGACCGTCAGAGGTAAATAATAAAAAAAAAGAAATTAACTGGAGTGTATTTGTTGTTTAAAGATGTTGTCACTATGTCCTGCATTGAGCTGCATGTTTTACATGATTATTTCTAAAATCTATATTAATGACCTTTTTTGTTTGTTTTTTTTTTTCAGAATAAAGGAACCCAATGAAGATGGTAGTATTGCTTCAAAACACTAACAGAAACCAAGTTGTTGGTAATTTACGTACAGCATTTTTAGAATTAAGTAAATCCTGTCAAATTTAGAATTTATATTTATTCATAAAATTGCATTCTATTTAGATTTTCCACTATTTAATCAATAGCTTTCTATGAAGTTTATGAAATCTAGCATTCTCAAAGTTAAGCTCACAATAGGGTCTTGGGCATACATATAAGTTGCTTAATAAATGTCACTAACATGCTTTTGTTTTCAATTAAATTGTACAACATTACAGGAATTCAAGCTTGAAATTTATTGTGCCATCTCAAATATTTTGACTGTAACTATGTGCATGTTATACAGCAAGAATAACTACACTATATAACACTATGAAGCAGCAGGTTTAGCGGGTTTGATTTTCAAATCGCTATTTAAGGAGTCTTTTCTAAAGTGTATGGAACTCTATCAGCTTGTGCCTTTTAATGCAGGTTTCTGTTCAAGTGTATAGCATCTGATAGGGTTGGAACTGTTATTTTTTCATAATTTTTGATTTGAAATCTCCCCTGAGAGAAAGAAAATACTGGCATGAAAAATGTTAATGATATTTACTGTCATAGTCTGTTCTACATAGAAAAATATGCGTGGGTTTGGTATAAATAAATATTCCATACTGCTATTATGATGTTGATTTTTTCTGACTTGCATGTGACTTTGAATAACAATAAACATTTAGCAGAAATGCATTTATATGGAAAAAGTTCTTTAAAACTACAAAAAACAACAACAACAACAAGAAACATTTATATTGTTTGACTTAAGCATCTGTTATGGCTCTGGGTCAAACCTTGACATAGCAGGCAAGTACCAAAATTCCTGCCACTTGTTCACCTCCATGAAGTTTTATGTGAATAACTTATGTCCTGTCTTCTTGTATTACCCCTCTAGGCATTTTTGTGGGGTCAGACATTTGCCCCAGTTTAGAGCCACTGGAGAAGATAGGGCAGATGGTAACACCCAGAGCTAAAACATGACTGACCAGTGCAGGGTGACACTTCTCATTTTCAAAGAGATATGCTTATTACAATGCTTAAAATAGATGATACTGTGGAACTTTTTTGTGTTCTGTTTTAGTCAGGTGATAAAAAAATATTTGTGGCTTGTTAGTATTAGGATGAGATTTAGCTTTCTTTTTTATTGACTGATCGATTGATTTTTGCTTTTTGTGTGCTAAGTCCAGAGAATTATCAATAAGTAAGAACATTCATGTATGTTGTCTAATTTTGGAATAAGTAAAAAAAAAAGAAAGAAAGAGGGGAGAAAAAATTGTTCATTATCTTTTACATTTGCTTTTATATTTTTCTTAAATTGTTTGATTAACACATCTAAAAAAATGCACAAAGCTGGAAAAAAAAAGTCTAAAAGTGGAAAACTGACACTTACCTCTTGTTAAATGTTGGGATGAAGATCAGCCATTCTACAAGTACCATTAAGCTAATGGAGAAGCAGCTCAGCCTCTGGCACTTCCATATCACTTCTTATGAGACTTTTTAATAAGAGTAGCCACAAGCACTCAGCTGCAGTGCTAAAGCTGAAATTCCAGGTTTGAGGGAGGGATCAGGGAGCTTCACTGCTGCTTTTCCTCTGGTGTCCCCTTTTTAAGAACCTATAGCAATTTAGGGGCCAGAGTGCATGTCAGTAAACCTATCCCCATGAGGCACAGTGAAAAAGCAGTGGGTTAGGTTGCCCAGAGCGTCTCTCAAAGTCTTTATTGCCTCTCAAAACGACAAGACCACACTCAAGAATCAGCTGGAACCCGGCTGGTAAGACACAGCAGAGAACAACAGTTTACTTGGGAAAATAGTGAGTACATTTGTATTTATAGGGGAAATGTCTAATGTGGTTGGATTTCTTAGCAAAATGTTGTTTATTTTGAAGCTGATGTATGTAAATACGGAAATGTTAAATATGCCATAAAAATTTTGTTTACCTTACATGTTTTAAGGGAATTGTATAAGCAAAAATGACAAATAATATAAGCAGGAAAACTTTAAAAAATATTAATATCACACTAATTATTTATGCACAAGAGGAGTAGTGAATATGGAAACAGACATTTACAAATAAACTTGTCTGTATACATAGAAGAATCCATCCAAACATTACTTGTGCAATGATCTAAGAACTAAAATGCGTTGCCAAGCCGCTACATGATTTGTTTTTTGATTATTACAATAAATGACAAGGCAAAGTATATGCACTTGAACTGAATGCAGCTTTGAGATTAAGGACATGGACATGACAAGTTCTTCATAAATCAGTTCAGTCTTAACGCCCTTGGCACAGCTATTTTCTCTCCAAGACAAATATAGCTTCACAGCAGTTTTGCACCAAGGGTGAAAAAACTGCTTAATATGCAGGTACTTCATCAACTAACAGAACTCAGCATAATTTATTTTGATTAAATTTAGTATTAATAGTTTAAGTGGCCATCAAACTTAATTCAAGAACAAAAGGCTCCTTTCAGACTAACGAGACCATAAAAATTAAGAAAAATTAACAGAAGCATGATGGAGACAGAGTGCTAACATCAGTTTATACTTGAACATTTGAAATATAAGACGACATTTAGATTACATGGATGAAAATGTTATATTTACAAAAATGATATCATAATTTAAATTTTACCTCTCAAGGTAAATCTTTCTAAAAGAAACTCCTTAGGCATAAACACATTTTTCTAAAATATAAATCCTGTCAGTGTTAAAAATATGATGCTAAGACAACATTTATTACCACCATGATGTGACCCTTCTAGATTAAATAATTTGTATGGTATTATTAACAGAATTACTAAATAAGTAGTAAACAACACAGAATTTCATATCTTCAGGAGCGTGAATATGTAATTTCTCCCCCTTTTAATAAAACCACAAACTCATTAGAGCAAAACACCTGAAAAATAACTGACTTTTGCAGAAGTTAATTATGAACTGATTCAAGTGATTTAGGTTATACTTGATCTTAAAAATTACCATTTTATAGTTCCTGAGAAAAATTTATTAAAAACCCTTAAAAAGACAGGGACAGGAAATTATAATAAACCACTTAATTTTTTACATTTTTTCTTGTGGTACTTTCTTTTTAATCTTTTCACCAATTTTCTGAAATTCAGGGTTAAAAGCAAAAAGCAAATCTAAATCTAACCACAAATATGGTTATGACTAATGTTACATGTGCAGTCAGCCACTGATGTCACTTCCTGAGTCATGATAGATAGTTTTATGAGGTATGTGACCTACTGCTTGCAAAATTAGTCCGGTCACTAGCAGGAATCTACAGAGGGGAATGTTAAGTATTCAGTGTTCACAGGAATTCTTTCATTTTTAGCACAGACAGAGTCACTTGCTCAGGGATCCTGAAACCATTTGTAATACAGATATTACTCAAATTGCTTCACGCTGACAACCCACAATGCAACAAACACCATGATAGTATTTAGTCCACTTGAAAGAAGGGATACATTTCTGTCCCATTACATTTGTACTTTTTCTTCAAGGATAAGCTTTACTTAAAAACACAATAAGGTGAAACTGCCTTAAGCTGCCTGTTAAAACAATGATAAGCGATACCCATTGCAGATTCAGACCATCTGGAAGAGATAAACTGCATGTCTGACAGATGGGTTACTAATGGTGGGTAAGCGACACTAACAGGTCCAGACTACACTGAAATACTAGACTATGTTGGGTACTGACACTGAAAAGCATAACTTCATAGTAAAAGCCAAGCAACAATTAAAATGAAGATCAATTAAAATTATTTATAATTGATTCTGATAAATGTATTGCCCTTTGTAAGTGTTTTATAATGTTTTGAATTAACAGAGAAGCTGTTGTCGCAATCAAGATGTTTAAAATTCGTAAAGCCAAGGATGAGGAGCCAACTGCTCCGGGGCAGGGTAAGTAACTAGAATACTAACTACTGCCAAACAGTTAAAAACATAAATGCAAAAACATGAGCATTTTCTGAGACATAATGTAACCTTAAATCTGGATCTGTGATCTGGCATCAAAGCTGACAAATCTTCTCTTAAATTTTATTTATCTTATTTAACAACAGTTAAAATTAAAAAGAGGTCAAGGGTGCCTGGAGTGATGATTACCCAGTTTGTGGAAGAACTACCTGAGGGCATGACTACCCCAGATTTCACTCGGAAGCCCATTGCTATAACTATTCAAGAGGGTAAGGCGAAGACCACCGCTTATCAATCTCTTTTTTAACTTTAAAGACAATAGATTAATGGCATAATGTTACATTCTTGTTGCCATTTTTGCAGGAAAACTGGCAATCTTCAGAGCAGTCATTACCGGTAAACCAACACCAACTGTGTCCTGGGTGAGAAATAATGGGGAGATTGATGAAGAAAGGTGCAAAATCGTTCATGAAACCAGTTCTGGTGAATACCAGCTACAGGTGGGATTGCTGACTCACTGTGTCATAAAAATTAAAAGCTTGTTTAGATTACCTACAATTCAAACCAGACTGATGCAGCCATCTTATACTATCCTGGTTATGCAAATGATTGATAATCATGTTTTGATTGATAGATACCTGATGTTTCTGTGGATCAAGCTGACACTTACAAGTGTTATGCCAAAAACGAATATGGAAAAGCTGTAGTTACTGCTGCACTAAATGTTATTGAAGGTCAGTTACTTACTTTTATTCATTTACAGGTTAAATAATAACAAGTTACTGCAAATAAATTCATATCCTCCTCTTTTCACTTTAATCTCTTCCCTTTTAGTTGGCTATAAAAAGAACAGAGCCATGCAACAATCGAGAACAGGTACACAGCCTATATTTAATCTTTAACAATGCAATGTCAGGATGAAATGCACTGAATGAAATATGTAACCTTGCTGTTGGTTTTGTTGTAGCTATCCGAGAGACACCCGAGGACTTCAAAAAGGCCTTAAAAAATAAGTTAGTAGCATTTTTTTAAATGTTTGTTTTGCCTTCCTATGCGTTAATCAAGTGTTTAAAATAAGTTGTTTTTCTCTGCTTGTAGGGTTGAAACTGAGTCAAAGGAAGACAAAAAACCAGAAATCGATGAGAAGTTTTGGGATCTATTGTTGAGTGCAGACAAGAAAGATTACGAGTCAATTTGTGCTCAGTATGGTGTCACTGACTTTCGTCGGATGCTGAAGAAACTAAATGAGAAAAAGGTTGAAAGGGAGCAAGAGCAAGAAAGGGTATGTTTCAGCTTTACCAAAATCTAAATGTGCTGACACAACCTAACATTTATAACAAGATGAGTAAATAATTAAATACAAGAAAAACTAAAATATTCACATTGTCAAACTTTTTTTTTTATTCAGGTTGTTGAAAGACTATGCAACCTAAAACCTATTGAAATGAAAGAGAGTGGTGATGCAGAGTTTGAACTTGAAATGTCATTAAAGGACCCCACCAGTAAAATCTTTTTGTTCAAGGTAAGATGTTTGATTTTAAATATTTTCAATTTTTTTAAATATATTTATTATTTTTTAAATTTAATTTAATGATTAGAAAGCTATATAAAAACTCATGCATGCTATGCTTTTTCTGATGGCTTATGTTTAAACAGGATGGAGTTATGATACCCTTTGATGCCGATACAGAGATAAAACATGGACTACGGCAAGTGGGAAAGAAGTTTGTGTTTAGCATCAATGGTGTTGACCCTGAGGATGCAGGATTATACCAAGTGGAAGTTGATGGAGTTAAGATTTTCTCGACTGACTTCAAACGTAAGATGATGCACCAAATTAATTAATAGACAAAGTTTAGTATAGTTTGCAGAAAATGCCGGACAATAGCAGAAAAGACCCATGATTGCTACTTGACTTGTTCAAGGGTAAATAAAAAGATAAAAGAAAATAAGAAATGATCTTATTTTATAATTTTGTGCTTGATTCAGTTCCCCCTGTGGATTTCTTGGTCAAGATTCAAGATGTGAAAGCAGAGGAAAGAGAGGATGCTATGTTTCAGTGTGTCGTCTCACAACCCCTTAAAAGGATAACTTGGAAGGGAAAGAATATCCCACTGGAGCAAGGGGACAAATATGACATTCTTGTGTCAGAAGACATGCTGATTCATACACTGGTGGTGAAGGACTGCCTGCCACTGGATAAAGGAATTTATGCAGCTATGGCTGGAATGACATCCTGCAGTGCCTGGCTTATCGTGGAAGGTACTGTTTACGTATTCTGAATTTTATCTTTTCAGACTGTTCAAAGCAAGTTCATCAGACACTATGATATAATATCCATGATGCAATAACAGTGCTGTGGCACTGTGTTTTTTCTATTAGCTGACAATGATCCAAATTCACATGGAAAGAAGAAAGCTCGCAAAACAACCAGAGCAGGTGGTGGTGGAGAGGAACTTTTAAGGATTGCTCAAGAGCAACAGGCTAAGATACAGAAAGAGAGAGATGTGTTGATTGCAAAGGCAAAGGAAGAGGCAGAAGCTGCAGCTGCAGCAGCCGCCGCAGCTGCAGCTGAAAAGGCAGAAGCTGAGGCTAAAGCAAAAGCAGAGGCAGAAGCCAAGGCTAAAGCCAAGGCCGAGGCCAAAGCCAAAGCCAAAGCTAAAGCTAAAGCAAAGCCAAAGGAAAAGACAACAAAGGTTAAGAAAGAGGCAAAGGCAGCAGCAAAAGGAGCAGATGCAGATGCAGAAGAGGGTGAGGACATGGAAGAGGATGAGGATGAGGATGTGGAAGAGGAAGAGGATGTAACAGCAGAGGAGAATGCAGAAGAGAAAGGTAAGTCCACAAAAGCTAAACCTGCATCATCACAACCTAAGCAGAAGGCAGGAGCAAAAGAGGGAGAAGCAACTGAACAAGTTGCTGAAACTGAAGAAGAGGAGCCCGTTCAAGAGAAAGGAAAGAGAGTGAGAAAAGGCCCACTTGTTCCTGATACAGTTGTTGGTAAGACACAGCAAAAACATAGATTATTTTATTGCTATGTTTTTCATATATCATCACCCCTAGTTAACAGTATGGTTGAATTTCTTTTAGACCCAGGAGTTTATTTCACCAGTGGATTGTCAGATGTAACTGCCATCATTGGTACTGATGCAGTACTGGTATGCAGGCTCAGCAGTGAAGAATGTGATGGAGTCTGGTACAAAGATGGAAAAGAGGTGAGGAGAGTAGAAGTTGATAGAATTAGTTGATGAGTAACAGGCTTCACCTTAAGCCTTCTGAGACATAGTGTGTTTACGTGTGTGTGTGTGTGTGTGTGTGTGTGTGCTTTTCAGATAACAGCTACGGATGATATACAAGTTGTAAAAGATGGGACTTATCGCAAACTAATAATTAAAAACTGCAAAGAGGATGATGCTGGAAAGTACAAATGTGAAGCTGATGGACGTAAAACAGAAGCTGCGCTCAACGTTGAAGGTAGTGTTCTAATTAAAATAATCAATTTGGATGTACCCAAACTCAGGCAAAACTATGGGGAAGCCACTGTAATTACAATTTTCAACCCAGCAATGAAAGTAACACAGAAAATGCTTCTTTTCACTGCTAGATCCACCAAGAATTAACCCTGACGACCTTGCCAAGTTCGAAACCCCCGTTATGATCAAAACCGGGAAAGAGGCAGCCTTCGAGCTGTCATTTGTTGGCCGAGAACCCTTGAAAATTCAGTGGTACAATGAGGGTGAAGAGCTTTTTGAGGACACCCATATTAAGATTGAGAGGTCCATCTCACACAGCCGCCTGCTGCTAACCAAGTGCCATCGGAAAATCACAGGAGAAATTAAGATCAAGATCAAAAATGAGTGCGGAACAACCGAGGCCATCTCCCAACTCATTGTATTGGGTTTGTACCAAGCATTTTAACAAATGCATGCTGTTAATTCAACCAAAATTATATGTGTAATATAAAACCTGGATATGAGTGCGGTTGTTAGTTTTTATTCTTTCATCATACTACAGATAAACCAACACAACCCTTGGGCCCTGTGGATATTATTGAAAGTTCATCAACTTGCATTGATTTCAAATGGAGGCCTCCCAAAGATAATGGAGGGGCCCCTATCACAAACTACATCATGGAGCGCCAGCAAATTGGCCGAAACAGCTGGAAGAAACTGGGCAAGATTGGCCCAGAGCCTAAATACAGGGACACTGATGTGGATCATGGCAGAAAGTACTGCTACCACATAAGGGCGGAAACTGATCAAGGCATCAGTGAAATGATGGAGACCGATGACATTCAGGCTGGGACAAAAGGTGAGGTGGCTTATGAGTGAACCAGAATGTATTTGTGGCTTCAAATACAGTACGTGTTATTAAAAAAGAATGCTAACATGTTTTGAAAGTTGTTTTTTTTAATTATTATTTTAGCATACCCTGGACCTCCTTCTACGCCGAAAATTGTTAGCGCTTTCAAAGACTGCATCAATCTTGCCTGGTCTGCACCCACTAACACCGGAGGAACCAACATTTTGGGATATAATGTGGAGAAACGCAAGAATGGCAGTAATCTGTGGGGCCTTGTCAACCCACCTGACGAGCCAATCAAAGGTGAAACAATTTCATTGCTACTGACCACGTTCAAGATGTGATTTCTTTGTTAGCGGTTTGAAAAGGGATGGTTCTTTATATATTTAATAATCTTTACTGTAACACTTGACATTCCAACAGAGAAAAAGTATGCAGTGAAAGATGTTGTTGAAGGCCTTGAATACGAGTTCCGTGTATCAGCTATCAACATTTCTGGTGCTGGAGAGCCAAGTACGCCCTCTGAATTTGTGTTTGCAAGAGATCCAAAGAGTGAGTAATTTGCCAATAACAGCTAATACTTATCATGTCAATGGTAAATTTCTCATATCTCAATACTTAAATGCCTAATTTTTACAATTTCAGAGCCCCCTGGTAAAGTTATTGACCTTAAGGTGACAGACTCAACGTACAGCACCTTATCACTGGGCTGGACCAAACCCACAGAGGAGGAAGGGGTTCAAGACGAGGCCAAAGGATACTTTGTGGAGCTCAGAGCAGCAGAAAACCCAGAGTGGACTCGCTGTAACTCCAATCCCATCATTATGAACTCCTACACTATTATAGGGCTGAAGTCTATGGCCATGTATTGGGTAAGAGTTGTAGCCACCAATGAGGGTGGAGACGGTGAGCCTCAAGAGTTGGACAACTATATCATTGCAATGCCTCCTCCAGGTGAGTCACTAGAGCTGTCTACAGTCAGATTTTGATGCCTTTTACCTTCACTTATTTATGGTTTCTCAATAATTTTGTCAAAATCTCTTTCCACATTGTCACAGTGAAACCACATTTTACTGACAGAAAAATAAAGAACTTCATGGTCATGAGAGCTGGGAACTCGGCTCGAGTCAACTTCAATTTTCAGGTTCAGTATTAAGTAATGTCTGAAATGATCTGATAGAGATTTCTCAACTGCTCCGCAAAACTGTTGAAATCCAAATCTTTGCCCTGTTTCTTGCTGATGCTGACAGGCCTCTCCAATACCAACCATTAAATGGCTCAAAGATGGTCATCCTGTAGCCAAGCATGTGACAGTGAGCAACTCAGACACATCATCACAGTTAATGATACCCTCATCAGAGCGTCATGACACCGGAATCTACACAATCATTGTCAAGAACCTAGTTGGTCAGGAGACCACGAGTGTTGAGATAAGAGTCACAGGTACAGAAAAATAAAAGAAATAAAAGTTAAATATGTGTCAAAAGTAGTGTGATTTTCTCCTTTTAAGATTATTCAAAAGCTGTTCTAGGTTTTGGAAAAGTTAAATGGTTGCCATATCACCAGAATTCTCAGTCATTTAAAAATGTTTTATCACATTTAAAATTGCCTATTATGTGCACAAAAACTTTATGTTTAAAAGAGTACGCTGTGTTCTGTGTACACTTTTAAATAAAATAAAGAGTTAAAAGTGAGTATGACTGATGCAAGCATTGCAAATGTATTCAACATAGAGACAAGACACAAATCATCTTTTCCTACCTTTTTACAGATGACCCCAAGCCTCCGGGCCCAGTGGAGCTCGATGAAAATGTGTCAGGAACAGTGACGGTCTCCTGGACTCCCTCTCCAGATGAGAAGAAAGACGACAGGCTGCATTACATGATCACCAAGCGTGATTCTGTGAAGCGTACTTGGCAAACTGTGGCAGACCGTCTCTTCAATAACAAGTTCACTGCCGTCAATATTATGCCTGGAAGGCAGTATCAGTTTCGGGTCTATGCCAAGAATGATATGGGGCTATCCAAACCCTCTGAGTCTCCAGCCTGGGAAGTGAAGAGATCAAAAGGCAGGTTTTACACAGCAGAATCCATTAGTTCATTACTCAGTTACTGCAGAAGCTAAAATAAGGTTAAATTGCCATAGTTTACAAAAGTGATTAATCTTGTCAGCTGTTAGTAAAGCAAAAAAACAAAAAACAAAAAACATGCTTTAATACTTATATGGAATGTTTTTTTGCTTTTTCTGTTTCTTATAAAATTCAAATTTAATGTATTATGTATTATATAAAAAAATGTGTAGTTTAACAGGCATCAACCAAGGCAAAAAAGGATGTAGATGAGTTTAGATCTGCAAACAATTGGTTGATTAACCAACCATTACAACCAAAGAAAACTAACTGCCACCTATAACTGGACTTGTCTTTTTTTGTGCTTACTAATTTCAGTAAAAAAAAACAAAACTAAGTATGTGCTGGTTCTAGCTTCTTAAATGTGACAGCAAATGATACATATCTAGATTTTGGACTATTGGTCTGACAAATTGAGCAACTGAGGCACATCATTTTGGGCTCTATGAAGCTGTCACAGCATTTGTTACCTTTTGAGATTTTAAAAGCAGACATTCAACCAATATAAATTTTCAGATATAAGCAAAAATAGAATAACCTTAAGTTGCAGCCCAAGATTTATTCACTTCTGAAACAAATGTATTGTTGTTTATATGTAGTATAATGAAAAGGAGAATTTTAAGTAGGAATTATAAAAAGGCCTTCCTATCAAAAGGTAATTAGGAATAATAGCTGCAAAATGCATATAGGTAAGAGAAGAACAGCACAGAAAACTGCAAGGTCATTTATAATTGCCCATGAATGTTCGGTTTGCTTTCTGCACATGAAATGCACCATAAAAGGTAAAGCATTTATATTTTATCATATTTTCGCCAAAGACACTAAAGGGACTTTAAAGAATAAAATGACAATGAAAAGGGAATCCATCAATTTGTATGACATCCTTTTTAACTTTTTTTTTCCTCGTATCCTTTTAGAAACATTTTCTTTGAACCTTCCTGCCTCAAAGGACTGCAGCTTTGAGACACCTCCTTCATTCTCTGTTCCCCTAAAAATGCACAACACTCCAGAGAGCTATGAGTGCTACATGAGCTGTGCGGTGACAGGAAACCCCAAACCCCATGTTACCTGGTACAGAAATAACATCAGCCTCAACACCAACACTAACTACTACATCACTAACACATGTGGGGTCTGCTCCATGGTGATACTCAAAGTTGGGCCCAAGGACAGTGGGGAATACACCGTCATTGCAGAAAACCCTCTGGGGAGAGTGGAGTGCTCAACTAAACTTGCTGTTAAAGGTAAAAACACAATCAAATTGTTTTGTTACATCTTAAATTCATCTCTTCTGATTATATGATTTAACTCTCCCCTTCTCTCTATCCTCCATCAGATTAGAATACCTGAACCCCTGAAGACAAGTGAGATATAGAAGATTTGCCGGATCAAGCCTGCTGATAACTGCTCTTTTTTGTGAATTGCTTTATTAATGTGTTTAAATAAACTGTAGAGAAGAAAATAAATGAAAAAGAGAGAAATTCAGAGCTCTTTATAACTATTTACAAATGTTTTAAAACCCCAGTAACAAATGTAACGGATTTAAACTAGGTTCTGTTGTGTTTAAGCACAAATTCTACTCAATTTATCTACTGGTTGCAAAGGGCCCTTTGACAAGGGATTCCCTAAGATTCGATATTAATTATATGGTAATCTTGCACCCAAGCATGTTTATTTATTGACCCATTTTTCCCTAAGCTGTGATTATAGTTAGTTACCTCTGCTGTTTTCTGAACAAGACAGAAAATCTGTTGGTTCCCCTGAAGTTACTGCCTGGAAATTTGATGATATGAGAATATGGCTTTTACTGAGTATGATTTAATGTTTGAATTATTCATCATTATGCTAAAATGTAAATAAATTCTACCTGTTAAACTGTGAACTTTCTTACCTGTCTTCATTTAACCTCAATTTAATCATGAGCACTTGATGTACACATTGAGATAAATGCTAACATTAGCATGCTAACAATCAAAATGTTCACATGCAATTATTTATCATGTTCAACATAATAGTTTGGCGTTTTAGCATAAAGTACAGTTGTGGTTGGCAAGGACAAATTAAATTGTTGGCAGAATGTTGCCATTGATAAGTTATTAGAACTGGACATTTAGTCTGTAACTAGAACATTTTCATGACAACATATCAAATGGTTAGCAAAATATTTGAATCAAAAATCAAAGGTAGAGAATAAGTAGGGGATCATCAACATCACTGGGACTCATTCTCAGAAAAAAAATATCACACTGTATAGAGTACCAACATTTCTTGTACCTTGGATTGCTTTTGTGTATTTTATTTAGGGACGATTAAGTAGTTATGTATATCAGAGTTTAGTTTTTTGCCAATGATAACCATTTTTTTTTACTTTGAAGGGGTTTGTTTGCTACAGTTCTATTCAGTTTACTACATAGCACTAGCATACTGTGAGGCATTTCCTGTGCCTTGCCATTTTGTAACTTCACATGCGCCACTTCTGCCTTGCAAACTGTCACATGGCTTCAGATTTCATTTTTACTGCGAACATGTGTTTGCGCTCTTTCGCAGGATATTGCACCTCTATAATGGAAAGTCATAAATAATAAAATTTCATGTGCATGACTAAGTGCAACCTTGCAAACAACTCTACATCTTCCTGTGTAAAGTCCTAGGACAAACTAATATTATCAGTAGCCACATGGCATCCTGTTGTTAAAGACACAACTCTGCACTGGGAGTTTACAACTGTAGGTTTTGACAGTTAAAAGCTTTTAACCACATACCAGTATTATTTAACAAATTCCTTGTGGTGATATGTTAAGAGAAAACATCATGTTTATTGTTGTTGTTTAATACTCAGCATTCAAGAAGTTTCCTTTAACAATACAAGTTAAAAGACAACTTCTTTCTTTTACAACATTAAAAACATGAATGCTATTGATGCCGTTTCACCACATAGTCAGAAGTTTCAGCCATTTTATTGGTTTAATTAGACCACCTATTTATGATGGTTGCCAACACACAGATGGGATTGCCTTTGCATATATAGCATTTGGTGGTGTAACATCAGGTTGTTTTGTCATTGTTTGGCGGTGAGGAATTTAAAGCTCCTGACTCCAATGACCTTTTGCAATAAATGCCTTCAAGAACATCAAGCCTCTCATATCAGCTTCCCATGTCTCAGAACAGTCATAGTTCCTGTGCCACGCATCCGCTTTTATTAGACCGCTTGAAATATCGACACACACACACACCCAATCGTGCTCAAACTGAACATAGCTCTGTTATTACTAATACCACAATAACTAGGTTGTGGTTTAAAGTTCCAGCAAGTCAGACTCCATGAGGCGCCCGAATGACTTTTCACATCTAAGTACATCTCCTCAGGGTGGCCACTGAGTAAACAGATTCACAGTACATTCTTCATTGTTAAGAAGTATTTTTCTTGATTTTTTTTGAGTTTTTTCTTCAAGGCTTATGTGGTTATTTCTAAGATTAGATGTATTCCAGCCAGGTGGGCTAATGTTTTTCACAAATGAATTAATTACATTTGGTCCACCTTATGTTTACACATCACTGATTACATACTGTATGCTTCAGCATGCCACTATTATTTCAGCCATCTGTTAAAACAACATATTTTTTTTGTTTTACTAGATTGTATATTTATTGTACAATCATAACTGACAAGTACTCAATTTGACACTGCAGAGCCATGTGATTAATAAGGTTTAATACTGGTAGACCCTCTGAAGAGTCACCTATAGGTACAGAGTTTGACATGACCCTGAGATAATATCACAATACTTCAGGGTATTTTGCATGAATTATTCATTTCTTACATATTGTGGTTTGTTGTACATCTTATATTTGTAACAAAAACACCTTTATACTGTTAAAATCAGTAGCAATGTTACTTTCATTTTCAGACATGCATTTTATTGTTATGTTTTTAAGTTGCTGTTGTTTTTTTAACCATAGCACACTCTTAGTGGTGTAATGTATTGTTTTTCTCTTTCTCCCCATATATATTTTTGTCACTAGTGAGGCAGGTTTTTCATAGAATACCTGAATTCGCAAAATATATGAGAAAGCCCTCTGCTGAACCAAATTTACATTTAGATTAGATCCAGGTAAACCCCAGTCTTTTTGTCTAATAACACACACACAACACCATCAGATACTTAGCTCTGAATGGGTTAAAGGTGCCTAACAAAATTACGACCTTTATTACAGACAGCTTTAGCCACCAGCTATAATGAAAACAAATTATTTTTCCTGTTTTGATATGTGCTTAGACATTTTTATACAGACAGAGAAGCATAAAAGTACAAGCTGATTGAATAAAAAATGTCAAAGAAAAGTAAGCTGTTGTTTGTACATTAAATTAGCTTTTCGTGTATGTGAACTTCAAGACAGACTTGTTCTCTATCAAACATGCCTTAATGATTGAATATACTGTGTTTTGATGTGAAGTGTCTGAAAACATTAGTTGTGGCTTGAAAAAAACGACAGATTTTTTTAATTTAGTATCCATATGAAAACAAGTCCCATTACTTTGAATCACATTACTTTACATCAAAGCTTTAAGTTCACCAACAAATGTGTCTGTATTATGTAAAGGCAAGTCTGAAGCATACCAGATGGATTAAAGTAGTGTGAGCACAAACTGTTATCAGTGTTTAAAGTTACTATTCAAATCTGCTTAAATTGACAATAAACACAGTGTATTTTTAGTAAGTGTCAATAGGAGCCATTAATAACCATAAATGTTGACTTTTGTTGTGGTCATGATTTTACAAGTGTCAGTTTGAGCATACTAGGCCGTCAACACTTGCTCTTACTTTCAGCTTCACAATCCAGATGCAACAATACGGACTGAAATAACTGACAAATACCTATCAGCCACTTGAAAGTAAAATCACCAACTGAAATGTTAGACTTCTTCAATGTTTTTTTTCCAGGAGGAAAGAGAAAGTATTCTGCAAAACTTTACAAGTTGATGTGAAAGAATAAGGACACCAACCATCAGGAAAAACTATAGCAAAACAAAGTGATCTCATAAGTAAAAGTTAACACAAGCTGCATAAAGAAAATAAAAGTTCTATGTTTTGCAAAAAACATCGTCGTTTACATTTTTGGACAGAAAGTACTCATCATTTGGACCCCTCCTCGAGAAGTACCACAGTAACTGTCAGGGATGTCCCACTGCAATGCTTGTAGCCAACCTTGGTTTTATCTCCTCCCCCTTTCTTGAGGTTGTGATTTATGCCAAAAACAAAAAAGCAATCCCCTTTCTTGGCAGGCACCATGTCTGACAACGTGGGTGCTTGTCACCGAGTCATTGGCATTCCTGTAAGGATTTAATAGCTTAAAGACCAGGGAGGCAACACTCAAATATCAGACTGGGAAGCAGCACAGCTTAAGAGGATCACAGGAGTACCGAGGTAAGTTTATCATTCATCTTATATGCAGGGCCACTCTTGAACAGAGGTGTTAAGTATTTAAAGCTGCTACAATGGGGTTAAACACTGATCTTATCTTCTGCTGACTCGTTCTTAAAATTACTTCTAAAGAGAAAACTAAGTTAATTTGGCAAACTACAGAAAGTGTTTGCCTAAAAACAAGATTACGTTGCCTTTTTTATAATATTTAAACATACCAGAATGTCTCCATTTAATGTGGATGTTTAAATTTGTATAAGTTTTGGGTTTTTGATTTGTGCAAATTTTAAATCAGATGTGAAAAGTTATCTGAGTAATTTTCTTGGGGTTAAAAATCCATATACATGCAAATTATCTCCCCCAACAGCAAATTATAGATTCTTAAAGCAGTTCAAATTAACAGCTAATGTTTGTGCTATCTGTGTGTATCTTAAACGCACATACTTTTAGCATGCCTGAATACCACAATATTTCATCATTATTTGCAGTTCTAGCTACTCTTACTGTCACAGTCATGACACGTACATAAGATATTAAAAAGCATCAAAAAACCATCAATGACTAGCGTCCTTTTAAGACTTAACAAATGGTTGCTCCTAAACTGTTTACTTTTTTTGATTCCTAGATTTCATTTTGATATTTACAGCAACACTTGCTGCTGCTTCATATGTTAATGTTTCTTCACTTTCACTGCTAATGAAAAACATACATTGCAAGCCATAACATCTCTCTGTAACTTAGGGAGCCAAGTAACAACCCAAATTAAGCCGACCTGCCACTCTCACATGATCAGCATCAGCGTTGACTCCATAGATAGCCACATGCTTTCTGAACATGCCCTCAGTGGTATCTTGCTTTTAATCATTTTTATGATGCTCTCAGTCTCTTAAGTATACCGTCCCGTGCTGTATTTCAGCACTGGTCACATGAGCAGCTGGTAGCCTTAAAAGCAGCATGAAACATAGGCCACATGAAACTCATAAAAAATCAACTCTCACAGCAAGGAAGCTTTTTTGCTTAAAGTGCAGCTCATAATGTTTGTTGAACCACAACATATAAACTTCTAACAATGAGTATTCAGAGGTACAAAGTTTGGCAATAAGATAAAAAAAAAAGGGATATTCAATAGCATCCAATTTGCAGACATTGGAATCGTTCATATTTATAAATGCTGTGTAGAATCCAAGCTTATTTAGGAAGGAAGAAAACTTTTTTGTTTATGTAAACAGTATCCTGCTAAATTTTTCAAAATTTTAGACTAAACTACGAATATAGTACTTAGCTGCTGTCAATACTTAAACTAAACCTGATTTAGTCGCTGTATTAACACCAAAATGAGTTGCAAATTGAAAGCTACAACACAAACAAGTTGACTTTTAGTTAAGATGAGCAAAAACTTTTTTTCTATCTTTCAAACAACAGAAAAGGTTAAGCTACAGTATTTAAAAACTGCTACACTGAGCAGATTTCACTGCATTACGACTTACTCATAATGTTGACAGTGATTTGTGAGCATATTAAGACGTTTATGATGGGATGTTCACAGTTTTACGTGGCATGTAAGCTATCAGATGTCAATCCACTTTACTCATCTTTCAACAGCCCTGGTCCATTGACACCCTAGAATATCACGCGCCTATACTGGGAGTGTTAGGTTTATGCAATGACTTCATATGAGAGGTTACAGGTAGTCAATCATATCCGATATAGATGTTCAATGTGTCTACATTATCGAGAACACCGTGGCAACTTTTGATCCATTCTTTTTAGAAAATTCAATAATGCTGATAAATCTTACTATGATTGTTCAGGTTAATTTTTCTTTGACAGTATTCATGTTCATAAAATTCCCATTTTTCCAACTGGAAACCCAGTGAACCTCTTTCAATGAGCTGTCTGCATTTCAGTTGAACTTGATAGGTGCTCTTTGTAATGGCTCCTATAATCAAATTAATGCATTAATGTGTCTGTGAAAAAATGTTGCAAAGATGAAAAGTCGAGTTGCCTGGTTTAAATTTAGCTCCGAACTACCATTTTTCCATTACCTTTAAGCAGAAAACTGCAACAGTGATAACAGCAATCATATAGAGTTCTACTAACAGTAAAGTGTTTTTGTCTGCTGATTCACCTTGAGGCATAAGAAGCTTTACAGCCTAAGGTGACTGCCGTACTGCATTTTGAATGCGCTATTCTACTACATTATAGAAGTATGACTTACTTGTACAATGCACAGAACAGTCATTACCTCAGCACCTCTATGTGTGGTCCCATTTAACAGGCTGATGTACTGTGAGTGTGCAGTCTGTGGTGACATTTAGGAAGGCTGTAAGATTTGGTTCTAGCTGCTTTTGTGACAAGGGAAATGGTTCCAGAGCAAAGAGTTGGAAAGTTCAGACAGCATCAGGGATATACAATTTTATGACCCAAATTTTCCCAATCAATATTTTACATTTACTCTCAGCAATGTGAAGTATAGATTCAGCGTTTTTCAATCAATTTCAGTCAAACTGTTATGAACATATAGTATGTCTGTGTGTGATGTTTATGTTTATGTTTGTGGTGGGTGCAGATTAAAAAAACATAAAAATTTACTGAAGCTCTAAAACCAGAGACCTGGGACAACACAATGCAGGGAATAAAAGGCTAGCCTTGCTGCTGGCCCAGAAAAATATATTCTAGCTTCAGGCGATGCCCTATCTGTTGTCACAGTCACCTTCACTACAAAATGTTTGAACCTACTCTGTTATAAAGCTGTAATTTCAATTGTAACCATGGCAACCGTGGTACATTTACATGCAGCAGTGAGCTGCCCCTTTAAATTTGCTGCATTTTTTGTTTAATCCCTTTTTTTTTGTAGCCTTATGCTGAAACACATACTACTTATGAGACAGATATGCTCAAAAGCACTGGATAAGGAAGCAGGTTTTGGATTAGGAGCAGCGAATTTTAGAGATGATTACTACCCATGGCAAAATCCAACCACTGAGCACAACCAGCCCAAAGAAAGAAGAGAGGGAGGAAGAGAAAGAAAAGAGCCGGGATTAGAAGTGTTGGCCTGGTTTGGACTTAAGGCAGCTCTGAGTTGATGTCTGGTCACAGGAAAATGTAATGGATGAAACAGGTTTCAATATTATATTGAAGGACCTTTCAAGGACTTTCCATGCCCAGCTCTTTCAAATACAAAGACCTATTGCAGCGGATTTTTTGAGAAATTGATCAAAATTAAAGAGGCAAATATCTTATTTCAGTTCAAGGTGTATTTTTCCTGTAGACAAAATCAATCTGTACCTTCAGTGTTACTACAACGCACTATGTGTATCATTAAGGTCTGATAAATGAGCAGGGTGCTTTTTTACTCTCAAAACATTTGCAAAGAGGATTTTCTCACATTTTCAAATGTTTAAACAAATGCAAAAGTAAAAGAAAAAAAACACTGGTCAATAGTGTAACATAGTTGTAAACTCTACACAGCCTTCATTCATCAGTCAAATTTAAAATTAACCTTTCCAAAACAAATTTCTCCTTACAACCAAATAACAAAAGAGCAGGATGTCAAATAAGAGTTACGTTAAAATCTTCTAAATTCACAGTACAACAAGAAGATACTGGTGAGAGGGAATATTTTTTGGGAATTCAGTAGATATGTGCTTCTGTCATGCTACTAATATATGTCTTTCATATAGTTGGCCTTTAAAATAAATATTAGCATTTCTGTTAATCCCCGTAAGCTCTTGCAACACCGATTCCAATAAGAGTAATGTTTCATTAGTCTTTTTGTGAAGTGACATTTGTCAGCCTAAGTTTAGCAACCATGTGGGTAATGAAAGACAGGTATGTTCTAGAAGAGGATCCATGTGGCATATATGAAACTGACAGATCATTGAAGGTTAATTTGATAAGCAGGCAGCCATTTGAACAACAGCCAGGACACAGCAGCTTTAAGTGACATAAACCGGATAGAAATATTGCATCACAAGGTTAAGCTGAAATTTTACACTTCAGTTCTAATTTCAAAGGATTTTTTCTATTTTGGTGAATGTTAAAAGACTCAGCATAAGCTACAGATGGTCATGTTTTTGCCTCTTCTCCTGCAGTTAAGTCACGGGCTCTTCAGGATTCTGTAATTCCCCAAATCACAAAGATAAACAAAAAACGAACCAGTCCTAGCAATACTCAAGAAGGTCTGGCGTTTTTTTTCCCATTATCTCCAGATTATTATAAATCAAAACTGTCAAAGTGGAATAACGTGCGTTTTTCACAGTCTTAGTCAAACGGTACTGCAGCTCGTCGTACAATCTGATGACTATTTTAAACATTTTATTGGCAAAATGACATGTGCAAGATACAGTGAATCATATAACATGTATTTAAAAAAACTACAAAGCATAAAAAATTCTCTCTCTCTACTCCTTCTGTTTGAAAACACCAGAAGAGAATACTTGCAGTGGGGATAATCTTGGTGAATCCATCCAGGAACTAAAGGACCCAAGATGTTTCGACGATCAGTGGTGACGGATGGGACAGCTGCTGGCCAAGGTAGGCACTTAAGTTTTCTTTCATTTTGTACAGGGGCCTCAGAAGAAGTACGTCATCACAGCTGCATAACTTCTAAACATTTAGTTTTTGTTTTTTCACTCCAAATTCTAAAGGTCTACTTTATAACACAGAAGTGACAAGAACCAAATTAAACCAGCAATCTGATCCAAGAAGGAAAATGAAGGGATCCCCTGATAAATGAGTTGACACTAAACCCCTAAATCTGAACTTTATCTTCAATAAATTTTAGTTTGGAAATCTATTTGTGAACCTGAGAAAACTTTGAGCATAACAACAATGCATTTTATTTCTGCCTATTGTCTCAAGTGGTTAATTACTAGCTATTAGGCCACATCCAATCACAAATACTCCAGCTGTCTTTTGACTGCCATTACAAACGATACTTAGACTGGTGAACCATATGAACACACATGCAGTCTACCCAAAGCCAACAGGGCTCATTAAAAGGAAGATACCAGACAGAT
>JAQNCA010000014.1:5853506-5896379 GCA_029783725.1 Acanthurus tractus
ACTGGTGAACCATATGAACACACATGCAGTCTACCCAAAGCCAACAGGGCTCATTAAAAGGAAGATACCAGACAGATCACAACAAGGTACACAGAGAAGCAACTTTAATGCATAATCATATATTTTTACAATACATTTATTCATGTTGTGTATTGATCAATTAAAATAAACATATCCCATTGTGTGTTGGGAAACCTGACATGGTTACAAAAGAAGAGAAATAAGAAAAAGACTGAAAATTGAACACCGTTCATTCAGTGTAAATTTAGGCAGACTCATCCACCAAATCTTACAATTTTGACATTCAGCACACCAAATTCTGCTCAGCTTTTATTTCCTGTCCCTTGGTTAAATTACCTAATTCTAATTCATGGTAAGATGCTAAACCATGTTAACATGTACTGTATATGCTCTTTAACATGTGCCCTATCAGGTCCTGATGCAGAGAATTGCAATGGTAAAGAAGGTAGGCTAAGAGGACGACAGAGTCACTGTCACCAGCTGTATATTATTTCCTGACTGCTCACGAAAGGCGTGAAAAACTGATATGCAATGGATTTATTAAAATACTGTATAAGCGTACATATTCTGTGCGTGGATATGTAGGTGCATCTCTACATATCCGTTGTCAGGTTTAATTTTAGGCATGGATTTCCAAAGAAAAGGGTTAAAAAGATAAAGCTATTGAAATATAAATTTACTAAACATGTGACACGGGAGGCTTCTACATGGACTCCGGGGGATAAAAAAGCGACCTTGTGAATGACATTAAACATTCTAATATGTCATGTATTAGAATGTGTTTCAGCATGGTTTATGTGGGTGATGATTTGACTACAAAACAGCAACAAGTTTTGAGGGAAGTATGGTCCTGTGGTACCTTTCTTTCCTCTTTTTTAAGTGTCAGATGTATTGTTGCTGAGATTTCATTTTCCCATGCTCACAGTGGGGATCAAGAAAAAATCTAAGGTCCCCGGGGTGATGATTACACAGTTTATCGAGACGCTGCCAGAGGGGAAGAGCCATCCAGACTTCACCCGCAAGCCGATTGCTTTGACCATCCAAGAGGGTAGGACCGATATTACACAAATAATTTAAAACATTAATATGACAAAATATTCCAAGCTGGAATTTCTGTGATTGTGAATAATGGATTAGATTCATGATTTTTGTGTGAAGATCAAGTGAAAACAGAGCCCTTCCTTTAGGACCTTCAATCTTGTGTAAGTCAGATAAAATTGAACACAAAATTACCTCTATATCAGGCCAGGAATGGTGATAAGTTTATCAAAAGTCTGAGGCTGTTATTATGTTGAATAAAACAAAATATCTATTGTTTGCATGTATTTTAAATTCAAAAACAGAAAGATTTACTTCAATGTATTTGTATGTGTCCTGTGATATAAAAAATAGTAAGAGTATAAGGTGACCTTCTCTGTCTTTTATTTCAGGCAAATTTGCTTTCTTCAAAGCAAAAGTCACTGGAGACCCACAGCCAAAAGTAACATGGAGCAGAAATAATGGAGATGTGTCTGATACATCAAGATATCAGACTAAATATGATCCCAATTCCAATGAGCATACATTTGAGGCAAGTGATACAGGCTATTAAATATCAGTGATACTATACAACCTACGCAAGTAAAGGGGCAGTAAATAGCAGGGAGAAAATAGATAAGAACAGATAAAAAAAAGTGTGTGTTTGTGTGCTTGTGCGTGTGTGGTGGTGGTTCGGGGGGGGGGGCAGGTATTTTATTACATTAATGTCTTATCTATTTTTTGCCAGTTACTTTCCTCAATAAGGGGACATCACTCATTCTAAGAGGAGCAGACACACAGAGTTAGTTTTGATCAAATCTGGTGGACACATCTTTCTCAACTAACAGCCAACAAACTGCTGTTAAAAATGAATCATGTAAAATAAATAGGCATAGTTACACTTCAGGTGGTCATCCACCATTAGTCAGAGAGCAACACTTGTAATTGCATTAAAAACATTTCATTGAATTGGTCATTCATGTTGGAAATTATATGTATTTTCTTTTATTGATGTTCATTGAATACTGAGAAGCAGTGATTGCCAACCAGTGGGTCACTGGATACAGTCCCCGGTAACCAATAAACAAGCTAGAACAGGCGGACTAAACAGGAACCCCTTTAACCTGAGTGAGTTTTAACACTGAATGCTATGTTTTAGAACATATAAAAGCTAGTAAATGAGCAGAGATGTTTAAATAGATTTCTACAGTAGTGGATTCATGTATGGAAAAAGTGGTATTAGTACAAATGCACACTGGATCAAACCTAAAGAAAAACAGATAAAGCTTACAATAACTATTATATCCACTTCAAGAATGTTATCCACTTTTAGCATCTAAATTAAAATCAAAACAATTTGAACAAAGTGTGTTGCTTAACACATGCTTTAGCTAATTTGACGAGGCCGTGGGGGAACATAACACACAAGAGAAAAATGCTGTGAACCACTGCTGCTGTACAGCATACACTTACTGACAAAGCAGGCTACTTTCCTGATGGGTATCTCATATCAAGCATATCTTGTGTCTTTCAGATGCCAAATGTGATGCCTGATCAAGCTGATACCTACAAATGCTTTGCCACAAATGAATATGGACAAGCCATGGTTACAGTTGTTCTGAATGTTATTGAAGGTAATGACAGTTTGCTTGCTATGAAAAAGAAGAATTAAACATTTTTTGTAGTGTAATTTAATCTGACATGGCACACCTACTCAAGATTTTTACCAAAAGCCAAAAGTACTTCATGTTGAGTATGCTTGGATCCAAATCTGACATTGAACCACTTCATACCCTTGAGTGTATTACACTCATTCAGAGCTTATCACTCTGCAGTCTCTCAAGTATGTTAATTTTATGAATACAATAACAATGAGTGTATACTCATCTGCTTTCAGTTGGCTACAAAAAGAACAAAGCGACACAACAAGCAGCTGAAGTCACAGAGGCAGATTTTAAGAGAGTGCTAAAAAGAAAAAGGTGTTTTATTTCACTTTAATTTAATTCAATTTATTTTATACATACATTGATCGTTCTGTGGCTCTTCAACTTCATGCACCCTGTTTATATTTTCAGTAAAGTGCGCCCGAAATCTGAGCAACAGGAAAGGAAGGACGGCGAGCTTGATCCTAAATTTTGGGAGCTCTTACTTAGTGCTGACAAGAAAGACTATGAGAGAATCTGTGCTGAGTTCGGAGTGACCAACTTTCGTTGGATGCTCAAGAAACTAAATGAAATGAAGAAGGAAAGAGAGGAAGAACAAGCTCAGGTTCTTCATTTGTATAATAATAATAAAAATTCTAAAAGAAAAGTTGACTCCAGTAACAGGCCTGTTCCATTAACACTGACTTTTCTTCCTTGTCTTTGTTCTAGTTCGTTAAAAGCTTGTCTAACCTGAGACCCATCCAGGTCAATGGAGATGGTACTGCATCCTTTGAGATTGATATGGACCTTATTGACCCAAGCAGCACCATATTCCTGTACAAGGTTAGTGTGAAAACAAGATTTAAAAAAAACCTCTCCTCACAGCCCACCCACACAAAAAGCCAGGAAGTTTTCCAAGACTCAACCTCTTGGGTTTCTGAAGTACCTAATTTAATTTAACTGCAGTCTGGCCGGTACTTGTAAAGATGACTCAAAATATCTCCTACATGAGTAAGAGCTGAATGGATGGACAGATGGACAAATATCACTAGGCACATCTTCCTGTCATACTCCTGAGATACTTTTTCATTTGCTAAGGTATTAAACTGATCTCTAGTGTACAGTGCACACAGGAGAATAAAAAATGCCTCGATGTCCTGCTGTGATACTTTACATTTTAAGTTAAATGAAAAACATTTCGCTGGCTGTTATCTTTTCCTGCTGTGTTCTGCAAGCACAAATTTAAGCATCTCAAAGGGATATTTTTTGATTGTATTCCCCCTACAGGATGGTGAAATGATTCCTTATACAAAGGAGCTGGGAGATGCAATGAAGCACAACCTTAAACAAATCGGGAAAAAATATGTTTTTAGCATGAGAGACCTTATGCCAGATGATGCTGGACTGTACCAGCTGGATGTAGAGGATGTGAATATGTTTTCCACTGATTTTAAAAGTAAGACAATGTTTTTGTTTTGCTTTTTTAGCAAAACAGAAATTCTAACCCTAATTTAAAAAAAATAACATCAACTGTGTTTTTTTTTTACTATTTTAATTAATCACCTGTTGTATTTCAGTCCCCACGGTTGATTTCTTGGTGAAAATTCAAGAGGTGAAGGCAATCGAGAGAGAAGATGCTGTTTTTGAGTGCGTCCTGTCAAATCCCTTCTCAAAAATTATGTGGTTTGGCAAGAATTTACCACTGGAACAAGGGGATAAATATGATATCCAGGTATCAGAGGACAAGCTCATTCACAGGCTGGTGGTCAAAGACTGCATGGTGGTAGACAAAGGAATTTATTCAGCCTGTGCAGGGATAAAATCTTGCAATGCTTGGCTAATAGTTGAAGGTAAGATATTATACTTAGCCATAAGGCTAATTAATAATTTTCAGTGATAATGAATACTAAAATTACGCTCTTACTAGAAAAAAATGAGGTCTCATTTATCTCGCCAGTTGTTTTTTTTTTTAAGTCACGATATGGTAATTTTGAGTGCTACTCAATTCAAATATATTTTTTCCAATTCAGCTGACAAAGATGCCCAAAAGGGCAAAAAATCAGCAAGGAAAACAACAAAAGCGGGAGGATCTGGGATGGATCTGCAGAAGATTGCCCAAGAGCAACAAGTAAAACTAGAAAAGGAGAGAGAGGAAATAAAAGAACAGATTAAAGCTGCAAAAGAAGCTGCACCTCCACCTGAATCCCCTCCAGTTCCTACAGCTCCTGCACCCGCTAAGGCTCAAGCTGGGTCTACACCTACAGCATCAAAAGAGCCTGAACAAAGTAAGAATGCAGACCACAAGGGAAAAGAGATAGGATGTTTCATTCAGCAAAATCAATCATAAACCCAAACACCTGCACATTCATTAAGACTAATACTAATATGCTAATCAAAACTGTCAGTCCTAAAATGATTTTTTATTTATTTATGTGATTTCTTTCTCATCTCAAGTTTTTGTGACATCTAAATGCATATATTATTATCTTTGATAATTTCATGACACCGTGAACACTATCTATTTTTAATTATTGGTAGAAAAGGCAGAAGAACCAGCATCAGTGGATCAACCGGTTGTGGAGGCAGTAACTATAGGTAAGAAACCTGACTGTGATAATCTTTGTATGTATTCAAACATGAATATAGCAGCTAATTTAAATATAATCTCTCCAGTATTGAGTTTGTATTTATTTTCCTAACATTAAAATCTTATGAAAAAAAATCTTTGTTTCAAAAATGTTGTAAAAATTGCTGTCAAATCAACGTGATGTTTTGGCTTTGTTGTGTTTTCAGCTTATTGTGCAATTGTCTATCTGTTAATTGTCTGACTTTTGTTAGTTTTCAGCCAATTTAGATCTACTGGCACAATAAAAATACTTAGGATAGCCAGATAGAGGTATTGCTATGCTAGTTAGCAGTCATGTATTGTGGTCTCCACCTGACTGGTCTAATGTCAGTTTTGTGTTTTGGTTCTTGTTATAATGAACTGAAATATGCTCAGAGTAGGTTGAATATTGAACTAAATAGATTAATATATGTAGATTCCTTTAACCTCTCTTAAGCCTTAGTAGTAAAGCATCAACTGATCTGCTCCAGGCATCAATTAATTCATATAGACTATTCTCTTAAGGCGCTCTTTGGATTTTTTTTATGATTTTGTGTTCCACCATTCAGCAGCCTCTCATGCAATTCCCTGCTGTATGGACGTCATCTTAATATGCCCTTGTTAGGTGATCCATCTCAGCATTATGTCTTTTTTTATTGCTGCATTAATATCGCTTCAGTCTTCAGAAAAGCTGGAACAAGAGACATAATTTTTTCGTGAATTACCTACATTTTTCAAGGTCTTCCATATGATTTTGACACTTTTCTCCAGAAATATTTAGATAGTTCAAAAATATAGTAAAGGATGTCAGTTCAATATACTTCCCTGCAAACTACTCAGAGGACATTAGCGCCTCTTCTCCCTCACTAAGTATTTGAGAACTGACATGTTATTGGACTGCAGAGCAGCGTAATTATGAATGGGATTACAGTATCAATAATGGCTGTAAATTTTGCTGTTAGCTGAAACTTCTGAGCCAGTCAGATGACTTTCCTATAGTAAGGCAGTGCAAAAAAAGTCATTTAATTCAAAAAGACATAACTCTCAAATGTTTTAATCCTGTCTTTGATTACTAATAGGTCAATCAGACAAAACATCAACAGCACCAGCTGAAGACTCGGGAAGTGGTAAGAAAGACAGAGTGAAGTGTAGATATTTGATGGAATAATTTACTAAATCAAGCTTAAATGACTTATTGTTGTTACTGCTGTTTGGTCATGCAGTGGTGGAAGCCGGAGGTGGTGAAAGGCTTGATCAACCACTTGCAGATGTGGGAGGTGGTATGCTAGATACTGAATACTGAAAGTTATTATTAACATGGATATTAAAAAAGACTAATACAGGACTAATAAAATAACCATTAGTAACCCAAAAGAGTTTTAAAATTAACTTATTGACATCGAATGTAATCAAATTATTATATTCTCTTTCAATGCTCTACCTTTGAAGTAGCCTGCTGTCTCACATTACATACTGTAACCTACAAAAACGATGTCTTACTGTCATCCTGTGGAGACTTGGTTAATGATTTTGACTATGAAATAAAAACAGTTTTTGAGATAGTCACTTTTATTTAATCCATGAAAATGACTGCAGAAAGGTTTTCCCACGGTAACATAATCAAACCACTGAACTAAAAAGAGACAGAGGCAGAGCTGCTGTGTGCAGATGGGGAATAACAACATTACTGTTGTAGGGCTGAGTCCTGCTGGTGGGTTGACCAATTGGTTGGCTGAAATGCTTATCTGACTAAATTAAAATTTTTCAAACAAAGGGTGGTGTTAACTTCATGAGGAAAAAAAATCTTTTTTTATCCATCAGCTCAGCTCAATCACTGGAGCAGCTACTGTCTGGGCATGTGTTCATCTTTGTATGTATGTGGTGATAGTTTATGAGTTTACCTCATGACATGTAACAAAACAATTTGAACAAGACTACAGGGAGATGACAAGGCTACAGACTGGAACTCTCATTATTGTCTCTAATCAGGTCCCAATATCTGTCATAAGTTGCCCTTACATAGCTCTATAAGTTGTCTGTGTAAGAAACTTTCTCACCTACTGAGAATACTCTGAAATACTCTATTCTTACAGCAAAGCATCATCAGCATGCCCACTCACTCTCTGTAAATTCTGCAGACAAAGAGACACTCATGTTCACACATGGGCTTAACTGGACTTTACACAGACTTCTTCCAAGGGAAATGTCAGGATGAAGTCCTTTTAATGTTGACTGATTCTGAGAAAGATCCAGACAAATTCGGGTAATAGTGCATGTGCTGCGCAGATTTAATGCCATGTCAAATAAACACACACAAACACACATGCTTATGCAGGCCTGTGGAGTAACTATTAATATCTGATACTACCGATTTTAAGACTTCCTGTTTAAATGTGCTCATGTTTTCTTATGATGTCTGCTGGGTGTCAGTTAACAATGTTTGCTGAGCTCAATGTTTGCCACTTTCTTGCTTGTAATGCCGCTGTTCACTTTTAATGTCATTGATCTAATCTGTAACTTGTATTTATTATATACTTTCAAACCAGGTCACACTCATGTTGTATGCGTAACATCTGAGTCCTAATTATTTTAAAAATATATATTGTTTTATTTGTTTTGACATTTTTGCAATTTTGTTTTTGCCAAGAGTCTCAAATTACCTGTGGGCTCTCTGATATTTATGCCCTTCGTGGAAAGCCTGTTGAATTGACTGTGAAAATGAGCACTGACTGCGATGGCTCCTGGTTTAGAGATGGCGAGCAGGTAAAGCGATCTAAGAATCCTCCATACTTACAATTAGGTACATTTTAAAATTTGGAAATTTTTCTCAGATTTCCATTCAGAGTAAATAGTAGACAATTTATCCTGAATTGTTGATATTAGAAAAGGCTGACTGTTAGAGTAAAAAGTAACAAATAATCTTGTGTCTTTTGATGGGAGTGTTTTCTTTTTGATAATTTAGCAATATAAGACAAGACGCATAAAGTTTCCCCTTTTACATTTGATTTGCTAGTTGAATTCAGGTGCTGGGGTCACTCTAACCAAAGATGGAACCTCTCATAAGCTGACCATTCAAAGCTGCAGAGATGATGACTCTGGAGTTTATCGTTTTGTATCAGGGGATCAAAGCACACAAGGAAAGATCATTGTTGGAGGTATAATTTAATTTCCTCTGTTAAAAAGCATTTATCAAATGAGCTTCCCTGCGTTGAACTTAACTGATGCTGTTTTTTCACAGATGTACCTGAGTTTGACCTTGACGATCTTCACAAGTTCTCCAAACCTGTGGTCATCAGAGTGGGCCAGAACGCAGCTTTTAAAATGCCCTTTCCACCTCAAGATTCTTTGTCTGTCAGCTGGTTTAAGGATGACACTGAGCTCAAAGATGGAGGAGGAGTTAAAATAGTGAGGGAGCCCAATCACAGCCGACTGCTGCTAAAAGACTGCCTGCGGACAGACGCAGGGGAAATAAAGATCCAACTCAAAAACCCATTTGGGGCTGTGGAGGCCAAATCTCGGCTTATTGTACTTGGTATGAAAAAACAGAAATACAATGAGAAAAAAAAAAAACAGAAATACAATGAGAAAACTGAGAAATACTTTGAGATATAAAGATGAAAATCTCTCGTACCATCTACAGTAAAACATCCACTAAGTATCAGTTTTGTGTCATTACATTTGAAATTTACTGGCATGTTTTTGTAATAGATCGTCCAGGTCCACCTGAGGGTCCAGTGGAGACTGTGGAAACGACCTCATCTATAATTGAGATTACATGGAAACCTCCCAAAGATGACGGAGGCTCTGCTGTCACCAACTATATCATAGAACGGCAGCAGGAGGGACAGAGTCTGTGGACGAAACTTGGAGACGTCTCAGCTGACAAGACCTCCTTCAGAGACAGGAATGTGACTCATGGAAAGAAATACAACTACCGCATCTATGCAGAAAACCCTGAGGGCCTCAGTGACACCCTGGAGACAGCTGATAGCATTATGGCTGGCATAATGAGTGAGTCTGGGAAAAAGAAGTCTCATTTAGCATTCCTCAGCAAATCCCATGTTAATCTTCCTCAGGTTGTAATAAATGAAAATGCCTCTGGATAGGTTTCATGATTGCTTCAAATCGTTTATCACCAACACCATTTAGTCACTGTAGAGCACCAACCTTTTATCTCTACTGTAATGTTTGGCCTATCTCTGAGAGAAAAAGTTTGCAATACCCTGCAGCAATAACGTGTAGGGCTCCTCAATTTGTTCTAAGTCTATAATTACATCTTAATAAATAATAAGAGCTACTTGATTAATTAGACATGTCATTCCTCAGTACTCTCTGGTCCACCTGGTGCCCCCACAGTGGTAAGTGCTTCCAAGACCTGCATCAACTTAACCTGGACACCTCCAGAGGATGACAGAGGAGTACCGATCATTGGTTACCAAGTGGAGAAACGAAAGAAGGACACAAATCAGTGGATCGCACTGAATGCAGTTAATGAACCAATTGAAGGTTTGTCAGAAACACACATGCATACTTTTATGTATGATGAAAGGAAAATTTGTTTCTTTTGAAGAATTTTTTTTTTCTGCAATGCAATTCCTCTTTTTTTTTTAGATTTGAAATATGCAGTTAAAGATATCACTGAGGGAGCAGAATATGAGTTCAGGGTTTCAGGAATCAATGAGTCAGGAGCTGGAGATCCCAGTCCTCCCTCTGCAATGGTGTGTGCGAAGAATCCTAACAGTAAGTAGTTTACTTCCTTTGTTGTACATATTTATAAATTTTAAAGTTTGTTCCTTGTCTGAGTCTCTTTTTTTTTTGCTTCAATTCAGTGAGACCTTGTTTTAAAGACCCAGAGGACTTCATTGTTGTCAGAGCAGGAAATTCTGCACGTGTCAAAGTTTGCTATGAGGTATGAATAAGTATAAAAGCTTGTATGTATAACTGAGCCTGTCTTCCATGATATGAATCCTAAATCTGAAACTTATCAAGGCAGTTCTGTATTCCATATTTTATTTCCCCATTCCAGTCATGTCATATTCTTGAGTGATGAGTTTACTACGGTGTGACACAACTGCACAAACCTCACATTTTTTCCCAATTATTCAACACTGATCCCTCCAGGCTGAACCTCCACCTCAGATCACTTGGTTGAAGGATGATGAGCCAATATCCTCGTGGATGCATGTTATCAATACAGAGGGAATGTCTCAGCTTGTTATTCCCTCATCAAAGCGCTCAGATTCAGCAATTTACACCATCAAAGCCAAAAACTCTGTGGGTGAGGCTTCATTTGACATCGAGGTTAGAGTTACAGGTACAGACAAAAGCCTTTTTTTAATTTTTTTTGCTTTGATTAGACCAAAAATGTTGTGAAAACAGCAAATATCTTTGTACTTAAACAACTGTGGGTCATTTTTTGTGCGAATATTAACTACAGCTTATTCTGACATTCTGGAGTCTCTCAATGAGAAATTCATTTATCGGAAATCAATTTAATTGCTTGCATTGCTTTTCTCTTGCCAGAGGAAAACATCAGTTACATCAACACTGGATACCATTAATTGGATAACATTTATCCAATTAAATTGACGTATTGGCAATTCAATGTCAAACCATAATTAAAAATGAACAACTTCTTAATGGGGAAATGAATGAGAATTTAATTCTTGCTGTATAACATGTAATAACAGGATATGATTAACTTAAAACAGCTGTCAAATGCAAATTAAATCATAGTAAAAACCCACACAGGAGAAAATGCCTCCCCAGTGAGGTAAGATTATACTGTATAAGGTTACAAGTAACCTCATTACAAAGAAATTAATGTAAGTTTCTCCATAAAAAAGGGGGAATACAGGACAAAGATTTAGCAGTAGATGTTTTTCCTCTTTAAGTTTATTCTTCGTCTTTCCACAATCTGTTCTTAGATGAACCAAAGACTCCAGGACCAGTGGAGCTGGAGCAAACAGTACAGGGCAAAGTGGTGATTTCATGGGCTCCTTCTCCAGACGAGGAGCTCGACGACCGGCTATGCTACATGGTGTCTCAATATGACTCCAACACCAGAATGTGGAAAACAGTAGCAGATCGCCTATTTGCTAACACATTCACAGTCAACAATATCCTTCCTGGGATACAGTACCATTTCCGTATCTACGCCAAGAATGATATGGGTCTCTCTGATCCATCTCAGTCACCGACATGGGGCGTCAACGGCAACAAAGGTAATTATAGTTGCCATTTCGGTTATGTTTGCATGTGGAATTACAACAGATGAAACCACACATGCTACGCAGTAGTTTGACAGTGTCATATGCAATTACTCATATCTGTTTGTTCAAATGTTACGAATGCTGCAACAAAAAGGAACATATTATTTCCTGTACACGTTATTATGTCTAGTGCGTATACTGGTACAAAGTGATAGACAGATTAGTGGTTACAGTATATATTTCAGTTTATCTGAGTTTTTTCACCATGATAAGTTTGTTATGAACAGTGCCTTAACAGGCGGCTGAATGTCAGTAGATCAATCGGTGGGTACAACACTCTCGACTAAAATATCGCTACAGATATTGGATGTATTGCTTTTAATGTTGTGCAGATATTCCTGGTCCCCAAAAGATCAATCCTAATGATCTTGGGAACTCCCTGACTTTACATCTAGCTCTGCCTGCAGCCAAGGTTTTCAATTATGTAGTAAAATATCTTTTTATCAACCATAGGGATTAGTGCAAAACTCGGTACAGACATTAATGGCTCATATCCTAAAAACTTTGGCATGCTATGGTTTATAATCATGTAAAAGTAGGTTAAAACTTAACCTTCTCCAATAGTTTGGATTATGACCAAATACCTGAAAAATGTAAAAACAAGTCCAAGCCTCAGCCTCAGCTGTTCTTTGCATTTAAAGCTATTTGTGTGTGACAGCATGGTAAGATGGTGACCGTGGTAAAAATTACACCTACACTGATAAAACTTTGATTGTTCATGTCACAGAATTATTTCATACCTTAGTAACTCATGTGAAAGTCTGAAATATTTTTAAATTGTGATTAGTGAGACTATCAAATGACCTAAATTACCGTTCTAATCATTTCACTCTCCCATCAAGTTCCAATAAGCTCAAATGGATTTCCTTCGAGTGAACTGTCTTTTGAGAGGCCTCCGTCTATCTTGGTCCCTCTGAAAGTCCACACGCCACCTCAAGGTTACCAGCTCTACATGACATGTGCCGTCCGAGGCTGCCCGACACCCAATGTATCCTGGTACCTGAATGACGTTTGCATCAACTCGAACAATGGCTACTACATCACCAACTCGTTTGGTGTATGCTCCATGTTCATTCTCAGAGTCCAACCAAAGGACAGCGGTGAATATAAAGTTGTTGCAGTTAACCCTCTTGGCAAGGCAGAGTGTTCCACTAAACTTATTGTTAAAGGTAAGGTCTCACTTAAGAGTTGGTGTTTCTTCAGAGTAACCCCATTTTGTTTGATTCTGATAATAAATGTTTTCTTTCTGCTCTTCTCCGCAGATTAAAATGACACGACTGCTTCATGCGGCTATTCCTCTGACTAAATTATTTTGCATGTTCGGGGGAAAGTGTTGTTAAACTGGTAACACAATCTAAAATGGTTTAAATACTAACTTAAAAATGTTCTAAATACTTAGCTGTTCAATTTATTTACAATGAGATTGTTTACAATTTTACCCCATCACCAGAAATAGTAACTATGTTGTATGAGTAAAATGATGAACTACATCACAAAGGCATCTGTCAAAGTTGTAATCACTTGTAACAACTACAATACATCAAGAAACTGACAACTGTGTGTGCTGTTATTTTTTGGTATTGTCTTGTCACTGAATTCTGCCCCCATCAATAACTTTGCAGATATTCTTCATTTAACGTACTGATAAAACAAACTCAGGGGCCATTATTAAAGCAACACGATTCGAGTTATGTGTTTCCAGGAGCACAAGGCTCAGACATCTAAGCCCTAGCACCATGTCCACTGTAGCACTTCATTAGGATCTTATGAACCCAGGGTTAGTTTTATTGCATTTCCATATATATATACATATGTGTGCAGCATGTGTGCATATATTCATTCACACACACTAAAGCTCCCCAATAAAATATCTATAACATGATCCTCTGCTGCGAACCTAATATTAGTATCTACTGTCAAATTAACATGTAAGAAAGATCTTTCAGTGAGGCAACCATGTTAAGCTTGCATGAGTATATATAAGTAACTCAGCCCTTAAAATGTACTATTTTTCATTTTACGAAGATTCATCCATAATACATATATATATATGCCTTTACATTACATTCAACGTATCACTGATTAGGTCAACACAAATTAAGTCCACGCAGTATATATTGACATTTATAACATATTCACTGCTGCTGAATATAACCTTTCGCCTCATACACATATCCAGCAAGATGTCTGCCTTATCTGATTGCATTATACTCACTGATTAGAGAGGAATGATGCTGTACTGTTTGTCCAGTAATGTATTTGTTTTATGCCAGACATCAGCCTGTGCTTGCTCTCTTTTAGAGTTCTTCTGCCAGGTCAGAGGTGAAATTAGTGTATATTCTGCAACCCTGTCATCAGGCATTTCTAGCAGTTATTTCACAGTCTCTTTTATGAGGTTGGGTGACTATTCAAACTGCCCAGATAAGTCCTGCTTGTTTAACCTCTGATAATGTGAACCCAAAGGACCTGCCCCCTGCAATGAGTCCAACACATCATCACACCATGAGCAACCATCTTTTTATAATGCCACCACACCACCACAGTGACTCACTGAATACCACAGATGTACTGTAAAAATTTCCATCGATACTTTGAGGCTTATTAGAACGGCCACTTTATTTCAACCAGAGATTATTTTACCAAATAAAATGACTCATGTTATTATTTATTGGCCAATAAAGTCTACAGTACAGTGATCACGTTACTAAAGACCTTGTGAAGCTGCCAGTTATAAGCTTCTGGTTGGTTGGCAGGTCTTACAGTACATGGCTACTGTGGATCACAATGGCTAAACCATTAACCTCAAGCACAGTCGTAACCATCACGAATAAAAATAAAAACTACAGGCTCAAATTAGTCCTTTTATGTTTAAACACGGCAGAATGTGAATCTCAATATTGGTACATAATGTGTCTGGTGTTTTCATATTGTCAATAGTAACACTGAAAATACATTATGACTGGATGTGTCCAATACCAGATAGAATGAACGGTCATAATGTATCTCCAGTGCCAACTGCAAAGTGATCACTTTCATAGGGATGGGTAAGAGGAACCTCAACCCTTTACAATGTGGGTTTTTAGCAACTACACAACCCTCACCCATGTATGGATTTCCATGCGCTCCAAACTTTTATCACCGCACAAAAAGGGGTGTCTCATTTGAAATATTGGAGAGCGAGAAGAGAACAGGCTGAAGAGGGAAAGCTGAAAGAAGTCGATGAGGAACAGAGAGTAAGTCTGATTTTTTTTTCTTTAAATTTTCTTTGTCAGCGATTGTAACTGAATTAATATGTCAATCAAGAGCAACGACTTACGTGGTAAGATTGAAACTCTCATACAGGATGGTTTCAATGAACAAAATAACCTCTACAAAATAAGGGACAACAAAAAAAAACTCATTCACTGAGAGAGGCCAACACTCAAAACAGAAAAGCAAACAGAAAAGCAATAAGGAGCAGCTCCAATAGAATTTTAGTTCTGTAAATGTTTCACACATGATACGAGCTTATTGTTTGACAAATAGTCCCATAAGAGATTGGGCAGGTTTGTCAATGTAATCTTTTCTAGTTCATTTTGTAAGATAAATACTAGTCTTTTTTATCATGAATGAGCCATAAGTAAGGCTAAGAGGCTATAAAAACATTTGAGCTGGTGCAGCAAACTTCTAAACCCTACAAAAGAGACAGAAACACTTATAATGAGAGGTTTTTTTTTAACCTTTCATGACCTTCATACATACATGACATACTGCTATTTTATATAGCTGTGTAAAAGTGTTAGTGGATGGTTTGTTTGTGTAGCCTCACTAACCTGGGCAATAACAAACATAGCAGAAAAACAAGTGCTGTCTAAAAGTGTTTAATCTCTAAAAAAAATGCTTTTTAAATAAGGGATGAGTAAAATTAAAAGAATTTTGATAGTCTCTATAAAGAGAAAAATATGATTGGACCGACTGAGATCATCCTGTGATACTGATATTGACGATCCCAACTAAGTGACATGTTTCAGCGGGAAATGTGACCCTCACATCTGACTTCTGATGACTGACAAAGGATTGAGCATGAGACTATGATCTGTCTGCACTGTGTGACGCATCAAAGCCTTGATACCGTACCTTTTTTGCTGGGCTGTGGATATTCAAGGTCAGATATCCTCTTTTTAAATACTTTTTTTCTTTGTTCCTCTCAGAATACTTAAAATTAAATAAATGGGTTAAAAAGCCTTATGGCCATTATTATGATTTACAGCACACTTTTGCATATAATTAAAATGTTCCCAGCTCAAAAGATACTAAAAGAATATCTTCAACATCTTTAAGATTAAAATACTCTTTATTAACAGCTTTTTGGCCAATACAATCCACTGATGCTTGACTTGAAGTCATCCTAAGCAACGACAGTAAAAGTAGGTCAAAGTCATCTCTGAGGGCTTGGTAAATCAGACTCAGTGACTTACATTAACTTTCTTGATAAGGAACCAAGGTACAGAGCCTGTGTTTAAATCCCATTCCAACACAAAATCTACATAATTACCATCAAACAATACCACATCATTGTCAAAAACTGGTGGTTTGAGTTTAAAGTTTACTTTCAGTCTTTTCCTAGTAGTTAACAACTAGGCATTTAATAAGAATCACAGTGCAAAATATAATTTAAGAGAGGTTGCATAAAAGCCATTTGTAGATATGCATTTTGGCTTAGCAGTTTAATAGCAAGACATTCTGCCCTTGTCTATGTTTGGATCCTGAGCAGTTAAATGGCTGGCACAGTCACTTGACTCCGCAAGCAGTTGGGCAGAGTCAGCCACTAGGTGGGATTTCACATTCCCCTTTTTACTGTGTCCCAGCATGTCTCCAAATGTCTGCGTGACTCACACAGGAGTCAAGACATCCCCACTTTGACAGGCTGATGTCATACGATAACAGATGATACATGAGGAGAACCTCCAAGGCAGAGTTTCTCAACCTTTTCTGGCCCATGACCCCGTTTGTAGGTGTAGGTGTCACAGTTTCTCATGACCTCAGCAGTATTTTTGAGAGCATGGAGGGTCTAAAAGTGAACTAAGCAAAAAATTACTATTTAAGAGAGATCTGAGTGACTAGAGATTTATCAAATTTTAAGAGATCTCTCTGGGTTTGCAAAAGGTTAATAAACTCTGCTCCAAGGCACAAAAGTAATTTAAAAAAATGCCACTTATGTTTGCTGAAGTATTACAAGTTACAAAATTAATTTTCTTTTCAAGGATTCCTTCATCAACACTCTCACAGATTAATTTTATGTTATTTTGTACATTTTTGTTTGATGCTAAGACTTAAAAAATCTTGTTAGAACGTTTTTTTAACTGTTCAAATGTCTTTGAAAGTTACACTGCTCTCCTTAAAAATAATCTAATTTGGGGTAAAAAAAAAAACAAAAACAAAACACAGTAACATAGCTGTCCATGTAGGCCAACAAAATGTCAGAAAATTTACCATGTGAACGACCTATCATTTGATATTTCACTATTAACTATCCCCTCATCTTAAACAGTCATGTCAGCATTGATTTTTGATTTGGATTCGTGTCAGCCTTGTAAAATCCGTGAAAAAATAGATACATTTATATATTATTTTCGGAATGCTGGCAAACATTCTGAATGCTGATGTAGCCACATATATGTGACATGCTTTTTTTTCCTATTTCAGTCACAAAGCGTTTAAATCTCAGAACTGAAAAGAATCAACAACGAAGCAATGAGCTCAATAACACACAAGGACCCAAAAGCCTCAGGTAGGCGTGGAACATGTGGTGGATGGTTTTGTGTGTGTTTTTTAATTTGTTTGTTGTTGTTTTTACATGGCGATCAATTAATACCACTGATTTTCTTAAATGGTACCATTTAGAAAAAGGTATGACTCATTAGTAAGTCAAACCCCCACTTCTAGCCTGGTTTGCATTTGTACAGCTCACAGCATTTGTATTTACATGTCTCTAAAGGTTTTCAGTTTTTCTCATTTACATGTAAAAGCTTCTCCAAGTCCCGGAACTGGGGGGTCAACTACTAAGCTTCTCTCAGCTTGTAAAACATCAATTGCTGGTAGTTTTCTGTGCTGCACATAAATTTCTATAAACAGACTTTAACCTGAACTTCCAGAACAATTTACAAGGCTTGTTACTGACATTACTCCCACTTTCCATGCAGTGTGGAGTGATTGTTCATATATTAATATGTTACATTATTATCTGTTATTTACGGAGAGTTAGCACAAACCTTACCAACAAAGTTATGTATATTTAGACATAGCCTTTCACAAATGCTCAATAAATATACATGGACGAGAACTGAAACATAGGTAACACTGTTTATTTAGCTAAAAAGAATGAATATTTTAACTTTTTCAAATGCATTAGAAGATTTTCTTTTATTTATGTCTGAACAAAAAGTGCGTCACATCGGATGACAGCAGAAGAGAGACTGTGTAAGAAACTACATCATGGAATATGAACTTCATTTGACTCAGAAATGTCACTTCTTTAGTATCTGAAATACAGAGAAGTCTATCATAAGGGACTATATATGTAGGTCAAGAAGTAGGACTTTCCAGTGTCACAGTTTTATCAGTCACAGAGATAATATTACTTGCCCACAATCACCCCCATCCTTTATTAAGAAATACACCCATTGTATTTATTGTACATCAGTGTTTGCAAATTAAACCATTAAATTCAAGGCCTAAATTTGCACAATACTAAGCATGTTATCAATACTAGCTTTACAACACACACTTCAATTCTAAACTAGATGGGGGTGGGATGGTGGCACAAAGTTTAGGAGTCAACTTCAGTTTTTTTGTGAGAGTTGACCAACATGGAGTAATCCAGAAACTTTATTTGACAAGGGTAATACCTGGTGGCAAGACTTCTAATCTATACACACATACCTTCAAGCGCACTGCAAGAGTAAAACAGTCAAGTTAGACCCTGCAGTGAAAACCTGAGGGGCCACAATGATTAAAGTAAGCAGTCTACAGATATTGAGAATTATCTTTTCTTATGAAGTATTCAGGGTCATCAGTGAAATTAGCATGGTAAACAGTTTTATTATCCATATCATCCTTAACAGGAGTTGTACCAAACTCAAATTCTACCTCCAAGAAATCCTCTTGTATCTGAAACTATTGGCACACAGTATAGAGGCTTAGTGCTGGTGGCTCAGAGAGGTTTCCAAAAGGGATATCAGCTTTAGCAGCCAACAACATTCTCACTGAAAGTATTTGAAGTCTGCTGGTGTCCAGTTCTGACAGTTTTTCCAGAGGTGACTGGTTAGCAGGAGCAAACGACTGACTGTGTCCACACAGACCTGGATTATGTGTAAATCAATGCTCGAGGAGTAAGGTTACAAGAATCCTGCCCACGTTCAGATGATATATGCGCGTAAACAAACCCCTGCAGAGATGACACATACAATACAGTTTGATGAATATTCAATAATGCCCTCTGACTGGCATAAAGCTTCTGTGGAAAGGTGATGAAGAATGGGAATTTGAAAAATAAGAAGTGGTGAAACAATAATCCAGCCCTTGAGTTTACTGTTTTGTCAGTTCAAGTGATTTATTTCTCTCTTTAAAGTCCATTCAGTAGTAGCATTCATCTAATGGTCAAAGTATTTATTTATCTAAAATTGCGCAGCTATAAAGTTTAGACCTATTTTAGATTCAACTTTTTTAGTTATTGATCTCATTTCATGGCCTGCATATGAATTACTTTATTGTAGGGCTGTTGTAAGTAGCTAATTCTGCACTGTGTTATAGTTAGTATTTGGTCTAAATAAACAATTCATTTTAATACGAGTGAACATGTTTTAGGTTTCGGTATGGTACTTAAATAGTTAACATCGACAGTTTAATGAATCCCAGGAGCACAATAGTTTCATAAAGCTTGAGACCAAATACGACTACAGCATCTGTGAAACACTTTTGATACTGCACATAGTTGCATGGTGATTAGACGTTTGGCCCTATCTGTATTATGCAGCAGTGAAGGTTGCAGCCTCAGGGTGAATGTAGTAGGTTTGAGTCATTACGAGGCCTGACACTTGTGCAAAAAAAGGAGTAACAGTTGGAGTGTGTGATTTCACCAGCTGTTGGATGAACTTCGTGGAGTGTACTGAGTCATCATACAGTTGAAATTCTAGAGAAGGAGAAAAAAAAAAACCCCATCTGGTGGTTCCAAAGTCTGGGTGACGGCACAAGACTGATTGTGCTGTGGAAACTGTGGCACCACAACCCTGCAACAGCCTTCATCAAAGCCTCAGAGAAGCAAACTTCTGACAGCTTTTTGAAATTCTTTTTTAAAAAACATTTTTTTATTCAACTCCATGTACTTTCACATGCATTTTCATAGCCTTTTTTGACTTTTTGCTAAGTTATTTGTAACCCTTAATGGCAATAGTGCATATTAAACTAATATTCATGTAACAGAAAATGAAAGTTGATTATTTGTTTCTGATTCAATGGGATTATTCAAAATTCTGTTAAAAGACGAGTAACACAACATCAGAAATGCCTTAACTGCGTTTGAGTTTTTTTTTTACTATGTGTAGGTTTGAATTCACATAGAATACAATCTAATCAAAAATATATCTTAATGACCACAGCTTAAAATGGTAGACAGAACGAAAGGAAATACTGGCCTCTTGTGAAATTTTAGGGTAACTACAACCAAAAGCAAAGTGCTATGATACAGATGTCATCAATTTTTGGATATAAAAATAACAGTGTTGTTTTTAATGCTTTAAAACTGAATGTTTGAAATCAGTGACTTTCGAGATATCTGAAGGTAGATATCTGAGGATTTATGTTGTTCAAATTATCAAATTTTTTACTACCTTTATCCAATCTTTCTGCTTTGCTCTGGCATGTTTGAACAATGTGAATAATAATAAATATAACTCTGTTGTTGACACAAATAAAGCACCTTCAACACTTGCATTTCTGTCTTCTTTTATCTGTGATTGCCTTAACAACCTTACAGAGCTGAGTTTTTTGTTATTTCCTTGTCTGACCAGTGGCTATCAAGAAAAGGTCCAGAGTTCCTGGGGTTATGATCACTCAGTTTGTTGAGCAACTCCCCGCAGGAAAGTCAGCTCCTGACTTCATGCGAAAGCCAATGTCAACAACTGTTCAAGAGGGTAAACAACAAACCTACACAGTGAAATTGTGATTATTACACAATATCAAACACCATATACGAATTTATCAGTTTTATAGCTCTCTGTACTTTGATTTTTCAGGTAAGAAAGCATTTTTCAAAGCTTCAGTTAGTGGAGAGCCTGCACCAACTGTGACGTGGGAGCGTAATAAGGGCAAAGTTGATCAAGAAAAGTTCAAAACCAGATATGATGAAAGAAGTCAAGAGCACATTCTTGAGGTAAGAAAACAGTATTTAAAAAATGCTTCACATCCCGTTAAATACAAAATTTTAGCATTCTGATATTAAAATATACTCTCATGAACTCCTATACTTCCAGAGCTGCATTTCAAATATGTAGCCTACATTGAATTTCTCATAATTAAATTGTTCACAGGTATGAGGTACAATGAAGCAAGGTACTCACAGAACTCATTTAGAAAAGCTCATTCTTCATGTCAACAGGAGACAGAACCTAATATTCAGCACTTCAGACTCAGTCTTACTATGATAATATTACTTTGTCAGATACTCAGTGTTAAACCAGATCAAGCTGACACCTACAAATGCTTTGCCACCAATGAGTACGGAAGGGCTGTCTGCAATGTAACTCTCAATGTTCGGGGAGGTAATAGATTGATTCTTACAATACAATATGATTATAATAAATTAATCAATTTAGAATATGACATGTTTTAGCTTTGAAAGTTCACTAATTGTTTTGTTTTGTTTGGATTTGTTTTGTTTTTATGCTTTTTTCCAGTTGGCTTAAAGAAGCCAGGCCAGGCAGGTATGAAACTGACCACAGAAATATAAAGAAGTTTAAGTTTTCTGTTTGTCATCCATTAATTTTATTGTTAGGTTTACTGAAATGAATGACTTAATTTGGATCTCAGCAGCAACATGATTCTCCAGTTGAAGATTTGGATAGAGTAACAAATAATTAAATATATAGTTTTCTGTATTTAAATATATGAATAGTAAAATGTAAAATACTTTCACATCTTATTTATACCTTACATTTCTTTTTCTTCCAGAAAATGGACAAGCACCACAGGATTTTAGATCCATGCTTAAGAAAACGTAAGCTCTAGTCAGTCAAAGTTTCTTTTTTTTTTAATGTACTGCTTCAGACTCCTCAAAGCAGATTAACGTGTTTCTCTCTTTTCAGTGTTGTTGTCACCAGAAAAAAACAACTCCCGCCAAAAAAAGAGGGAGAAATTGATCCTAAGCTCTGGGAACTGCTTATCACTGCACCAAAGAGGGACTATGAAAAAATCTGTTTTGAGTTTGGTGTAACTGACTTTCGCTGGATGCTTAAGAGACTCAACCAGATGAAGAAGGAAAGGGCAGATGAGCAGGCAAAGGTACTGTGCTGTATGCAGTCTGTAACAACTGGACATAAATTCTGGATTATCCATATTTAATCTGCAAACATTAAGTTTTAAACAAGGTAAAAACCTAGCCTGTATTTTGTGCTTTTAGTGTTTATATCAATTGCTTAAACATTTTTTACAGCTAGAATAGAATGACCAGTGGCACCAAACATCTGTCAGTTTGCTTTTCGCTGGCTTTAAAGAATAGCTTTACTCTATTAATTACTCTATAAAGCAAGTCTCATGCAAGTTTTTTTTTATTTATTTTTGTGCATGGAAGCTACTTTTGCCAGAGGCTAAACTAACCTAGTGCATCTTAAGTTAACATTCATGCTCTGTTCAAGGCCATGTCAGTTCAAAGTCACATCTTCAGCAGTTAAGTTTAAAGCAGAACCTGCAGAAACATACACTGGACTTTTTAATTTTTCTTTTGTAGGTCGTAGAGAAACTGGAAAATGTGAAACAAATAGAAGTCAAACCCAATGGCAGGGCTGAATTTAGCTTCGACATGACACTATGGGATCCCAACAGTACAATTAACTTGTACAAGGTGAGTTAATATCCGTTCAAGATAAACTATATAGAGCCAACCACTGGCTCATGTTTTTGTTCAACAGAAAATTAAGCAATAATCTAACTTCTTTTCTCTAAAAAGGATGGGACATTGGTTCCATATGGTGTGGATGAAAATTCAAAGCCCTGTCTTAAGAAAACGGGGACAAAGTATGTTTTCAGCATCAAAGATCCTCAGCCAGAAGATGCTGGATTTTATCAGGTTGATGTTGAAGAGGCAAATATTCTGGCAACTGACTTTCAAGGTAAGATGAGAAGAATTAAAAGACTATTTAAATTGTAAAAAGCATAACTGTATTGGCATTTTGCCAGACAATTCAACGCACATTCAGGACAGTGAAGTCAGTCAGTTAATCCACCTCTTAATCCCTATTTACCTTTCTCATCTCTCAGTGCCTGCTGTGGAGTTCACAACCAAGATTAAGGATGTAAATGCTGTTGAAGGTGGGGACGCCATTTTCCAGTGTGTCTTGTCGACACCCCTAAACAGAATTACCTGGTCAAAACAGGACTCTTCACTTGAGGATGAGGACAAATATGAGATCACAGTCTCAGAGGATAAACTAACTCACACACTGAGAGTTAAAGACTGTGAAATGACAGATAATGGAGCATATTATGCCATTGCTGGGATAACTTCCAGCAGTGCCTCTCTCACAGTTAAAGGTGGGACATCTTTTGTTTTTTTCCTTATTAAAATATACATTTGTACATAAAATATTCTAATTTGATGCTCTGATAATTGGATAAATGTTTAACAAAATATATTTTAAGTCCCCCTGCTTATATATATTCATTGTAATTTAGCTGATCCAAGCGGTCAAAAAGGCCGTAAGGGCACCAAATCCGGGGACCAAGACGACCTGACGAAATTAGCACTGGAAAAGCAAGCGAAGCTACAAAAAGAAAAAGATGCCTTGGATGCTGCCAGACGTGCACAGGCTGAAAAGGATGCTGCAGATGCAGCAGCTAAAGCTGCACTTGGAGAAGGAGCAGGCAGAGATGGAAGATACGGCTCTGGCATCGGGTCCGGAGATGGGTCTGGCATTGGGTCAGGTGATGGCTCTGGTGATGGCTCTGGTCTTGGCTCTGGAGAGGGCTTTGGTGACGGCTTTGGTGATGGCTCTGGTGACAGCTCTGGCAGCAAGACTGATGGAGACGGTGGTGTTGGTGACGGAAAGAATAAGAACCTCCTGACTTCTGAAGATGACGAAAATAAGAAGGATGATGCAGCTGATAAGAAAAAGCGGCGATTACGAACTGGTCCTTTGGTTACTGACACTGTTACAGGTAATTATCCTTGCACCATGTTATGAATGAATAATGTCTCCTTGAATTGCACATACATTGATATAGTGGCGGAATTTTGGTTTCAGTCTTTAATATATACAGTATCTGCAAAAGCATTAACAAGTTTTGCGCTCCCCATCTTCCATAGCGTAAAATATGAGAGATGTTAAGTATTGACACTGATGTTTATTAAAAGTTTTCATCTCAAGTTCACTGAGACCAATACATGATAATAAAAATCTTTAAACTGTCCTTTGTGGCATGGAAACAGGTCAGATCTAAAGCGGAACAAAGCTTTCACAAAAAGACACTTGATGAAAATCAGACTCCCCTCAAAATTTCTTGAATCCCAGTGATAACGAGTCAACATCCTATAATAAGAAGATTTAAAAAACATAAAATTATCAACTTTACTTTGGGGACACACTTCAGTTGGGTAGCTATTTAATGGCAGACCATGAAACAACTGCAGTCCTGCTTTTTGACCACTAGAGAGAGACATACTGTAAACAAGAAAACATGCCACAGTAAGGCAAGGTAGTGAGACAGGGAGGTTGTAGTCACTGATTTCCTTGATTTGCTTTTAAGAAATTTGGAAAACTCTGAGCTTATGTGCTTTTTGTACTATGTCTACCTGTGTTTAATTTAAAATATTCTGAGAAATTCATCAGGTTTGTCCAATTCTGTTTCACCTATCTTCACTTAAAATGTATACTTTCTTCTCATTGCTGCAGAGCGTGGAGTTCAGTTTGTCAGTGGGTTGTCAGATACTGATGCTAGTGTTGGTGAACGAGCAGAACTGTCTTGTAAACTCAGCAGCGAACATTCAGAGGGACGCTGGTATAAAAACAATAAGCTGGTAAGTCAACGATTCCAGAAAAATCACAAGTTTTTAGGACCACTACCTTCCAAAGAGCTTGATTTAAATCAAATATTTTATAGCACATTGCGTGCCCTAGTTATTTGAAAGGATTGGCTTGTGACTACTGCATGTTTTTATCTGACAAGCTAACCGATGAGGATGGGGTCACAATTATCAAAGATGGAGCCTGTCACAGTTTGATAATTGATTGCTGTAAAAAAGACCATGCAGCTGTGTACCGCTTTGAAGCTGAAGGACGTAAATCAGAAGCAACACTTAATATACAAGGCAAGAATATAATGCTGTCTTATCAACAGATGGATTATCCCATTGTTTAAGTGTTTGGGTTACTGACAAAAGTGTCTGTTTTTCTAACACTGAAGACCCACCAAAAGTAGACACTGAGGCGCTAGGAAAATTCACAAACCCAGTGATTGTAAAGGCAGGTGAAAATGCTGAATGGAAGCTGCCTTTCTCAGGCGGAGCACCTATGAATATACAGTGGTACAAGGATGATGACGAGCTTCTTCCTGGCCTCAATGTGAAGACTGAAACATCAGATACTGAGAGCAAACTACGCCTTACTAAGTGCCAAAGAAAAGACAGCGGAGAGGTTAAAATCAAAATAAAAAATGAATTTGGCACAACAGAGGCTATTTCCAAACTTATTGTACTGGGTGAGTTGAGTTTATTTTGTATTACATCTTACATTACACTGCATGTAAGGAGATAAATGCTTTTTCCTGCCATATGACTCAATTCTTTACTTCATCAACAGACAAACCCACACCACCACAAGGACCAGTGGACATTATGGAAAGTGCTGTGACATCTGTTGAGTTCAAATGGAAACCACCAAAAGATAGCGGCGGATGTCCAGTCACAAACTATATCATAGAACGGCAACAAGTCGGGCGCAATAAATGGTCAAATCTCGGTGAGATTCCTGGCACTGACCCAATATACAGAGATTCAGATGTGGACCCTGGAAGGAGATACAGCTACCGGATCAAAGCCAGGAATGCAGAAGGCATCAGTGATTACCTGCAGACGGAGGATATACCAGCTGGTGTATTACGTAAGTCTTGTGTTGGAACCTAATTTTGACTTTACAGCACATGGGCTATTTTTGTCGCTGTCTGATGAAAACCCCTTAACTTCCTAGGAAGCTTGAAAGTAACCATATAGAGTAAACCAGATTACATTTCTTTGTAGGCGCAAGTCAGTGTAAGCTTCAGTGCCAGTCCACTGAAATTAAGACGTTCTTTCTCAGGATATTATGTGATATTCTCTATCTTAAGCCATTTACCAAATATTATTTGGTGAGTAAGTATTAGTATACTAGAGCATTGTGACAAACTTTACAGACAGAATGTTTCCCCCACAGGTTATCCTGGACCCCCATCAGTGCCTAAAGTGGTCAGTGCCTTTAAAGACTGCATCAATCTGACATGGTCTTCTCCATGTGACACCGGGGGAACCAAAATAGTGGGATACAATTTGGAAAAGAACAAGAAAGGCACAAATTACTGGAGCGTTGTAAACCAAGGAGGGCCTATTACAGGTATCCAACACTTAATAAGCTGCACATATACACTGGATTGGCCACAGTGCTGTGCATCCTGCCTACAATGATGAATATTGATCATAAATATCTCTTCCTTTTTACACAGATACAAAGTATGCAGTAAAAGATGTTTTTGAAGGAGCAGCATATGAATTCAGAGTGTCTGCAATCAACCTATCTGGTGCTGGAGATCCCAGTATTCCATGTGACACAGTAATTGCAAGAGATCCAATGAGTAAGCCAGAGGCACTGATTTCTTAAAGTCTAATGCACTTTTCTTCACTAAAAGAATAAGCAAGCAAAGCCAATTCAATATAATGGTGTACTTAGCTCTTTGTGAAATATAAAAGCATAGCAATTCTGAGCCTGAACCTCACAATAATGTAATTTCAGAACCTCCCGGCAAAGTCACAGACTTGAAGTTAACATCCTCTGATTACACCACATTTTCACTTGCTTGGACTAAACCTAAAGGAAACAAAGGAGTGGAGGATGAAGCTCAAGGGTACTATGTGGAGATCAGACCAGTGGAAAGTCTTGAATGGACCCGCTGTAATGGCATCCCAACTACTCTGACTTCCTACACTGTCCTGGGCTTAAAGGCAATGGCCACCTACTGGGTGAGAGTAATTGCAACAAATTACGGAGGTGAAGGAGAACCTCACAGCTTTGACAAATACATCATTGCCATGCCTCCTCCTGGTAAGACATTTTGAAATTCAAATCATGATCTTGACAATTTGTTCAGGTTAAATATTAGTATTTATGATATACTACAATTATTCTAAATTTCACCTTTACAGTAAAACCAAAGTTTAAAGATCGCAACATGAAGACCTTTGTGGTGGTGAAATCTGGAAACACAGTCCGTCTTCACATCAACTTTGAGGTATTGTGCCTGAGATTTTCTTACAAAAGGGTTATAGGAGCATGTATTTTTACTGGGTGTGCTAACATCAAATTTTCTGATTAACAAATTAGTCTAATATTTTTCTTTTGTCGACAGGCCTCTCCATTTCCAGAGATATCTTGGCTAAAGGATGGGATTCCGGTGTCAAAACATGTCACAATTACCAACTCTGATAAAGGTTCTCAACTGTTAATTCCCACATCTGAACGGACTGATAGTGGCATCTACACCATTACTGTTAAGAACCTTGTTGGCCAGGAGAGCTTCAATGTTGAAATCAGAGTTACAGGTGAATTCCACCACACCCAGATAGGTTACTGAATACAAAGCTCTTGCTTGGCTCATTACCTGTTCATTCCTAGCTATTCAGCACGATAAACACTTGATCCAGTAAATTACAGCTGGGTCTATTGAATCCAAGCATTCAACTGTTAAATAAGTACATCCAGCATACAAAAACTAGCTAGCAAGGACAAATCCATGCATCCAGCAAGGACTGTATGTGGGATACATAAAATAATTTTACAACTTATACATGACATTTTTTTTCAAAGTAAATGAAAATGCCTTTTATAAGTAAGGAACATTTTTGGTCATTTTTGGTAGAGCTATAAGGACTTGATTTTTTCCAAAACTTCCATGTCTAGTCCAAGGTACGACGATAGGACTCTGATTTCAAGTCAGAAAACTGACTCTGTGATATCACAGAGTCTCTGAGATCTCTGTGTTTCTACATCTGTTTTTAGATGATCCCAAGCCTCCTGGTCCAGTGGAGCTTGATCAGAACATCTTGGGAACAGTGACTTTGTCCTGGACCTCCTCTCCAGATGAGAAGAGGGATGACAGGCTACACTACATGGTGTCCAAAAGGGACTCCTACAAACGCACTTGGAAGACTGTAGCTGACAACCTCTTCAACAATAAATTCACAGTTGTCAACATTTTGCCTGGACGACAATATAACTTCAGAGTGTTTGCTAAAAATGACATGGGTCTCTCACCTCCTTCTGTGTCCCCGGTGTTTGAAATCAAAAAAGAAAAAGGTTTGTGTCTCCAGTTCAGTCACATCTAATTCAGTTCTCACATTGACAAAATCATGGTTGAGGACCTCTGAGGACCTCTGAGACGTGTAGATCTATTACATGTGCATAAGGGTTAAAAGACAAGATCTGAACTCAGTTTTATTATGCTGAAATTTAAGAGTCTCCTCTCGCATGCTGCACTGCTCAAAGGAAAAGCAAGAGACAATTAAATTAGCTTTATGAAAATCACAAGGGTTTAAATTTTTAAAGCAAGTACTTTGGTAGATATTAAATTCTCCCAGAACATGGAAGAAAATCCATTTTTCAGAGAGACAACAGAAAGAAACATTGAGCAAGTTTAACTTTTTTAAAGAAGTTTAAATAACAACTGCAGGCATGGATGTGGTGTCAGTACTTCAACTTTAAACAAAGTTATTATCAAACTTAGGGAAAAATGTCTTAAACGCCATCAGTAGAAACACAGTCCTTAATTATTAAAATTCTGTGAAACCCTAAATTTACTTCAGTTTTTGTGTTTCAGAAAAGTTCAGTGTAAACATGCCAGAGACAAAATCTGTGAACCTCCTGTGCCCTCCATCATTTATCGTTCCCCTGAAGAGGCGAACAGCTCCGCAGGGTTACGAGTGCTACATGAGCTGTGCAGTCAAGGGTAATCCAGCCCCTCGTGTGACATGGTACCGCAACAATATCAGCCTGAACACAAACACCAACTACCACATCACCAATGTGTGTGGAGTCTGCTCCCTGCTCATACTAAGGGTGGGCCCCAAAGACAATGGGGAATTCAAAGTCGCCATTGAAAATGAACTGGGAACAACAGAGTCATCAATGATGCTGAATATTAGAGGTATCACTTAAACAATGTTTTACATGTTTCGATCAAGAGACTGTCTGATGAAATATTTGGTTGTACAGTATGAAGATTGACAGTATGACAACTTGTAAATATCAATATGTTTTTTTACAGAATGAAGCAAAGCTGCAGCTGCCGGACAGAAACTGAAGCAGCAGATTCTTTGGCATGCTTGCACTTTTATTTAAAGTAGTGATAATTTATACCAGTTTTAGGTTACTTCATGTAACTCAAGCGTAATGCAACACTTTTTGAGACAACTTTAAAAAGGTCCAGTAAAATTAATTATGGTTTTGTGAAATGCATTGCTATACTAATAAAACTTTGGAAATGTTGAATCACCTTGTTTCTCTTTCTCTTTTGAGTTTCAGTGTGTTCAATGAAAATTTTATGATAAGATTTAAAATACTTACCAGTATTCATTTGCATTTCCCTTACACAGAGGTACATCTGATACTTAGATAGGGCACTTGGGGATACTAACTTACATAAAACAAATCTACTCAAGCTACAGTTTATGAGTTTATAGCTGAGCCCGATCAATTTATTTCAGAGATTTTTTTTCCTCCAAGGCTTTTCATAGGAAACTGTTGTGATTTTAATCTTTCACATTTATCTCATTGCCATAAGCACACATACATACTTTGTAGGCCTATAAAAGCTCATCAAGTACATTTATTACTATAAATTTCACTTAGATATTTTGTAACTCGGGAGTATTAGGCCTTGAGTTATCTAAAAATTTAAATACTTGAAGGAACTTTGCAGCTAAGTTTCAGTTGCTGAAAGATATGAATATCTGATGGAGTATTTTTACACTGTGGCATTTTATTTCAGTGGTGGACCTGAGCACTTGTTCCACAACTGCTGTTACATAATATAATGTCACGCCTCCCCCACCCACCCACCCCGGCAGTTGCTTTGAATGTTATGGGGGTCCAATGACTGACTAGGTCAAAGGGGTCTTGCAAAATAGACAGCGTGATAGCAAAACCACAAGGGAAGCCATACTTTGCTGAACAATATCACTGAAGTCACATACCTCCATACAGGCACGTCCAGTCCCTCTCCTGCAGCCATGGCCAAGCGCAAGTCAAAGAAGCCGCAACAAGACGACACCTCGATATTGTTTGACTCGTCAGCGCCGCAGTCCAAGAAAAGGATAAACTCCTACGCTTCTCCAGCTTTGTTGTTCATCATTATCTTCACCGTCGGGGCCTTTTTGATGGGGTGTTTTTTTGTACAACAGCAGCACAGCATCGACGAGTTGACGGGGTCTTTGACAACAATGCAAACGAGAATCACAAACCTCCAGCGGGTGATGACAGACGCACAGGTAACTATGTTAGCTAACTTTTTACTAGTGTACTTAGCTGGTTAATTTATGATGATTTTTTTTTGTTATTTTCTTTTTTTTATCATTTGAGAAGCTTGTAATTAAATCAACACGTGTTTTTTGAAGCAATTTCGGTGTTACGGGGGGTCACCGGGATCATTTATCACAGCTTGTTGTCTCGTTGTAACCAATATTAATGAAAACCTTTAAAAAAAAACGTTGCTTCCCGGAAATTGATTAGTGGCCTTCAAAATAAAGGAATCACGTCTCTTATTTTAAAGAGGGAGGGCAAAAATAAACAAATGAACCAATAAATAAGATTTTTTATAACAAAAGCCCAATGTTTGGCTATTTGTTTGTGCAAAATTTTGGATAGCATGGATTAATGCTTGAGTCAGTGAATTTATTTTGAAAAGGCTAAGGCTGTAAGACTTTTAAACATGGCGGGCTTGACACCTGTACTAACACCTGTTGATAATTTTAGCAAGTCCCCTCTCTGAGCACCTTCATAGTCACGTCTCAGTTACATCACTGCCCCAGCTGTTAATATGAAATATGACTAATGCTAGATATTATACTTCATTATCAGCAGTTGTTGTTCCTCTCGTTCTGTCACTATAATTTCTCTATGATTTCATATCACTATAAGATCCGGCAGATTTTTTTGAAAAAAAGTCAATAGAAAAAGTTTTAGAAAATTATGGTTAATTAATGAAATTATTCGACATTATGATTCATTATGACAAATGTACTTCATTACATAGATGCAAGATCATGTCAACATCCAGTATTGCTGTGGAGGAGTCCTGCTCCTGTATTTGTATTACTCTCCACAATGTCCGAACACACCTGAAAATACAAAAGGAAAAGAAGCTATAGCTAAAGTGGTATTTACAATCTGCTGACAGTTGATTAATGATTATAATCTGATGGTTTAGGACTGCATATATATCTGTCATATTTCACAACTCCACTTACTACTGCTACAGCTCAGTCATCAGCAACAAGCAAGGGTTTCAAATGTTTGGACTCAGTCCAACCACATGGCTAAATCATTTGTCCCACTCTTTAGACTGGTACAGGAATGGGTTTGGAGGAGAAGATCTTTGCCCTAGAAGAAGCTCAGAAACAGGCTCAGGAGAGGGCTGAAGTTGCCCTGGCCACATCAGAGAAGCTGAAGAACTCCACCCTTTACTCTCAGCTTTTGGACCTCCATGATGAGATCGACACCCGCTTGACTGAGTTAAAGCAGGTCTCCCTGTCCATCACAAACCTCCAGGCCATGTTTAAGAACCAGTTTGAAGAGTTCGAGGCCATGAAGGAGAGCGTAGAGGCCAGTTTGCGCTCCAGCTCAGCAGCGGCTGAAAATGTGGCTGGCCTGACCAAAGCTGTGGCAGGTGCATTCTCCAGAGCTGACGAGCAGGTTGCATCAGTGGAGGCTCTTAATGCACAGTTTGAGGAACAAGCCTCAGAGCTGGATGAGCTCAAAGAGACGATGCACCTTCACAGTGTTGCACTTCAGTCAAACAACCAGGAGGTGGCTGCTTTGAAGTGAGCTCAGTTTGATTCCACAAGTTATCTGCATGTCTGAACATTAACTTTCTTGACTTTCTGAAAATGCACTTCATCGTTGTTTTGTGTGTTTTTTCAAGAGAGCTTGTGGAGGCCCAGCAGGCCATACGCACCCAGATATTGGAAGAGATGCTCGGTTCAGTGCTGATGACTCTGGATGAGCAGTTTTTCACTTCTCAGGCGCTTCACAGCAGCGTCATGGCTCAGCTGCAGACCTTTCACACCCAGGTATAACCCTGCTAATTTTACTAAGACTATTTTCTTTTCAAATTATTATTTTAGGTATTTGTGACATTGTATATTGTTTTTCCAAGTTGCAACTGTTGACTGTCTTCAGAAAAATTATGCAAAATGTACAGTATCTGTCTCATCTTTCGCAGCTGACAAATGCTCCCTCTTGGTCAATGAAACTTGACCATGAGGATGAGGAGAGCTCAGCTGCAGAGGAGTTCATCTTCACTGCAGCAGAGAATGCCACTGAGGTGCAGGAGATGCTAGGAGATGAGGAGGAAAAAACTGAGCAACATGAAGATGAGGATGAAGCAGAAGAAGAAGAAGAAGAAGAAGAAGAAGGAGAAGAAGAAGAAGAAGAAGAGGCAAAGGAAGAGGAGGAGGAGGATGTAGTGCAGGAAGAACAGCCACTGAAACAGGAAGTGGAGGTGGATGCAACAGAAGAGCAAGAGGGAGAGGAAACTACAGAGGAGGAAGAAGAAATTACACCAGAGGAGCAAGAGGATGAGGAAGTTACAGGACAGAGTGAGGAGCAGGATGTTGCTGGGGAGACAGCAGAGGAGCAGGACCCAGAGGAGACCGTATATGGTCACGTTTTGGACGTGTCTTTGGAGGAGGATGTATCGGAAGAGGTTATGGAAAGCTGGGAAACTGTAGATGAAGAGTCAGCTGAATTAAACAGTGGAGTCTTTATGGACGAAAATGAGGATGACAAGTAGTTGGACTTCAGCAGTTGCAGTGTGCCGCTGTTTTCTACAATACACAAGACTGTGATTTTTAAGTCTTATTTAGATGAATGGGAACCATTTTTAAAGATAGCACACTTTCCTTATCGAGTAGCTGCTGATCTGCAGTATTTGTTTTCATTCAACTTGTGTGGTTGTCTGACATATAGACCTGTCAGGTTAGATGTCAATCACAGAAAAAAAACAAAGAATTTGAATGAACTTTAATATAATTCCATACATGCTTATTTAGGGGTTTTCTTCCCATTGAAAAATATGGTCATATGACACTTACTTAAATTTTATAAATGTAGTTTTGATATCAAATATCAATGTGTACTTGCTGCTATTAGTTCAATATTAAATATATTGTCAAAGAAAAAGGAAGGATTTGAAAAGAAAGGTCACATAAAAAAGGGTCCATAAGGCCAGAAATGGTTGTATAATCACACATTGGGCCTCTTTTCCCCAAAAGCAACTGTGGTGGCACTCTGGATCAAGCCATAATAGAAGTATAACCTGTGGGGATAAAAGTTAAGCCTTATTTTGGGGAGAAGACACCAAACTTTTTCAGAAGTCTTTATTAGATTTTAATGGATTTTATAGCCTGGGGACAACTGAAAGTAAAGTAATGTCTCACTCCTTATCCGTTTAGACTGGGGGCCTGGTGTCAATGTTTGCTGAGCCTGGAAGGACTTTAACTGTACTCATGGCTTGTAATTTAACACAAGCACATATGAGTGTCTCTCATTGCAAAGTTATTTATGTTACATGTGCACATGCTGTGTACATGTGGGTACATATAGTGTGATTCCACTGGTACATACTGTTCTCTTGTCCTAAAACCCTTTTCGTGAAAAGGTTAAAGTACTAGCCACTGCCAGCAGGTGGTGCCTGATTACCACTACGATGATGGAGATTAATCTGCAGATTTAAAGAGGGGAAAAGAACTATAATTGATTTATAAAAAAGCAACAGCAACCTGTCGTTTATTTAAAACGGCCGACTTCTGCGCTGCTATGAATTTGAATTTTAAACTCAGCGTGTGAGCAAAAACACTGTGGTGTGGCATTTCTGCCTTGAGACCAATTGACCATTTAATGTTGTCATCTTTTTTATTTATTTGACAGTGGCAGTTATTACATGATTTTCTCGCATAAAAACAGTAAAAGGGGGGGCATGATGGTCAGGCGGCAATAAGCTCAAAGGTTTGCCCCTGTTAAATGTAAAACAGAATTCTGTTGTCATACAGAAAAAAATCTAATTAAAGGTTTGACTAAGTTAGAACCATTGTTGTTATGTTATGTTTATTTATGAAATGCTTAACTGTACTATTTCATACCAGAGCCAGCCATCTAATTTAAAATATGGGTAAAAAACTCAATAATCTTGTTTTTCCGTTAATGACATTAAAGAAAAACCCCTTTATGAAAAAATATATTGCTGGATGATTACTAGTGAAACAATGTATTTGCTCATAAGTAGCACTGCAAGGATAGTTTTTTCATAATAGTTTGTTGGGGTTTATTTTATTCTATGATTAGATTACACCAGACGCAGTCAAGGTTTGCTCTGACTGCCAACTCTGACTCAGGCTGGAAATAATTAAAAGCAAACTGAGACATAAAATGATGCACCTGGTGTGTATCACCTACTGAGACCACTAACACTTGTCAGCCCTCCAAAGCCTCAACACTTGCCAAGTATTTTGTGTTAAAACTTTTCAGCGTCAGCATATTTGCAAGTGAAATATATCCGTCAAATCCCATAAGTATTTACAACATGAGCAACACACAGAAAGCAGGCCCCTAAAAGATTCCCTTTTTAGGAGAATAAACTGCAAAAAAATGACCTCTGCTAACATGATGAATGCAACTGTTTCATGGAACATATGCAGAAAGGTATGTAAGCTCATCTTAACCCCCAGCCCACACAGCCAACTCCATTTATGTCACAAAATCTGAAGGATTTCACCCTCAGCACAGTCAATTTGTGCATCTGACTAATCTGTTATTTTCTATAGACTTTTATCTTACCCATAAAAACTAATTTGCGCTTGTAAATCAACTGCATTTTATTTTAAATTGACTTCCTCTATCAGATGGTCCTTCTGACTATTGTTATACGTGAGGCGTAGCCATTTTTTAACAGCTTTGTTTACATTTTGTAATTAAAAAATAAGGTATAATCAATCACACTTATTGTTGAAGCACAGGGAATTGCACCATCCAATGAAAACATATATCCTTGCAAATTAACATGCAGTGCGAAATTACAACATTTTTTACATTTACATCTTCCTCAGGAACACCAATAATGAGACTGATTATCCTTCCCTTTTTCCATTTTTGCTGGAGGACCCTTGAGAGCCCTTGTGAACAATACTGCTGTCACATCCACACACACACACACACGCAGACTCACACACTACAGCCCGCCTACTCCCCAGTCCCACCACTTCCTCCACACTCCTCTCACCCCGGTGCAGTTCTTTCACTCTCATCAGATATTCAATATCTCACCATCACATTAAGGTCACAATTGAGTTTTTCTTACGTTACTAAGGAAGGAGTCGCATCATTATTTCATATCAGTGGAGAAATAAATGCACCATTCTTCATTTTCTCTGCTTCTCTTTTGTTAAAGAAGAACTTTTTCAAAACTTTTTGGAAGCACTTTGGACCACATTGCATCTGCATGCAGACTATAGCAGCTTGGGAGCGATGTCATCTCTACTTTCTCACAACAAAGATCAGCCTCACATTAGAAAGTCGCTCTCTGACTCCTCTCCAGCTTCATCCACTGCCTCCACCAAGAGCCTGAGGGTAAGGTCTGATTATCTTTCATCTTTCCAGTGTCTGTTTAGTTAGAGGAAAAGCAATGGCTGACAGAATTAAAACACTTACATTTACGTTCACTCACTGTCAAACAAATGTCTCCCTAACAAGCCACAGAGGTATTTCTGCGTGTTTGTACACTTTGCCATAGAATCTTTGGACGTGTCTTACATAATTCAGCCTGTACTCATTACAAAGCCTACGTGATCAATGGAAAGTTATGTGGCCATACATGACCTCATACTGCCATATTTGAAATGAACTTGTGTCCCTCTTTTGAAAAAAACTGTTTACATATTACATCTACAGGAATGCAGCCCGAGATTTTTTTAGCATTACAATATCTCCTGTTATAAGAAACTGTCATCAAGAAGAAGTAAAGCAGAGTTTCTCAGGAAATGGTGTAATCGGTGGCTCTTTAAGTGTCCTTGTAAATCTCTGATAAAATTTTTTGCATCTATTTTAGTATCAGACTATTAATCATGTACAAAGAATAACAAATGGTGTTGTTTTCATTTCCCACCATACATACATTTTTGAATTAGAAAAGTTCTTTATAGATCTTTAACTTCACAAACATATTAATGACTTAGATTATTTAGATTTGTATTACTTTTTGAGGCATTTGCCTTTATTCCCAATAGTAAACCAAGGACATTATGGTTAAATTATGAGCATCTTGGATCCCTAGACCACCATGACATCCCAGATGTTTGGAGTCTTAATCTACTCATAAGACTCTGACATGCTTATAAAGGCTTGTAATAACTCACACAAACTGCAAAACAACAGTGCATATTGATGTGCATGGAGGAACAAAACTTGTGAGACTGAGGCGAAGTTGTAATGAGCAGTTAGTCACATCTGTTTATGTAAACTAAGAATCCACTTGGGAAGGATAAGTTGAGAGACACAAAGAGTGGGATACAGGAAGAGAATGTAATAGAGAGAGAGAGAGAGAAAATGGGAGGAAAGACAGGATGACAGAGAACAGAGAGAAGGAGGGATAGAGTGCTTAGGACTGGCCTGTGGGAACTCAGACGCAGTATTTATGGATGTTTATCCATCTGCCAGTCCTACGGGAAGCTCACATTTTCCACTAAGGAATAGACGGTCAGCAGGCAAGAAGTTCCTCATGGGATCTAGAAAGGCTGGAGCGACAGAAAAGCTCACATACATGGGACAAAATGCCACAAAACCCCACAGTATGTCTCCTTTAGTTTCCTCCACAATCTGTTTATATGTGATGTTACCTAATCCAAACAAGAGCCGATTCCAGGTCTGCAAAACTTTTTATTATTAATGACTGTTTACCAAGCATGTAGTGTCAAAAGAAAGCCTCAGAGGAGCCGACATCAGAGTCTGGTGAGGATCCAGAGATCTTGTAAATGTCTGAGCGGAGGTATATCACTGTGTTTACACACAGTGTCTAAAAACCCTGCTTGTTCTTTACAGGAATCCACTTTTCATCTCCTTTATCCAGTTGGACATGTAACTGTTTAAGCCGTGGTCACCGGTCTGCTTTTGGCCTCAGTTTATGCAACTGTCACATTAAGTCTCCATGTCTAAAAGAAGAAAGTACAAGGCGTAATGGAACCCTTATGCACCATCTTAGAAGTTTTGTCAGCAAGAATAAGTTCTCCAGTGCATATTTGTTTCTGTGGTAAACACAGAAGTTATTGCTACAGGCAAGATAATTACCTCCTGTTTGTAGCTCACATATTGATTGTAATAAAACTGAAAGAGCAAGTCATGTTAGCTTTTCTTATGATAGAAGAGCATTTAAGGATGAGTTCAAGAGGTTCAGAGAGGAAATGCAGCATCTCTGGGATTTCAGTCTACTTTGTGTACTCTTTAATATTTAGTTTTAATTCCATTTTGTGTCTCGCGGAAAGTACTTTGAATTCCCTGGCTGTTGAAAAGTGCCATAGGAACAAGACTAAGAGTCTACAGTAACACCAGCACCTATCTGGGGAAGAGCATTTCTTTGAGCTAAATGCTATTATCAGCTGTGGCAATGTTAACATGCTAACGCTAAGTCAGTACTAAACTCAAAATACAGCTGAATTTATAAGGATGTCATGAATGAAGAAATTGATCTAATTGTGTTAGACATTTACATTCAATCCATTATGAACTTGATGTATTTCAGGGTCAACTACTGATTGTCTGTGTGGCAGTTATTGGGTCTATAAAGACGCCATGCCCAAGTGCAGCCATCCAATGTAATCACTGGTTAAGGTTAACTGTCAATCATGACGTTGCACTTTTTGAGCATCAGATAAATATGACAAACCCTGTCAGAAAAATGAACCATTGAACAACACAATAATTGATGTTAGTGACCTATACTGCAGCCAGACACTAGGAGGCCATCAAAATGTTTTGAGGAGATGTTATGCCATCCATCTTTTTAGTCAATGGTTCGGACCAAGTGAGTGGACCAACTATTAAACCAAGACTGCAGTAACTAGCTTTTGAGTTACAGTGCCTTGACTAGTATGGCTAAAATGGCTTAAGTACCCGGATTGTAGCACATTTAAATGTTTGTTTTAAATTCTACATTTCAGATTTGGATAACAGCTACTTCTTGCTCTAATCAAGTTTACATCCACTTATACTGAAAGAGACTTAAGAAAAAGCACAAAATGGCTGCAATTTAATCCACATAAATAAACAAGTTTGAACAAATATACCCGCCTTGTGTATATACACTGTATCTGTATATTGCTCTTGGAATTATGAATTTACCAGTGAAGAATTAAGAAGAGAATTAAACTTCACGGTTAGTCAAACATCTGTTATATTATGCTACATTTTCTCATCTCTCTGAGGGAGTGTAAGTTTTTATTATTCAGCTGTTGTTAAGATCTGTGCTGCCACTTAAGTATTTCTCATCAGGAACAGCATATAAACCTTCCAACTTCAGCAGGCCATAATGAACAAACTGCAAAAGTCACTGCCAGAGCTATTACCTTTTTTGGATGTGTTTACTTGTCTGTGCCTGTCAGTTTATTTAAGGGATCATTTCCTCTCTCCTTCTTTAAGCTCGGTATGTCAGACTGTCATAAACCCTTTTCTTGGAAAACTGAAAAAAACGAGTCTTTCAAAGGGAATTCCTGTTTTGTCACTTTGAAGGATCAGCTGAACTTTGCTCACATAGAGATTCACTGATAATACATGGACTTGTTGACAGTGTTCATGTGATAAAATACAGTATTATACAGAGGAAATGGTCAACACGGTGCAAAATACAACTCTTTTTGTAGATTTATCAAACTTCATAGATCTCACATCAACGTCTGTCAAAGAAAAGAAGTTAAGCTGTGTGATGTCATCACTTGTGCAATAATCAGCATCTACTGAAACTAGAGGACATGTCATGATGAGGCTGAATGACTTTTTAATGACATGTTGGGTTTAAAGTAGGACGAAGTACAGCTGCAACACTGTATAAAGCCATCAGAAATGTCCTTACAGAAACCTTACACTGGCTTTGCTGTTGCATTTTTTGATTTTTTTTGTCTGATTCTAAAAAACATTTCTCCTCCATTTCAGCATGAGAGACTTTCAAGGTAAGAACTCTATGATTCTTTTCACATCAGCCATTATTACGTACAAAAGACACTTCTTTATGGCCTGAGAAAGTGACAGATAAATCAATTACTGACTCAGTGTTATTAAACTGACAGTAAATGAGCTAAACCTCAGTGCTGAGAAGCTAATACCTCTCTTATGTCTTCAGATTGAGCTCGTCTGGATCCTCTGATGCCTCCAACAACACGTCGACGAACCACGCTCAGTCCTACTTCTTACAGAGGGAAAACAGACTGTCTGCAAGGAAAAAGGCAGAAGAAGAGACTGCAAACAATGACTATAAAAAGGCATGTTCACATTTTTGTGATATTTAGAGCTATACTGTTATTTTAGTGTCAAGTAACATAAAAGCAATGTATGATCATTTAACAATTAATTAACTTACATAAAAGGTTGGTTTTATTCAGCCAGTGATTTCCAGCAGTGACTCCATCGTAGTGTTTTACAGAGCAGATAATAAGACTTCATAAAATTATATAGACTACATGAATGAGCCTTTGTCATTAATCCAGTGAAAATAAATTATGCTGCACCATCTGTGCAAGAATTATTAAATAAAAGTACTTTAACTAATAATTTATACACAATACAAAAGTTGTAACAGTAGCAAATAATAAGAAATTAGTCGATTAAATGTAATCAATCATTTTGTCAGCTGAACAAAATATTGGACCAATTTTATAAGTTAAAAATCAAAGTCATTTGTTACTTTAATGTATTTGATTAAATATTTTTTCTTGTAAATTGTATCTTTTGTATACTTATAAATTCAACATCTTTGAGTTTTGTTGATATTTTATAGACTAGAAAATAGCTTTTGGTCAGAACAAAACTGAGAGCCTGCAGCTCTGTAAGGCTACAGTCTGAGCACAAAATGTAAACTTTAACCTGCTGTGGATCAAATATAAAGTAACCAAAATCTTTAGGATTTATGATCTGGACTCCATATTTCCTGTCAATTCATATTAGATATTTTACTTAAAACCAAACCAGTCAACCTCATAGTCAATGAAGCTATCAGACACTTACTAGACAATTAAAATCACCACACGACCAGGAAATAAATCTGCTGGTGTCAGTAATTGTTAATCCGTGTCCTGTGAAGACAATCAAACACTCCCTGTGAATTTCCTAACAGGTGCACTTTTTTCTTAGATGTATGAAAAGGCATTGGCCACCAATCAGCGGCTCAAGTCCAAGCTGGAAACGAGTAAACAGGAACTCACCATGATTCAGGACCAGCTGCAGAGAGCCCAGGTACTCTTCTCACCGCCACTGGTATATGTGTCCAATCCAGATTAACGACTGCAAAAGAACTGAAAGAAAAGGCGGCTGAAGAGGCAACTGAACGTAACCAAAAGTTAATCCCAGTCATAAATTCAGACCTTTCTTATCAGTACACCTTTATAGTCTCATGATGATAACTGATAATGTGCTACAAATTGCCATAAAGACAGAAATTATGTAAGGAAGCTCCAATATATTTCTGTTAGTTTTCAGGTCTTAATTTTGGAATTAAAAGAGTGACCTGCTTTAAGTTTCTGTTTCCAACTGTTTGGATATTTCATGCCAGACTCGTTTACTTGCTCTATTGGAAATGCAGCTCTCACAATTGTACAGTTTAAGGCTTTTTCTCAATAATTTTACTGATAATCTTTTGTTGTTGCAGAAAGAAAAACCAGGAGACTGTGGCTCAAACAAGCTCGAGACAGAAAAAAAGGTATGAACTCATCATTATAACCAATAAACATATTTTTACTGAAAGTGAGTTTTTTTATTTAGATTTTTCATCTTGATTCTTTTTTATTAATCGTCATTCTTCATAGGAAAGTTGGAGTCTAAAAAAGAGGATATCAGATATGGAAGAACAGTTGAAGGTAATTTCAGATACATTAGTCCATAACTTTTGTCATTTACATTGATTTTCTGCTTTAAAATAATATCACAAATTAACAACTTGAAGCAGGATCTCTTAGTTTAGCTTATTTGATATGAGGAAAACAACAAACAGTGAAATCTAAACCGGTGTAAAGTGTCTGTGGGACTTGGAGCTGTGGTGTTAGCTGCTCTTTCCACAGAGGTTTCAGCTGACATCATTTGTCACTATTATGCTCTGTTGGCTGAGGAATGTGAGAGCACTTTGACACTGCAGCAAGTGAGCCATCAGTATTCATCTGCAGTCTAATGTTCACAAATGTCTGCTGTGTTATGCCCGAGAGGACGCGAACAAAAACCTGTTGTTATCCATGAATGAGAGGTCTAAACAAACATGGGATGCTGCTCCGAAAATAGACATACATTACAAAGAAGCACTATGAAGTGTATTTAAATGAGCAAGTCTGGTCCAATTGTGTCTTTGTATCACTGAATGCAAGAGGGCAAGATCATGTGTTTGTGTGTCTGCAATTGAATTTGTTTCATTGTGATAAATTGGCCAAATTCACCCAGATCGCATTGCTCCTTTTTGATGGATTATTTATTTCCTGTCTGGAGGAGTCCACAGCAGGAGGAACCTAAAACACTGTATCTTGAACAAAGTCCGGGCTTCAAAATCCTTAAAAACAAAATGCAAAGGAATAATTGGTCATTGAAAGTATCTTGAAGTGTTTGTAATTAAATTATGAAATGAAAAATAAACCTTTTCCTACAGAAGAGAAAGAAACAAAGGCAGGAGTAACAAACCTTTAACTTTAGTGACTTCAAACTAAAAGTAAAACATTTAAAAGGTTCTACTGCTCAGTTTTCAGTCAAACAATACATTGCAGTCACATTTTTTTTAAGTCAGTCACAAAACAATAAACACGTCAGTGTGTTTACTGCAGTTGTAGTCATACCTCATGTCCATACTAACCATCAGTAGATTGTTTCCTAACATGGTTGATGTGCAGTTAGAGATGGAAAACTAAATCCACAGTAAAGTAAAAATATCCCACTGAAACTTTCATTTTAGTTTGCAGAGAGGACAGTGAATTTTATCCACCATTTCCAGACAGTTTGGGTATTTTTATGCTCCACAACATTGCAGAGACAAATAAGTGCTTTTCTTTGCACTGCTTCTGACTATTACCTTTAGTTAGTTTTTGTGTTTCAGATTACAGTTTTTCACATTCCTCTATGCTGGTGGTATCCATGTTTTCCAAATTTGGTTAAGGATTAAGTGTTTTGCTTTTACAAGTTAATAAAATCCTCCCACTTCATAAACTAAATAAACTATTAAAAAAGCCTTCGGATTAGCTCGACTTTCTAGAGATATTTGACCCTCACAGGAGATCAACATGACAAGGAAATAATGGTCTTATAAAAATGATGCATGGCTGAAGATTAAACAACAATGCAACAATCTAAATTTAGTTTAAAATCAAGCATCCACAGCA
>JAQNCA010000014.1:5896479-5924200 GCA_029783725.1 Acanthurus tractus
ATAAAAATGATGCATGGCTGAAGATTAAACAACAATGCAACAATCTAAATTTAGTTTAAAATCAAGCATCCACAGCAGTTAAATGCAACGTATATTTTAATGTAGCAGTATAATAAATCCAAAAACATCCAACATAAAATACTGACAGCATACATGTTACTTATGAATGCACAACTTTCCATGTAGTGGACTATTTTTGCATTGATATTTTATTTATTTCATTTAAATAAAGAAAAATCAAATATTTGTTTCCATCTTTACATTGCAGCAACAAATAACTTGTACATAGAGCATGTGAGTTTTGTTTTAAGAAAGATTTTGAAGACGCAAACTGTGAAAGTTTGTGTTTGGATACAACATACAGTAAGCTCAACCCTCGGTCTTGCGAGTCTGCGTGAACAGGCCTTTGTTTAAAAGCAGCAGCATGACAGATTCGTCATGATCGTTCTCTTTGGCACCAACTCTATTAACCCTTTTTTCATGTGCTGGAGGATGGAAACACTACTGGAATGGCCAGAAACCAAAGCTAGAACCTTTATACATTAAATATGAAAAGACCACCAAATATGAACTTACTTTAAATTAGAATTAATGAACAATTCACAAAATAATCCGCAGACTTATCACATGAAAAAAATATCCACTTTTTCATCGCACTGTCTATTCAATGGTTTCACTTCTATATTGACCCTAATAAGACATGTACCAGTCAGAACACTGACCCTGACAGGTTTTCAACACCATGTAATTTTACATTTGTGCTCCACCTTCAGGTTAAAGCAGAGCTGAAGATGGAGAACCAGAGACTGAAGGATGAGAATGGAGCTTTAATCCGGGTCATAACCAAACTGTCCAAGTGAGACGGACACAAAGATGAGAAGAAGGACGGACACAGACTCTGTATCTGCACCTGCATTCTTCTTATATCCTCAGAGAGAAAGTATGGAAATAGTTTTCATATAAGTTGGAAACTTGACTCCTCTGAAAGCTTAATGTTACCGTACTGTATATTTTATCTAAAGTCTTATTGTATTTTCATTTATGTATTTTTACATAAAGACACTTGACCACTAAATGTGCTTTACTTTGTTGTGTTTTCATAGACAGATTTAAAAGCATTATCAAAACTGTGTGATGAAATAAAGACCGTACCTGTGCTCATAAATGGGCAAAATATTGCAGGTATTTTCACTGAGGTATTACCATGGAAACTGCAAAATTTTGTTCACTCCATATGCAGACCTTGAACATCAGCCTCTGAGCCATCACGGACAGCAGATGATGGATGGGCTACATTTCTCGGGAATGTGGGAGCGTCATCTCTGATATAAGAGCTTTACCTTGAAGTATGATGTCACAAACGACAGGTTTTTCCCTCTTTACCTGCAATATAAAAGCGATCAAATACATAAATGTGGACATAGAGTAAAAAAAAAGCTCATTATGTGGCCTCATAACTATCAGCACTGAAGCAAGGCCAGACCTCCATGTAAAATATGAATTATTCAATTCATGGTGGTTGGAGCAGGTTCAGATTCTCTTTTTTGAAATAAGCAATGATAACTGAGGAAACAGTCTCACCTCAGGTTGTTTCAGAGGCCATCCTGAGCCTTCACTTACATATAAGTCATAAAAATCATGATCCCATCAGCAGGTGGTGAGGCTGTTTTGTCAGCTGCTATTTCCAACATCAAAACCGAACCCCAACTTTAGTCAACATGAATCAGCAGTCTTTTAAAAGTTGATTAGAGCTGAACCTTGAGGTGACGTAAAGTGCTGTTTTAAAAGCTAAAGAAGAACTCTGGACCTAAACTACTGTTCAGAACATTCAAATAAAATAAAGTGATTTTTATTTGTGTTGAAATCTCACTAAAATGTTATGATAATCTTGACTCGACATCAGTGTCAATATGTTAGCATTTAAACTAATGACAGCTAACAAATCACGGCTACATTATCTCATGAGTAGTCAGTTCACCATGTGAGGTTGATTTGGACATGTTCACTAATCCTGCACAGCTCATCTGATTTACCTCACTCTCCCTTCAGTTGTATTTAAATACATCATACACACTGATTTAATGCTGCTACTAGTAAGATCCCTCTGCACGATTATCTCTAGCTTGAATTGATAGAAAACAGAAATCCACATTTTAAAACACATCTGTGAAGTGTCATCACTGCACCTTGAACAGATGTTAGTTTACTGCAATTATAAAATCTGTTCTTGGACACAAAGTACTCAAAACACAAGGAGAAAACCATACTGACCACAGCGACACATGGGAACTACACATGTGCTTCCCACTGTCCTCATGCTGTGTGTGATGCCACCCACTGACCAGAAGTGGAAAAGCATCTTCCGATTCCATTTACACACCACACAGGAGAAGGCTACTTAAAATGCCTTTATTTCCTATGATTACATTTTGACAACACACTGATATGTCCTGACCAGATCCCATATTTTGGTTCCCTTGAGTAGTTCAGATCTACATAGAGTGATATATGTATACAGTTTTTTTTTTTCATCTTTTTGTTCCCCCTTTTTGGCTGGAAAACATGGATTTTGTACGGAAACAAATCATGCAGTTACACAAAAAAGGCACAACTATTGACACACCTCTACAACAAGACAAAAACAAGAAGAGTCAAGAGAGACGTTCAGGTGTTTCCTTTGTCTGTGCTGCTTACAAAATGAACCTGTGATGGATTTTAATGAAGATCAAGTCTCTGTTTTATGGCTATGTTCAGACTGAAGCAGACTGAAGCAGATTAATGACTGAAGCAGCATGTTGGCAGTATTGCATTGAAAATGCTGTTCTGCAGTGTTTGGGTCTGATCTGTGCAGACAGACAGAGCGAGAGACCCAGGAAGACGGGGATTTTGTTGCCTGCATTGCAGAAAAGTGACAGACTCATTAAGAGAACACCGACAAACAAATACAGGCTTGACTGGCCCTATTGCAAAGACATGAAATAGCAGAAAGCATCTGATGGCAGATCATACATGAATATGAGAGTGAGATTAAGGCCGAGCCCAACTGCAGGAAAACATGACCTTATATTATGGAAAAATGTGTAATACAGTGCTCTCCACAATGACATCTGAGCTTAAATTTGAAAGCATATTATGGAATTTAATCTTTAAAATAGTCTCAATATTATTGAAGGAAAATGTGACTGCTATGTTTCCGCTCATCTTTAGGGACATACTTTAAAAAAAAGGACTGTTCCTAAAGATGAGGATTACTTATTTTCACTGTAAATAAAGTTTAATCTTGTAGAAAATGAAAGTGGATTAAAAAAAATAATAAATTGGACGGGTAAAGAAATCCCAACATTAGAAATGCATCAATATCTCAGAACATGCAGAGTGCCAAAACGCCAGCTCATCCCATTTCAATCCATTAGTTAAACTGTTCATTCATGAAGTGACATTTGTAATGAAAAGATTATTGATTTGCTCAGTTATGAGTGGAACTAATTAAGAGGACTACATCAATAATATGCTGGAAAAATATTTTCCAGAGCTAATCAAGTAAGGAAGTAATTTTAAAAAGCTATATAATTAAAAAACAGAGTTTTGTTTCCTTTGTATGCAAATTATTGATGTCTGACACTAAGTTATCTCATTAAAAGTATATCAGACATATGAGAGCAGGTTTATTGGAACAGTAATAAGATGAGAAGGAGCAAATTAATGAAATGTGGAAGAGAAACGGGGCTACAAGTCGATTTAGTCGTATCCACATTTAATAAACTAAGACTTGACACCAGTCTGGCAGGAGAAACTGAAGGAAACACTTACGGTACACTGAGATAAAAAATCAAGGAGCTGGCAAATAATCTCCTTTTTTGAAATATATACAGTTTACTGGTCAGCGACCAAGTGCAGGCAGGATCAACAATAATTACAAGACTTGTAGCCCAAAATACTGTAACAGTGGATCAGGACAGAAGACACAAACGATACAAATAATGACAACAAAACAGACAACCATGCAGCTTTTATGGCGAACTGAGTGTGATTTTTACAGATAATACGCACACAAAGCAACCCTGCGTTAATTCCAGGCATTGAAGGAGCCCATGAACCCTAACATGGATTATTCAGACATACATTCAGTCCCATTCAGCAAAAATACATACACTTTGCAGTCAGTGCATACTCTTTTTTTTTTTTAAACTCTGTTTTATTATCAAAATGACACAGAACACAAACACACATACACAATATAATTATGGTTCCTCTTTAAAACATGCTACTATTTACATCATCTTGTAAATACATGCTGTAGCCTGTTAACAAATTTTCTGCGATGCATCATGTCAACAATAGGAAGAAGTAGTATTGTGAATGGACCAATCAGTGTGCTGCTGTTCACCCTTAACTTCTGGTGACAATACGACCTCATACTGACGCAACCAAAAAAGGCTGTAAGGATGTGAATTTTATCACAACTGATCTCCTAAGTCTGAAAAAAATTACTTCAGTCTCTCCTGCAAACTAATGTTGAAAATTTGATACAAATAAAATCAAAGAATTGTCTTTTTGAATTCACATCGAATGAGTTTCCCTTTTTTCAGTGGGGGTCATTTTAAGTTGTACAGTTTTTTTCTGATGTATCCCCACAACTTAAATATGACTTGTGTACTAACACCGACATCAACATAAACTGGACATTTTACTCGAAAAACTATATTGACATACAAATTTTGTTATAATATTTTGTTCATGAAAGATATGCCGATTCTGAGCTTTTTTTTGTTTTAATGAGGGAGACTTATTTGATCACGAGTGATAAAAGCCTGAAAAACTATTGGTCAGTCATGAGCTTAAGATCAACATCAAACCAATTTGTAATCCTAGATTTACTCCTGAATGTTAAAAATAAAGATTTTGCACAATTATTTTGTTGCATAAAATCATAAGTTCTAATTCTTTAAAAACAACCTCAAAGTCTTTCAATAAACTCGATAAAAACTGAGGTCTGATTTTTTAATTCAGGCACGACCCATCGCCGTGAGTAGAAGAACTTGAGACAAATCATTTAATCCACCTCACGAATTCAAATAAATATTTCTCCGAGGGAAATATTTCAATGCTATAAATTCAGTGATATTAAAATTTCAGCATTAAATATTCAGAAGTGATTAAACTCCACAGTTAGGTGATGAGTTGCTCATAAGATTCAGATCCTTACGGCATTTCTCGCCTCTGTTACTGACTCTGCACATCACAGTAAAGCAGGATGTCTGTGATGAAGATTTTAAACCACCATGTTGCAACACTCAAGGATTTTTAAAGCTTAGTGGCTGATGAACGAGCGGTCCAGACAACATGGGATACTGTGAGGCATAATACATGCTAGACTCTGCAGCTCTATTTGGTTCAAGCAAATGATCCAAGATATGTTCATTGTATGACACTGTGTGGTCCGTGTTGCACATTTGCCCTGTTGGGGTTTTACAAACCTTCATTTTGTACTTAAATTCACATTCTCTTAAAAAGTGCAGCTACATCTTACATTTCAAATTCAGTTCTCTATAAAAACATCTCGTCTTTGACAGAAATCCTCATGTTGTTTTTTCACCAGAAGCTATTAAAGTGTACCACAAGTATGTTTGGTAAACTACAACATTCGTCAAAGAAAGACACATAAATCTGTTTAATGGATCTCTAAAACAGGTAAAATGTTAGATGGCACTGTTTTCAGGAAGCGATTTTAAAAGAAGCATAGTCATAACTGGTTTGAACATCATTGGTTAGCCTTCTAGTATCCTTACCTTGTCCACAGATAAGTAAGGTTTTACATCCAAGTGGTCAACACAGCTCAAGACAGATTTCAGATGGCACATTCACAGTGTCCCTGACTACTTTTGAATGATATTCACTCTGTAAAAGTTTCCCTTCGAGATAAAACAATGAAGCTTAATGTGTTTCTCAAAGTGTCGCATCGGGAAAGGCACCCTTGTATTCCTGCCCTACATTAGATCTGACTGAAGACACAGAAAATGGATGTTAGAACTAAATGCATAGACGAGCCTTCATGGCAACGCAAGACAAGCAACTCAGATCAGACAACTGTGTTAACCCTGCCAAACTGTGTGATACTGTTCGTATTTCCTTCTGGAATGTGAGCTAAGAAAATGGAGACAGTAATTTCTGCAGATTTCTGTTGAAACTAAATTGCAACATGGATCGCTGCATTCAGTGACCTTGGCCTAATTCATTCTCAATTAAATTCTTTTCGCATTTTTAGACTTAAACAGACTCTATGCAGGAAATAACCCAATACTACAGTACTTTCTATTGCATGTTAAAGCACACTTATTAGCAAGATACAATACTGGGCGTAGTGTACGCAGAGCAGTGGGGAGGTAAGTAAAGCATGCTCTATAAACTAAACTAAAGCTTTCCAGCATCGTCTTCGCTAAGAATCTCGTTCAGTGTCAGCACCCTAAGAATCAGTTTCTTCTAAGTTTCTTCAAAGACAGAAAGACCAAAAAGTTCAATCATCAGTGAACCAGTCACCCGACAACTCAACACCATCCTTCTCAGCATACACTAAATGTGTGGAATGTGATGCTTAAAAAGAGTTTTTTTCGACTTAACCATGAATGAGCGGATATTCTAAGACGTCTCTTTTTTGCTGAGCAGGTTTCATGACGAGGAGTCATGAGTTAAGTCATGGGTTTCATGCAAAGTAGGTGGAGGGGTTGGATTTTCTGAGTTAGTGCATTAGCTGGTTGGTGGAGCACGTTACTTCTTTGCAGCCAATGACGCCAGCTGACCATCGATATCCTCCTCTGGCTGCAATGGATGCCACTGGGCAATGGGGCGGCGAGGGTTAGCCAGCATGTCGGACCAGTGCTTCAGACCGAGGCCAGTCGCCTTACTGCCCACGAAGATCTTTCCGATGGCATCGTTCTTACCGATTTTGTCATAATCAAACACTGTGACTGCAACCAAGATTTTCTAAAGAGGGAACAAGAGAGAATGTGTCAGATCTGTGTTCATTACAAAAGCAAAATAAAGGAGTTTGTTAAATTAAAAAACCATTGTTAAGTTAAAAAGCGACAACATTTTGTACTCACTCGCATATATATTATTACTGTAACTTATGTTTAAACTGTATTATACCTGCATCTGTTCCAAGGGGATTTCAAAGCTGAAGGATTCATTGTAATAAGGATTCAGGGTGTTTTTCTTAACTGTAGTCTTCTTTTTCTTCAGACGCTTTCCACCCTGCAGCAGCTGGATCTTTACATAAGGATCTGCAAAGAGCAGCAATATGATCAACAACAAGAAAAGTTACTGATTTGTAGTTGTCGTTTTGCCTTTTGTTTATGAAACATTTACTTCTCTTTCATAACTTCTGATATGTATTTCAATCATTTTGATTTCTTGTTTGCTTTCTGTACTGATTTATACTCATTTTTTGTGATAAACTCTGAATTTGGGGAGTTTCCTTTATGTTTGTCCCTGATGAATTTACAATGCTGAACTACATTTCTCAATTAATTTGCATGACAAACCACAAGAATGATTCATTTGAGGTCTTACAAGCTCTTTGGCTGCCCTAGAAGAGTTTCAAGGGACCATAAAATTGTCTTCATCATAACTTTGTGCAACCTCAGTCACAGACAAACAAATTTGTAGCCTAAACTGTTCCAACAGCAAATCTAGACTCTGTGTACAGCAATGCATATGTCTACCAGATAATCCACAGGCGTCCATCTTCTTCAGGTTCTTTGCCTCCAGGATGCAGACGGTGAGTTTCCCGGCGGTCGGGACGTAACGCAGGGAGATGCAGATGTCTCCAAGTTTCTCAGGCTGAGAGAAGAGAGAAGAGACAGAGATGACAAAAGCAAATGTTCACAAACACAAATTATCACAAAAACACATGGTAACAGCAGAAAATATGATGATCAGTTGAAGTAAAATGCCATCAGCTTCCATCTGTTGTGAATTTTGCTTTTTCTCTTTTGGGCTGAAATTGAGGTCTTTTATAAAATTCTTGCTTTGAATTACAGAGTTTGTTTGTTTTGAGAGAAATGAAAGACTTTGAGCCTCGAGGCTCTCGGCATCCCCTGAGGAGAATGAGATAGTCATTTTAGCTTTAAAGGATTCATTTCTGTATAAAAAATACCTAAGTATGACAATTTCCAAGGTCAGACAAGGTTAAAGCAAGTTATCGCACCACTAAATATTTGTGCAGTTTCACAAGACATCTCTTTCAACAACTGCATATTACTAATCTTATATGTCAGTCTTCTTTAAAAGTCTGATTTTAAGTGTATTTCTGAACGGCACCTCCTCTTGGTCGGCGCTCTCCAGGTCTCGCCACTCTTCGATCGGCCGCCCGAGGTCGATGGTGTTCATGGGAATCTTCACCTCACCGATGACGTCATGTTTGGAAAATCGGTCGTAGTCATAAACAGACATCACCAGAGTCTTTCCACCGAGCTCCTCATAGGGCACCTGAACAACACACACAGCACCATGTCGCTTTGTACCCTGATACTTCATGTTAATTCAGTTGTGAATGAAGTGAATAGATACGAACACAAATAAGACTTGGCCTCTATGAAAACATCTTAAAGAAGTCTACATCTAAGATAACCTGCTCCAGCTGACTAAAACCACAAAAAAGATAGTGATGACGATTCTCTTTTGCAGAAATGCTGTCAAGACATATTAAAAGATTACAAACCTTTCAAATAAAAATGTGAAGTACAAGTAAGATTTGAACATTTAAACTTAAGTGGAAGAGAGCACTTCTGTGTTTTTTTTTATTTCTTGCTGTAAATTTGCAGACAGGCAAAGCTTCCAGCGTGACCCGGAGCTGTCTGTGAAATCTCTGCAGGCTTTATTAGCCGGTAAAAGAAAGAGCAGCATGTAGTTGATACTGCACAGACGAGTGAGTACACACACCCTAACAAAGCTGACAAGGTTGTTACTGTTACACTTACAGAGTGTAAAAGACATGCTGGAAGCGGGTTAGGATGAGTATCTGTGCAGCTCATTTTGTAAATATCCACAAACTTGCTCACTATAATCCATAAATGTTAGATTCCTGTCTCTCTCTCTGTCCATAGCTGCATCGATTGATATTAAAGCAGAACAGACTGAAGAAACTTCTTCTGCTGCACCAATTTCTCCAACAATAGACTTTATTTTAACACTGCACATGCTGACAGGACTGACCTTGAATACGAACGTCTCATTGAAGACTGGGTTCAGCGTTTTCTTGTGGACTTTGGTATCATACTTCTTCTTCTTATCGGGTAGGAGCAGGACTTTAACGTAGGGATCGGAGGTGCCGCCTGAGTCCATGGACATGAGGTCCGCAGCTTGAAGGATGCCAACTGTGAGCTGTATGCAGAGGAGGTGTGGGCAGGGTGAACAGAAGTGAAAACATATTTTTGCAGAGAAAAATCCATAATTTATAAGATTGCTCATTTGTGTCAGGGTCACTGCTGCAGAGAGATTTTTTAGGGAAATGCGTTACTTTGTAACTAAGATAACTTTTTTTGCTGCAAAAAGAAATGTAAAGTGTTAGTTTTTCAATTCAGGTCATCAACTATTTTGTTACATTTTTCATACATGCAATCTGTTGTAAGTTAACCTATTTTCCTGTCCTTTATTAGTATCACAAATTGTCACGGTGTGATAACTTCTGAATAAAAAGTTACATTTTTATTTCTTGATGTAAAATAGAAAAGGACTAACAGTGTTCACGCATCCAAAGTACGTATTTGTCCTGGTCTTTGCTCTGTTTTTTTTGCCTCAATTATTTTAAGGCAATCCCTGTTTTATTCAGGACTCACATCATTAATAATTTATGACATATACAGCCACTGTGTCCATATGCTGCTGAGAGCTTTACTGCAGTGATGACAAAGTTACAAAATCTTTGATATATTCCTCAGGATTCTGCCTCAGTTGTAATTACATCAAAACTATTCATTCAGTGCTTGTTTTGCAGCCTTTCTGCAAAAATGATCAGTCTGTTGCCCTGCTGGGGTTTTATAAAGAAGCTGTTGACAAATTTTCAGAGAAGTACTTGGACATTTTGGGAAATTTAATTTTCACTGAGAGTTGGATCTGTGTGTTTGATGTGCAGCTGCTGCTTAGCTTAGCATAAAGGCACAAGGAAACAGCTTGTTTGGCTCTAACATCTGACTTAAAGCTCCTCTAAAGATCATCTGTTAAATACACAGAGCTAAGCTAACTTCCCCCCCTGCTGCCAGTCTTTATGCTAAGCTAAACTAACTAGCTGTTAGCTGTACCTCTATATTCAGCCTACAGTCACAAAGGTGGAATCAATCGTTTAATCTAACTCTTAGTACGAAGTTTGTCTATGTGTGAACAACATGTTAATGTCTGTGAACAAGTGACACACACAGACCTTTGTGTTCTCAAAGTCATAATCTATTGAATATTGCAGCTTCCCAAGTTTCTCCTGTTCCTTCTCCTCTTCCTCTTTCTCCTCCTCCGTCAGTCCGGTCTCTCCTTCATCATCATCATCATCCTGGTGTTTCTGCAGTGCGAAGGTAACAAGACAAAACATCGCGTTAAAGGTCTGGGGCATCAGGGGTGTGAACACAGGGCTCCCCACAACAGCCAGCATGCCACAGACACTGGAGCTCCAGGAGTTTTTACATGGGAGATACATGTTTTTGGTTACTGCTTACCTGCACAGCACCTGATGATAATAACCAGGGATTTATCATTTTACAATGTGAGAAATCTCCAGTGGTGACACATTAATACATGTTTGAACTGTACGTCCTGCACATCTTGTCCTCGCAGTGATTTTTTGGGGAAGGGGGTCATTGGGCAATTCCTTCGACATGCTTGTGCAGTTCAGTGACAGCCAGAGTCAGTCGAGGCTTTGCATGCTAGTTCCACTAACAGGGGTAATTAATGCAACAATTTTCCAATGAAATCGCATATTAGCATCGTGCTCATGATTGTCAGAGGCTTTTGATTTCACCAAATGAGCAAGGAGGTAAATGTTTGTATAAAAACCCCCTAGGAACTAGCTCACAACAGCAAATGCCAGTGCATATTAAAATGATAAAAGGCAAATAAGACATAATATTCAGTGCAAGGAGATGGCTTTCAGATGAACTACTGCTTTACGCAGGCTTTAATCTGTTCTTTTATTAAACCCTACATTAAAAACATTCATATTTCAGAATAAATTTCAAAACCTTTGTAACCTGCATGCCTTGTTTCACCTCTAAATTGATGTGGCACCAAAAATGCTTCTCTTTTCAGCTCACCATTATTACAATAAATGGTTCAGGATTAAAGGGCACAGCTCGCTATTTGAATAATGTAGAGTCTTACAGCTGCAGTGTTTCTGTTATTGTTGATAAATTAAAGCCTCATTGCCAAGGTGACCTTGACATTAACATGTTTCTTTCAGGCCATCCAGTGTCTCTACATCTTGCCTCCTCCTCAGAATGAAAGATTTGCGAGTATTTGGCTGTTCATGCAGTTTTATTATCACCGTTTCCATGTCTCCCAAACAACCAACCATGCCCTTCATCACATGCATAGGTTAATAGTGTTATAAAGTGTCTTGCATATCATCTCTTAGCCCAATACTTTCCATATTGGTGTGAGTTACAGCTACATTGTCCCAGGAACAATGCGTAAGTTGGTTAGACTCTCCTCTCTGGGGGTTTATGGAGCACATCATAGCTTTCCATTGTTACATTCTCAAGCTGTCATAACAAAAATATAAATACATAAATAAAAAAAATTGGGGGGCTAAAAAAAAGTTTAAAAAAAATAAAAATAAAGCAAAGGAAGCTACGACTTTCATTCCATGAAACCCCCCTCCGCCCCGGGGGGCCAGAGAGCATCAACGTGAGCTATCCACCTACCGTAGAGCGGGAGTCCACCACAGTCAAGAAACACGAGGCAACACACAAGACAGACACAAAGCGGGAAAAAAAACAAGGAGGAGAGCAGAGAGAGGAAGAGATTCAACTCACAAGACACCGAACACACACTACAAAAAAGAGAGGCAGTCAACACCACCAACACCACAATCGTGGTGAGAAATGACACGCCTGGTTTTTGACAAGGACGATAAATTCACATTGTGGACACAAGTAATTGATTGCTTTAATTAACTGTCACTGGAGTTCGGGGTAATCTATGGTGATGGCAGCTGATTGGGCTTCAAATGAATCACTGGCTTTTCTCACATTCATCTTCTGATTTAACGTGCATTGCTTCCAAAAATCTCCGTCATATTTCTGCGGATCTCTCGTCTTCATCCATTATCTTTAATTATAAAAATGCGGCTTTCTCTTCGCACTTGCGACTTGTCAAAAGAAACTTTCCTAGTCACAGCGCTCATTATTCTTTGCTGGCCGAAACAAAGCGTGTCATTTTTCACCACTTTCACCACAATGGAATACGTCACACATTTGAACCACCACAACAACATCAAATAAATGGAGGGGAAGAGAGCTCTCCTTGTGTCCTCTACAGCCTGGGCTACAAAAGCTGCTGGTAAAAGATCAAATTCAGTTAGCTAGAGACATCTTAAAATAAATAAATAAAAACTCTGCAACTAATAGATAACAAAACTTTTGAATACGTATTATGGAAAAGAAGAGGCAAAACTTCACCGAAAACATCCTGTGTTACCCTGACTGTTCGGCATGTAGGCAGCACATGGCTTCATACCTCACCACCCTGCATGTTCTTCATGTTGAAGCCATCCTTGCCCTTCTTGCCTTTCTTGTTCTTCTTCTTCTTGCAGCAGCATTTTTTGATTATACAGAAGCAGCAGGTGAGGATGAGCAATGCGGCCACCACAGCGATGGCAATCAGAGCCCACGGAGGCACTGTAAGTTTCAAAATCAACAGAAGGGGAGGGGGGGGATGAGATTGATGTTTTAGACAAATAAACAGCATTTTGAATCTCAGCAGAAAGTTGGATGTGAACCGCAGCATCACTCACACGGGATTTTGTCAATTTCATTCAAGAATTTGCTCTTGATTTCCTCAAACATGTCATTTTTGTTGATCTCTGTGTTGTTGGAGCCCGAGGTTTCTGGCGCAGAGGTGGAGATGATGGTCGGAGTGGGGGCCATGCCCACGGTGGTGACTCCGGTGGGTTCGGGGGCTGCCACGGCTTGTGGCTTTTTGAACAAGTTGAACTTCATTGTCAAAGACTAGGTGCAGCGTCCCTGAAACACAGACATCACAATAATTATTCAAATAAGTAGCATTGAGTGGTCCTCTGGGAAAACACACAGATAATGTGTGTTATCTGGCAAGACCAAAAACATTGACAAACAAGAATTTTGAAAACTGATCCTTTTTTTTAATAGTTGAATCAATAATTGAATAGGGAAAAACAATTATTTGATTTCTCTCACCGTCATATTTTGCATCTAACTCTCTTCTTATGTCTAAACATTTAAGGATGAGAAGAGAGGCGATTAGCTTAGCTTAGCCTAGCATAAAGCCTGGAAATACAGAAAAGCAGTTTGCTAAAAGGCTCTTTCAGTGAAAAATAGATACGATCAGCATCTCTAAAGCTCACTAATTACTTAGTTTTTATTTTTGTTATAATTCACAAATTTATTCCTGAAAAGGATAATGTGTAGTTGTAAGTGGAGCTACGTGCTGTAACTGTTTCTTATGAACGGCAGGTTAATCATCCGCGTGGCGTCTGCAGGCTACAGCACTGTTAGTTTCGTAACCTCATAGACATCTAGACTCCAGGAAAAAACTGCGTTTAGCTGTGAGTGAATCTTCAGATGTGCTCAGACAGAATGTAAAGAGAATTTTAGAGGCTGCACAACTTCATACAAAGTCTATGGAAAGACAAGAGAGGGCACAATTTTCCATGGAGATTGTAAGGGCGAAGATTGAGCATAAAATACTGGTAATCCCCGGCTTTATGAACACACTTCGTAAAGATTAAAGGCAAAAGAAAAGAGATTTGAGGGGAAAAAGAAAAAAGAAGTGAAGTCTTTGTGAGTTAGTCTGAACACAAAAGTAGAGAAACACTAAAATACACACACACGCACAGACACACGCACACACAAGGTGTATCACAGCTAGCTTACAGCTAACGTTTGGACAGGTGGCAAATCGGATGTTTGGGGTGAATCATCACAGACTGTGTAAACAGTGCAATGCGTGGTGAAACTGGCAAATGGCATAAGGTGAAAATTCATTTCGCCTACGATTCAAAGACACGTTGAAAGGTAGGCGATCATTTCTAAATGTGGACGTTAGCCAGGCTAGCTGTTTGCCCTTCTTTATAATCCTCATGCTAGGCTAAGCTAACCGTGTCCAGCTCCATTTTATATTTTAAACAAGGAGATGAGAGAAATACACATCGTCATCTTTCAAACTCTTGGAAAGCATGCTTACGAGGATATTCTCCCAAAAACATTACTTATTTATTTCAATTGGTATAAAAAGCAAGTATAGCAAAAAAAAAAAAAGGTGAATTAATGGTGAAGAATAATAAGATGCACTGCTGCTCACTGAAAGCTTTTCATGTTTATTCCTGATGTATTGCTGCTCCTTCAGTAAGTGACTAATTGATAAAGATGATCTCATTTGTTTGAGAGATGATGAGATCAAGAGCTGCAGTGAAGCTGCTCTCTATGAAAGATGGAGGTGGGGGATAAGAGGCGGCCTGCAAGGCAGAAACAACAATGTTCAGCGTTAGAGCAGGATTTAGCAGAAATCAGCCATGTGAATGAGCACAAGGATAGGAAAAGCCATGAACGTTGGGACTTAGCACATCCTTAATGTTGATGATGTGAGGATTTAATGATTGTACAAAGGAAAAGCAAACCCTGGAGATCCGCAGAGGCCTGCATCTTAACAGAGATATCACTAAGTAAATGGAGCTTTCCCTGAAACCGAGCTGTAAAAGTAGATGTTATCTCTGGTGGAATCTCTACTTTATCATTTATGTCTGTTGAATATGGATCTACAGTCAGGAGACGGCTAACCAAGCTTAGCATGAAGGCTGAAGACATTGGAAAAGCCTCTAAGGAAGCTAGCAAAACCCAGCTAACAAAATTACACTGCTAGCAACACCAAAACTTGTTGCCTTTTTTCTTATAGCTTTGAATAAATGACACAAATGAGATCTAATACATTAATAATGAGCTGTGAATGGCAGGCTGACATTGTGATGGAGCCCAAGCTGGCTTTTCCCTGTCTTCATGCTAGGCTAAGCTAAGCTAAGCTGAGTAGCAGGAGCTTCTTTTCAGACATTAGAGTTGTATCAGGTTCCTCATCATACTATTGGCAAGAAAACAAGTACATATCCCAAATTTTCCATGCCTTTCTTTTACTTTAGCTCTTTTTTGTCTCCTGTCCTTTTATTTTGGGAGTGAACATGATAAATTTTGTTATTACAGAAATTTTAAACAATTTCTCATCTCTTTATGTGCTCAAAATGAATACTTTAAGCCTTCAATAAAAAGCATGTGTTGACAGACAGTCTCAGCTTTTTCATGGCCGTCATTAAAAAAACAACCTTGTATGGAGTTTTTGAATGAACAGATGAAGCAATCGTGCATATGAAAAAAATATCATTTAGGTTTAATATTTAACAGCTGAAAGGCAAATCACACTGGGGAATAATTTAGTTAACAAATTTGGATATCTAACATAATACATTGAAAAAAAGATAGCTGAGTAAAATCTATTAGCCTGTTGAAAGTAAATGAATTGACCGTGATTTCAAAGGTAGTTTTCAAATAAACAAAAATTTAAATCACATTCTCTGCCTCCAGCTTCAGTTTAATTTGTCTACTGTGAGTGTAAATTATAAATCTTGATTTTAGCTCTTGGTCAGATGACACAAGGCCAAGCAATTGATTGATTAGTTCCAGATTTATCATAAATTGGAGCCCATAAGAGAAATGAACTGAAGTGTAGTGCTCAAAATAAACAATGTGGCTGCCATTCAGCTCGGTCTCACCATGGTCAGAGAATAACCAAACAATTGTCTCTTCAAAATGCTTCACCTTTTTCATCCTTCAGAAACTCGATCCACTGCTAACGTTTGACAGAGTCAATTTACCTCTCGGCCTGGAGTGAGCATCGTATCATTTATTCTCAATTTTATTTCCTCCAATAACTATGAGTGGCACCAGCATGCTATTAGCATTTGCTGCTGAGCACAGAGATGTTGTTTCTCTGGTCTAAATGATGCTCGCTGTTTGGTCACCTAACAGGGAAAACACATGTTCTAGATAACTGGACCTATTTGACGACTGTAGTATCAATTCACTTTGGATTAAACTACGGTCAGAGCCTTATAATTGGGTGCAAAGAAAAACAAATCATTTTCAGACTGTGGCGCACTAATAAAAATCCTGGGGGAGAAAACAGTCAAGTGTTTTTAGATTCTACCAGCAAGGATATTTTTTCTTGCGGTGTGATGCATTTTTTGGGAGCCCGTAGTCTGAAAGGCTTCGATTATTTTCACCACTGAGCACTGTAATCTTGATACTGCCTCAATGCTGTAACGCCCCCCCAGCAGATCAAACCTAGTGTTAAAGGATAATTGGTAATTTCACACCCATTTAAGCAAACAAACATCTGAATGTTTGTTTTTTTTTCGCTTTTGCTCCAGGGTGAAGTAAAAAAAAAGTGTTTTGACAAAAAAGGTCATAAAGTTTTTAATCCATTAGCAGCTAAATATCACTGCTTCAGTTTCTGAGTGAGCACTGTGTGGAGGTAGAAAGTCTTATGGCATAAAAAGAGAAAAGGAAGCATGAAGTAAAAATGAACAAAGCACCCAGCATGCACACTCAGCACCTACAGGATAAAACAAATCGTGTGCTTGTGCTTGTGTCTGAGTGTGTGTATGTATGATTATGTGTGTGGTTGTGTGTGTGTATCATTAAGGCTCTTGTGATCAGAGCTATGCAGAGGACTTTGGTGTAAAATTCATCTGAAAACACTAGAAGAAAATTATCTGAGTATAAACAAGAGACGACATCCATTCACTGTTGAAATGAGCAAGGACAACAGGCAAGTGAAATACACACACACCAATTTACCTGTGAAATTAAGAGGATACAAGTGAGTCTTTCACTGTAAGGACATTAGTATCTAAATGAGCTCACAGGACATGTGATGATTCAGTATCATAACGTAAAAGTGAAACATCAGACTTCTCTGTCGGCATCAGGCAAACACAATCATGATGTAACCTCATCTTCATTGACTCACAGCCCACAGATCAATATTTCCTTCCACCGTGAATTTCAGCATGGACTTATTCCCTGTCTCCCGTCGTCAAAGGCGTGCCGTTCACATACCTTACTGTAGAGGCCCGTGTGCTGTGGGCCGGCAGATTGTTGTTGCTAAGCAATCCTGATAGTGTCTATCAGCGATCCAGAATTGCCCTCAACCTGCCTATAGCCGAGGTGACCAGCCAATCAAATGGCCAATTGGCTCAAGGCCAGCGTCAAGTCATCGAATGAGCCGTGGGCCTCATGTTGATGCAGACTGCTCTGCTCTGCTCTGCTATGATGAACACTGTTTATAATTAAAGTTTTTTAGCCGCAACAGGGGTCCCTCCCCAAAAAATAATGCAGAGAGACTTTGTGTCTGTGGAAGAAGGCATCACTCAAGCAAATCATCACCTCACAAAACGCCAGCAGCTGTCTTTAATGTCAAATTTAGGATGATTCCTGCTTTCCCGATCCAACTTAGGAATAACTCGACACTCTAACTTCCACAACTTTAACGGATGCTTTCTGCTGGCATTCAAACGAGCAGCGATGAGGACATTAGGCTGAATGCAAAAAACACCAAAACTCATCCATAGCCCCCCCCCCCCCTTCCTGCCCGGTTTAGCCAAATGTTTACCTCTGTGCCATTAGCACTCAGTCCTTATCTGCCTTTGATTTCTGCAGCTCATCACCGGCCAGCATCGCTCAGCCACGAAAAAAAAAGCCTCTGACACATCCTGATTCCCAAGGATATTCAGGTGCAGAGATAACACCCACATTGCAATAGTTTATAATGACTCACTTAGTTTGAAATTGCAGAAAGGATCCTCAAAGAAATCCTGCCTTTTAGTTGTAAATTTTGATCGCATTGATGTCACATAAGTGCACCTTGATTTCAAAAGATCCCCAAAATGAAACTCACCAGTCGGATGTGGTATTCCCCTTCGTGAGGTGGCCCATCCAATATCAATGACTGTATGGGCTACCGTGCCTCAGAGCTGTGGTAACACAGTCTGATCTCTCCCATAAGCAGAGACTGCAGTCTCCTCTCACTTCTCTTCACTGCAGCACTACACCCCTCCTCCCCCTCCTCCTCCTCCTCCTCCTCCTCCTCCTCCTTCCAGTGCACACCATCTCCCCCATTTTCCACCCTCCCATCACACACCTCCCTTCTCCCTCTCTGTCTCTCTCTCTCAATGTACTCATGCACGCAGCCTCTTTACCTCTTTCTCTCCTTCTCCCCCCCTCTTCAACCTCATTTGCGATGCTGCTCACACAGCTGATTGCAGCATGCCACTCTTTGGTCTAGCATTAGAGGGCAGTTGTAGAGCCAGGTAGGTAGTAGGAGAGCTGACGAACTCTTGAGGGTGTGCTGACTTTACCACACCAGCTCCAAATAGTATCACACCGAGCTCGTGCAATTAATTGGACCCCAACAATTGATCTCAGAAGTGTGATATAAGCCTCTGGAGAGATACTTTCCTTGTTAAAGCCATTCAGAACCAACAACTGACACCCAGGATGATTAGGGCAACTTGTCTGCCTTTCATTGATCCCTCAGGAGAGTCGTCAAAAATAATTGGAAGTGAGCAGATTGCAAAGCAGTTACAATACAAACAGAAATGCAGCCCACGGTGTTGTGCTAAACCATTACATCACAAAAACATCTGTGACCAACAAATCTTTAAATGCACAGATAAAGTAGGCCAGAATAAGAAGATCTAGGTAAAAAAAACAATCATATAGCTTGCTTATTCTGCATGATAAAATGGCTTCAAATCATCAAATTCATGAAAACGTTCCTCGTGTTGTTACTTCTGTACATATTTGAGCCCTTTTCAATTCCAGCATTCAATCTGTTTCCTTGGCTTTCTCCTCAAACCCTCTTTACCTCCTTGTTCTCCTTGGGGAAATACCTTTCTGTGTGCTCATGTTCAGCTAACAGCTGTCAGGAGCCGGCGTGAGGTTCACACACAGCGCAGTGAGCTGCTTCTGCCAGAGGAGGGCAGGCATCTCACACAATACTGCTGCATCACATAGCATCTTTTTTTTCTTTTTCTATATACTGCAAAATTATGCAGAGATACCAGTCTGCTATGTTTTCCCCAATTAAGTTCACATCTGTTAAATACATTAGCAAAAGAGAAGTGTTGCGGACTACTTTTCCAACCTTGTGCAAGAGCATCAAGGTCTTTTGCTTCATTAAGAGTTCAGTGTTAAGGACTATCTAGCATTGAGTATGCAGAATGCAACCAGCTGAATACTCCTCCACCGATGCAGGATAACTAACAGTGGCCATGAAACATGGAAATTGCCGTCTAGAGCTGGTTTGTATGTTGAAACATGGCAGACTCTGTGGAAGAGGATCTGCTCCCTCTGTGCATATAAACGGCTCATTCTAATGTTATAAAAACCCAGCAGTTCTCATTTTTAGGTGATTATCTGCTAATGGAAATAACATTCCATTTCTTCCAATAGATGCCCTTAAAACCCACCCACTGGATATCTTGCTTGTGTATTTTTTAGAAACTTTTTACTGTTTTCCACTTTTGCTATAATCTTTCAGCATTTTCATTCCCGGACTGATTTGAGTGACCTTGCCATCAGTTTGCAAGCTTTACAACTCAGATAAGGAATTCATTAATTCGATGGGCAGAGGTGGGTAATGACAGTACGTTATTGTAAATAACAGGAGGAGGTGGACAGAGAACTGAAGACTTCAGGTGAAGTGAGGGGGGTTTAAGGATCGCAAAGGGCAAAGAAGTCTTAAGAGACACAAAAACTGTCAAAGTCAAATCTGTGAAAAAAGCAGACAGCATCTGAAACCTTGTGATGCCTTACAGGAATAGATTTTGGAAAAAGCTGCTGTTCTCTCGCTGAGAATGAAATATGGACAAGACAGATTTTACAAGGTAAGATTGACTCATATTATAAAGACAAGAAATAAGCAGACAAGACTATCTCGAGGTGAAAAAAATCTTTTCTTTCAAGCACCTCTAAACACCAAGTGTAATATCTTGTTTGTTTACAGAAGCTGTACAGAAACAGAAGAGCAGGAACAAGACATTGTGTATTTCTTTACTTAGGTTGAGTGAAAGGGCAAAATCTTCAGTCAGACACTGTTTGGAGGCCAATGGGTGGACGCTGTTTCTCGATTCACTGTGATCTACTGGCACAATCAGCCAACATGCTATTTCCTCTGTAACATCATTAATTAAATTCTACAATGAACAGTTTGCCACAGACTTGCAGATACAGACTGAATGGGTCCCACAGTTTACTAGTTTTATCTTCTCTGCAGTCACAGATCTATTTTTTTACTGTCTTTTGCTCTTTGAAGAAGTAAAGAAATTAATAAACTGGGTTGTTTTGTATTGTTTAACAAACACAATCTGACGCAACAGTTTTTATGCATAGTGTTTTGGTTTCCAGCAGTTTTATAGCGCTTGTTTTCACTCTGAGAATGGATGAGAGAGGAAGTGATGTATGACTATCATGCATGAGTGTGAAACCAAGTGTGTAATTTGCGTTTTTTCCTAAACAAACAGAAATAAATTAAACACATGTTTTGAAAATGAGAGAGATCATTTGACATGGCTAACAAAGGGAGGACATATTTGACATGTTTTGTACTGTGTATGTGGGGGCAGATTGGTATTTTTTAAGTCTTCTCCCTCCCCAAAGGATTTGTGGTTATGCCATTGGTCGTGTGTCTGTCTGTTTTCTGTCTGCAGTGTCTAGGTGGCAGTTATTTCTTGTGGAAGATGAATTGTTATCACATTTAGACAGAGTAAGACATTTTTTTGCATAACTATCTATCTCTCTATACTTCCTTTTGTTTTATATTGTTGGCAGAGACCTATAATGACTCTAAAGATCAATGTGGTTTAACTGGCTTGAAAACTCGGGCCATCGCATGCAGCTTTAAAGCCCCCTGAAGAGGTCAGAGTTGGCTAACAGCACAGTAGCTGTTTGCTGTTATGGTTCAAGTTAAAGGACATACTTTTAGCTCACTGATCTGTTCTATTGTCTCAGTGGAAAGTCCCTAAAGTCCAAGATTATACAGCTGTGCTTACTGCTAAGTATGGCAGCACTCGCTGCTAATCTGCATTGTCAGAAGAGCAGACATGGCAACAACACTACCATAATTCTCTGGAAAGAAGATTTAGGACACAATAAAGTCAGACTTTATTGTGGAATAAACTGCAAACAAGAAAGAAGAATTGAGGAAATGTTAACGTAAGAGAGCCAAACCAAACAGCACAAATCTACAGAAAGCTGACATCTGGTAGAAGCAACAGCAAGTTAGATAAGATTTACTTTATTTGTAGAAAAACATAAGAGGCTGCAAGAATAAATGGTTCGTTCAAATGCACTTTAGATGAAAAGCATAAATGATCCAGAATAACAGCCTCTTGTCGGTCTCAGATCTGAGTCTGTAGGATGTTTTATGTGAATTTAAAATGACAACATATAAAAAAAACAGTAAGTAAAAAGGCAACAACATAATTTGACACATAAATTATGAAGATTTGAAGATTAAAGATTGCTTGAAGATTGTTGAAACACTTGCAGTGCTGATGTGTTTATCAGATGTAATATGTCTGATATATTAACTGTCAGTTGTTTTTTTTCCCTCATACTACAACCTTCATATGTTGGTTGTATAATATATTAATTTAGAGAGGGTTATTTTTAATATTAGCAGCCCTAAACTTCTATAGAGAAATTAAGCAGAAATGCAACATTGTTTTTACAAGAAAAAACAGCCAGATAACAAGTTTATTGATTCATTTTAAAAAATAGAATAAGTAAAATAATGTAAATAAATATAATAAGTAAAGTAATGCCACAGCCTTTTGAGAATAATGAGATTTCATTGTTCTGGACATGGTGACTAGAAGTAATCAGCTAATGTTCTGGACCAGATTTGATAAATCACTGCTGCCTCTTGACTCAGCAGCTTCGGTGCCCAGCAGAGTTTAGTGCAAGGTCACAATGCAGCTGTGTGAAAGGGACAACATGTCCGAGAGAGGAGTGTATTACCAGAGTAACCACTAATCGCTGCTTACTCTACTCTTTACTGTAGCTTTGGGGGAAGCTATGAGCGGCTCTTGGCTCGTTAGCGCAGTTAGCTGTGCAGCTAATGTTCAGATTAACTGACCAGTCTGCCTCAGCTGGAAACTTGAAGCAGAGAGAAAGTGTTTGTAGTGACTGAACACTTCCAGTGAATACAGCCATACTGGGATTAAGCAGGACTCTAGAAATAATGAAGACGTAGCAAGCAGAGACAGAAGAGGTGCAAAGCATAAATGGGAGCAAGAGGACGGTTAGGCCTGGTTTGGTTTGGGAAAATGTTGTGATTTCACTGGGACTTGAACCCTTGGTCTTCTGGCTAAAAAACCTACTTTAATCTCCGCCCTTTAACCCTTTTTTTGGGGACTTTTTTAATCTTTGCACTTCATCAGGTGGAGCTGTCGTCATGAACTGCTAATATTGCTGTAACAGCGAAAAGACAAACAAGGTGGTTTTGGTGTTTAATTTCCCCTTTTTTTCTGCCAAGTTTGAATCAAGTATGTTCAGGGAATCAGTTGGTTTGCATGTTAATTTCTGCAGCAAACACGGATGTCTTTGACATACATGTTCTGTTATGTTCAAACAATAGTTTTGGCCATATTTTTAAACAAATGTAGCAGTGGTAGTACAATGGGATCACTTCACTTGGCTTCCCAGTGCATTGTGGGATACTCCAGCTCTTCCCTGGCTCTGTTATTTCCTCAGAGTACCTGGGAAGAACTAAATCTCTCCCCCTCTCTCTCCATAAGCCCTCCTGGATGTCAATAAGAGCAACACATCCACTATCAAAGCCCCAGATTATGAACATATGCAGAGAACAGCTGCTGCCAATGAGTCCCGGCTCTGAGTTGTGCCGGGACGTTTTGGTCGAGATGATTTTTTCTCCTCTGAGGCAGCAGAGAGGATGTGAAAAAGACTGCACCCTCTCAGCTCCTGCAGGGAGTGCTGCAATGCAGGGGTGCAACAGAGAAATACGAAGCTCACAGGCAGTTTGTCCAACAGTCAGCTGCTCACTCTCTTTCTCCATTTCCTGCCATGCCTCACTTCTTCCTCTCCTCTCATTGCTTTCATCGTTTACTTCTATCATTCTAGCCCATTTTGCCTCCGTTCTGTGTCTATTTGTATCTCCCTAAAACACACACACTCACACAAACAACACACACACTCACTTAAAGCCCAGGTCGTACTCTGGCCCATCATTACTGCAGCGCAGACAGCAGAAAGCACCATATGGTCGTAGTTGGCTCTGTACATGAGTTGCAGTGTTTGGATGTCTTGGAGGAAGCAGTTGGTCAACAAGGTGACAGCATGTGTGTGTGTTTGTCCATGTGTATGTGTGTCTGTAAACATCGGGGTGGGTGGGGGGATGGGGGTATGTTGTGATGTAGTTTGAGTGGGTGGATGGCTGTTAGGGATAAAGACTCATGTTTTGTCTCCGTCTCTGACAACAGCTTTTCACTCCATCTTTAAAACTTTAAAAACTAAAGCAAATAAAAGGTTTTGCCCTCAAGACAGTTTATTAACAAAGCAAACAAGGTCAATTATTCGTGCTGTTGTGCCAACAGGACAAACAACTTGAAGTTGTATACGAAGAAAACTTGAAGAATGTGAGTAAGTTACGTTTGTCTAAAAGTTGAACAAAACAATTTTACACTTAAAATTTTATTGTTTTGAGAATCCTATGCATCTATTGAATTTGTTGGTTGAGAGAAAACTGGAAATGAATCTTAAACCTGTAAACCATTAGAACAGCTTTTAAAGTTGCATGGCAATTTTTGTCATAATTAAATTCTTTAATTTAAAGCTTCCCTGAAACTGTTATAAACCTATTTTATAACAAGGACATGTGTTGGTCATATTGACTCAGCATAACAGGAAAAGCACAGAAAAACAGATGAAACATTAGAGACCGGATGAGGAAATTAAGTGGCTAAACGGTCTCTCTTGTTTGCAACAGTTTGTATTGCTCACTTGTGACGGAGTCTGATTATTTGCTGGTGGTTGTTCAACAATAAGGACAAAAATTCCCATGATTTCATGCTAATTTACAACATCATCAAACCTTGACAGACCCCAAACAGCAGCCTTACATAAAGCCAGTGTGAGATATGAAAATAAAGACAAAAAGACAATGTGGCAGAAAACAAATTATGCCACTAAGTAACTGAGGAATTCGGTCACACTGATACTGAAGGGCTCTAAACAACACAGACTGCCTCGGTTTTTCATGGGAGAATTTATTATTTCCTTATACTAATGCCATTAGGTGCTTTATAACATCTAATAACATTAATAATGGCTAGATTTGTCCCAGTAAAACACGCCAATGTGACATAGAGCCACCTGCACCATGAAACCTGATGCAGGGAAATTAAATTCAGCCATCTTTAGTTTGAATATATTTACACCTGTGTGTGTTTCCTACATTTACATTTGTATCTCCTGACATTTCATTTAGAGTCTTCTGTGGTCAGCCAATTAAGAATATATAGTGGAAAATAACTCAATTTAACAAAACTTATCCAAAGAAATAAATGGGAATGGTCAGCATCAGCGGTTGAGGCGAAGGTGAGAAATATGTGGTGTGAAGGTGCTAAAAAGAGTCAAAATGAGAAGATTAGAATCTTGAATGGAAAACGAGAGCTGATGACTCTCTATCGTAAACAGGACTGTTCACCATATGAGGAAGGTCAGTCTATATTAACAAAAAACAAAGAATTCAGAAACTTTTTACATTTTTTATGAGCGCATGAAAATGAATGTAAATGGAGGTCTTGAAGATACCATTTAGGAAACGCACGTGTTTCAAAAGATCAAATCGTCACGACAACAAAATGTCTGCAGGCTCGTCCTTTAGGATCTGCCGAACACGTTAACAGTATATTACCATCCGCTTGCATCATCAAACAAGTGAAAATCAAGCCTAATCACAGGGGAGAGACTAACAAAAGTAATAAACAACATGAAATCTTCTAAATTTCCCTCGAGTTTGTTCTCATACATCAGCTTAAAGGCAAAATGTTGCTGCTATGACGCCCACAGACGTTTCCCTGTGATAATAACAAATGTACCTGAGGACGCTGCAAACACACAGAAAGCTTGATGCAGAAAAAGTCAACAATGTGCAAAGTCTCCATCATATGACAAAACTAAATTAATAATTTTCATTGTGGGTCATCTATATAAACAACTGCGACCCATTACAGCCATTCAGCTGCAAACATCCTGTTATTTACAACACAGATATGGCAGATTTGCTTTTTTGGAGTAGATGGTATGAGGGTGACTGGACTTAAAGGTTTTTCTTAGACTGAATGGGCTCATTTTGACCCATAATAATAACTGTCCTTTTTCCTCTGTACTATCTTCTCTCACTGGATAAACACTAATACAGATAAATTGTCCACACAGGTACATTTACACACATTTCACTCTCTATTCTTTACTCTGCCAGTGTTGAAAATAGCTTGGCTGACTCATGTGGGATATTGGTGCATTAAGGATGTTAGCTGAAGGAGAAAGTGAGGCTTAGAGACAGAGAAGGAGAAAAAAAGAGAAGGAGGGAATACATCTCCCCACCACTGAAGGATGTGTTGCCCAACTGCACAGATCTGGGGCAACATGGCGGAGAAGTACGGAGTGAAAAAAGAAGCCAGAAGGGACACAAGATCAGTCATTAATTATCAGATCCTTCTGCACAGACTTCCTACATTTCCTCTTTCTTTCCTTGTGGCCTCCAACCCACTTCAAGTCAGATTTTCTTCGAGACATTTGCTAATTAAACAGCGAGAAGTCATTTTTTTGCGACCCTCTGTGCCTCATTAAAACACACATAAAGTGATATGGATGCATTCAGAAGCAAAAAGTTTTACGGCTGCATTAATAAAGTCTCTATTCCAACGGCCAGCAATGAATACAAAACAAGAAACAGATGTGTCAATGTTGGCATCTTCCATTTCCTGCTGCCGCAGTTTTCTAAATGTGTCAAGGGTTTCATGCTGGGAGAGGAAACAACAAATTGGTATTATTAAGAAAGGCCTTCATCAGCAAATCCTGAAGAGCAAGTCTTTTCCTGCATCAAAGAAAGATCCTCCTTCTGTTATTGTTGGAGATTAATTATCTGATTAAATGTGTTTGGATTTAAAAATAGAATATTCCATCAGTGCTGCAGTTATTGTTATTTAGCCTCTGCATCCGGTCAGCCTGCTCAGTGTAAGACTCAGAATGACCAGCTGAGGGCGCTGTGTATGCAGACTTTATTCTATAGATGTTGACAGTATCAGTAAATGGAGGCTTTGTGCACATTTCAGTATGCAAACAGAATGTAACCTACACAGTCTATTTCTTCACATGCAACACACTGTCTGTTTTACTTTTTATCACTAATAGTTTTCTAGTTTCTAGTTTCTAGTTTAGAGGCAGAGAGTTGCAGAACAAGGATTATTTCCATTTTTTGACACTTTTTACTACTTTTTTCCAAAATCTGCCACAGAAACCTGCTGTACCTTTTACTCTACTATATTTATCTTTGACTCTTGCTGTTAACCTGTTTATAGTTTTGGTTACACTTTGCTTTTGCACCTTTTGATATTTTAGATTTGCGTTTTTTTTACACTTTGCATTGTTTCTAGTGAGCAGCAGTTGTCCATGGGATTCATCAACTTCTCTTATTTAAATGTTGTTGGCATTATTTGTGTACTTTTACTTTTGAATGCAGAACTTTTGCTTATAATAAAGAAATTTACTGGTTCTTTAACTTAAAGACACAATAAGTAATTTATTTTGGCCATTGGGGGGCAGCAGAAACAAGTTTTGGAGCAGAATGTTGCCTCACTGCCTGACATGTTGATGTACTGTACTTTTTCCCATCGTCTTTAAACTCTAATTTTGGTCTCTTGGAATACTTGTCCAGCTCTTTTACTGCCACGTTATCCTCTATGCAGTCTCTTACTGTGTCCATCTCTTGTTTGGTGCTGAACAGACACTCAACTGTATTTTTTTTTAGAGCTTTTGTTGTTGAAAACAGCTGTTGCTGCAGCAAAAATGATTATATGAGCGAAATGAGAGTGAAACAATACAGTTGTTAGTTGTATGATCCCCATTTAAAATGTTTCTTCAGGTCCTCTGACATCACTTTCAGCTTTCAGCTATAGACTATTACAGCATAGAGCCCTAAATAGTACTTAAATACATTAATTCATCCATGAAGCACTCAAAATGGATCTGCTGAAAGGTATTGATCCTGCTCTGCTCTGTGGAGGTTGTGCTGAAGCAGTCAGTTCAGTCACTGCAGGACATGCTGAGTAAATAAAGCAAGCAGCAGCACGACAAACAAAGGTAGTGTAGTGTTGTCATTTCTACTGTTCTGAAAATATATGTGATTA
>JAQNCA010000014.1:5929499-5941706 GCA_029783725.1 Acanthurus tractus
CCCCCCCCCCCCCCGCCCCCCCCCCCCCCCCGCCCCCCCCCCCCCCCCCCCCCCCCCCCCCCCCCCCCCCCCCCCCCTAGATTTTCTGTGGCGCACTAACAACTGCGCTCCTCCTCTTTTCTTTCTTGCTCTATCACTTTTCTCCACAGTGAAGGCAAACAGGGAGTGCTGAGCTTTGAAAATTAGTCACAGGAGGAAAAGGGAGCAAACGAGGGAGCAAGAGAGGGAGCAAGAGGGAGGGAAGTGCACGAGCAGGGGGATCGATGAGTGGGGAAAAAGGAGAGGTTAAGATGGTGAGCGGTCGCCTGCAGTGGCTCTCACGGAGCTCGCTTTAAGGTCCTGTGTCTTCTTGCTGCAGGAACTCTGCAGGAACCTGAGTGCAGTGAGGTGTGAGGACCAGAGAGGATGGAAGAGGGGAGGAGGAGGAGGAGGAGGAGAAGGAGGAGGAGGAGGAGGAGGATGGGTGAGGGGGTGTTACCGGTCTGCTCGGGCTGGTTTTGCTGCAGTATAGAGGCAGGCAGACCACAGATGGGAAGTTGTTGTTTTTTTCTTTTTTTTTTTTTTCTTTTTTTTCGAGCAGCAATTGATGTGAAGACTGAGCAGTAGCAATATAAAAAAATGCAGCTAGTTCATTCCTTTCCCTGGTTTACAGGCATTTAACATGTAACTCGTGAATAATTGAAAGAAAACAGGAGGCGGAGAGGAGCTGCAGGAGTGACAGGGATCACTGCAGCTGTCTCATTAAGAAGGCAGAGATTATGGACTCATCCAATTAAACCAAATATTGTGAAAAAGTCAAGCAGGAGTCGAGCTGCATACTGGAGAAGAGCTGTGAATAAAACATGATGCTGAAATGTGCAGATCAACAACTTGGCATCTGACACGTTTTATATGAGCATTTCTTTTTAAGGATTTGTCCAAGAAGTCCATTTTCTCCTCCTGCCCAACAAATCAGAGCCCCAAATTTAATTAACTTGACTTAATGAAGTCTCATTCTGCCATCTGAAATCAATAGACTACCTGACTTCCTTCACTGGACAGCTGGAGCGAACTGCATCACACTGCAGGTTTCTCCGGGGATATCCATCCAGTGCAGGGCTTGTTTGTGATAAAATCACTGTGAAGCACAAGAAACATCCAAAATCTAATCATTTCAAACCATTTCAGATCTTATTACTGTGTAGAATATGAATATAACATCTTGGGAACGGTCTTTAAACATGAGAAAGAGTGCTTTCAACTGTACATAACAGCATCACTTCTGCACATCACCACGACCGTCCAAGTCCTGAGGAGGTAAAAAGTGTCCTTAGACATCCTGTCCAGCTGATTTAGCAGTGCAACATTTGTTAATGAAAAGCGCCGGCAGACAGCGCTGTGAGTGCCAGTTTTACCATTACACTTATTAAACCTTCTGGGAACGCTGCCCAAACCTGTGCAGTGAATAGCAGCCAGCCTCCCTTCAAGGAAGACGCAACATTTCATTGCCTTTGTCGTTACCCTTGACAGAGCAGCAACCAGGCAGCACTCAGAGCATTACCAACGATTAGAGCAACACCGCCAGATGAGTCAGAGGTGCTGCATCGCTACAGCGTCCTGCCTTTTGATGAACTTTGCATCCCTCTGTGTGCTTATTTGCTGCCATTTCCTCCAGGGGCGAGTGACGGAGAGAACAAAGTTTTTCGATGGGATCAAATTATTCAGCCAAAGGATATTTTTGGGATTGCCTTGTGCCGGACTTCACGGCAATAAATCAGAATAGATAAAACAGAGACAGTGAAATAATTCAGCAAAGACATTAGAGATGGAGTATGCGCCTGAAGCAGCTGCGTAAGTCTGGTTTCATAACAGCGGACCAGGGAGACTAATGAGCCTCAAACTTGAAATTAAAAAGGAAAAGAACAAACAACAAACGACTGAATATAGAAAGCTGCTTTACAATGAAAATGACAATGAAAAATAAGGAGCTGAATAACTCAGTATCACTGCACGTTGCCCAGCAAGATCACAACACAGCGACATGTTGGATGAAACGTCAGAGATCAGCATCATCCTGTGTCTGGGGACCATGAATGTCTGGGCTATATAGCTGATGGAAAGTCATCTTATGGTTGCTGTAATATTTCAGTCTGGAACAAAGCGAGCAACCCTGACAAACTGACATCACTGTAGACAAACTGCTTGTGAGGCTAAAGAGCCACTTTTCCTTAAATGAGACCTTGTGGATTTGATGTATTTGTCTGAATGAAACTTTCACCACTAAAAAAATCCACTGCTTTAAAATAAAGCAAGACCGTAAAAGAGCACAAGCCAACCGCCAGTGAACAGAAAATACTGGAAAGTTCATGACTCATTTACCCACTTAACCCACTTGGTAAATATGAATATAGTTTACTCACATTACATATTTTCTCATCTCGCTAATATTTCCAATCAAGGTTTCTGTCAGAAGTCGTATTGAATGTTTTTTTTAGACTCAAAATATGGGGCATATTGCTTTAAAATATGCGCTTAGCTATATTATTCATCAGTGATTTAATGATGGTTTTCATTGGGGGTTTGAAACCCTCTAAGTGCAAGACCTAAATTAGGCAGAGAGTCTCTCGCTCTGTGACCCTATTGCAGCATGTCAGCATCCAGGGACCCGCCAGAAGTAGGCCTGAGACCCATTATGGCTCCCAGCCCACAGGTTAAAGCTGCACGACGCAAACTGTGCAAGCAAAATGGCCGACTCATCTACTCAGACTACTATAATTAGAACAGGCAGGTAACTGTATTGATCGGTCTTAATCACTGGAGACCTCTACATCTTTATTTTTCTGATGTTGCTGCAAAAAATGAACAAATGTATCCCTGTTAAAGAGCTCTTTCAGTCCTCCCTCCTCACGCCTGCAGGTGTCATTGCTCAGTTGTAACACTAGAGGGTGCCAAAATCAAAGAGTCAGACTCTGGTTTTCTTTTTTTTGATCTTTGAATCTGACTGTGGAGCTGGGTCACTCATTATGAAGCACATCTCTTTACTATCTCCACACAATAATACAGAGGCTTTTTATCTACTGGGAAAAATTATACTTTTATGAAATAAAACACAACAAAATCTGTCTTTTACAGTCTTCACATGGTCACGTGAGGAGGGGAAACAGTAATGTTCTTGACTCTTTCAAATGTAGATAATAATGACATTCCCTCTCTTTTTTTCATTTTATTACATCTATTTGTCCCCATTGTATTCTCTCAGTTTACTAGGGAAACAGAAAAGACAGAAAAGCACATTTTGTCGGTCGAGCCTCTTGTTCCAAAAATAACCCGAGCAAGATGGAGCACCAAGGCTAATTTTGTCATCCTGTGTGTGAACCCATGTGTCTCTGTAACCTGGATATCTCTGGCATCCTACTCTATATCACTATGCCAGTAACTCAAAGTCCAAATAGTTACAAGATCAGTATTATAGACTGGTATTATTATTATGGAAGTCCTGGCATGCTCTAATGGACTCTCTGGTCTGTGGACGCCAAATGAAAAGTGCTGCTGTCTTCAGATTCTCACTGGTTCGCTGCCAACAGGTCATCATACGTTCAGCGGCTGAGCGAAGCTGAAGAAATGTCACATTCTCCATTAGCGAAGCACAAGTCTGTAAAACTGTTTTATGCATTTCATTTGAAATATTTGGTCAAATTTTCCTATGATGAGGTTTTTGAGAAATTTAAATATTGTTTTTGATGAGAATAGGTATTTTCTTCAAGAGAGGTTCACTTTAAACCAAAGTAAATATTTATTTGGCATCCACTTATTGAAAGGATGAGCCAGTCTGTGAATATTTGATATATTTTCTATGTCTGTTTTATGCATGTTGATATACTCTAGGTCAGTTTTTCTGTTCTGCATTGAGCATAGACTTTATGGAGTGAGGCAGAGAACCATTTGAAAACATATTGGGAATTATCATGAAATATACACCTTTAAATAAACCATATATCCAGATTCCCAGCTGCTTATTTATTTATGTAAATATTATGTAAAAATATATGCACTAAATGCATGATTGCTCCTTTTTTACTGCATTTTGTTATTTCAGAAAATTATATAATAATTTCTTAATAATATAATAATATTAAATTGTCTTTTCTTATCTTTTGTGCACGATACAAGCATTTACGCTGCCTTTACTGGAGGTTTTAACTTAAGAAAACACACTGCATTGAAAAAACACAACCAGAAATTAAATTATTTATTGATATAAACACAGATGTTGGATGCTGTTCCTCGGTGAGGAACAATAAGTCATGTTAAAAATTCCATGGTGTTCACCTGGTTGGGCTGACAAGATGATAAACTGGGATGAAACAGTGATTGGAAAGTGATAATTTAGTTACCGTTGATGGCAATGTTGGGAAAAAGCTGATCGTGGACATGGATATGGACTTAACATGATGGTGTGAATGACAAAAGCATAAAGCAACAAAAATTGTTCATCATAGCACAGGGTAACACTCAGCAAGAGGCCACAGGCAACAGCCCTTCAGCAGCCTGGTCGCCTGCCATATATACACGTTCTTCCAGGAATCCAGCACCTTCCTGCAAAGAGGAAGAATTCGTTTAAACTTTGAAATCTCAATTCATCACTGTGGACAACAGTTTTAGAAACACTAAAAGGGTCACACACCTTATGCTGCAAAGGTCTCATTCCTTCTGCTCCTAATTTGGGATCGCAACAGACGAACAAGCAACAACAACAGGTGTTAAAAAAAATCAGTCGGAGGCGATTCAGACTTATGTAAGAGCGTAGATGAAAAAGAGGAATATATGAACAGTTTTTCTTGTATCATTTAAATGTATTAAAATTAGTTTCATTTAGGAATTCAATATTGCATAAAATCAACGCTTTGCACGCACTAAAGCTTTAAAATGTTTAAACTGTGTTAGCGCTGTGAGAGTAAGCTGCTAATAAAAATCTGTATCTTTTAAAGGAGGCTTCTGCTGCCACTGCTGAGTCGGGGAAATGTGATTAAGTCCCTTAACCAAGTACATGAGGAGCCAACAGCCGATTTAATTTATGGGTGCTACCTCTTGGAGTCCTGCAGTGGCAGAGGCCACTTTTTCCAAGTTTAGTGCCTCCATGTATGGAAAGTAAGTCACAGAGATGGCAAATGTCACCTGAGGACTCATATAGATCAATGTATCCAGTGCATGCAATGCAAATTATCCAGTGCATCCAGTGTTTATTCGGTCTGTCTTTCACTGCATTCATTTCATAAACATCACTGCTTTGCAAATGAACTGTATATATTTTATATATTCTAACTTATATTTAAATTGATGGTTAAATTTTGATTAAAGTGTATTTAGCACACAGAGTTTAAAAAGAACATTCAAATATTTCTGACCTGTGAAAATGTGAATGCTGATCTATTTCTTGTCTGCATCTGCAGTCGTGGCCTCTGTTTGACACAAAGAAAAATTATTCACAAAGGTTAAAAGGTTAAAATTCCAGCGCAATTTTACCCCTCTGAATAGGTTTGAAAAAGGTTTTCATTTTTGAACTCACGTTTGACTTCCAGCTTGCAGCTGACAGTTGCCTCTCCGTGATCGTTCATGGCTTTGCAGGAGTACACACCTCCGTCAAAGTTACCCGGCTTACGAATCTCCAGAGAGCAGATACCCTGAACGCAGATCTGCCTGAACTTGGGGTCTTCTCCAATGATCATCTGGTTCTTCATCCACTGAATCTTGGGCTGGAGAAAGTTGGAAAAAAGGAAAAAGAAAAAAGAAAAGTTATGGCAAACGAGCTTTCTAAGTATGAATATTTTCTACTTTTCTTTGTTATTTAAGGCATTAAAAGAGTATTTGGGTTTCAGACTCCTGGTTGAGCAAATTAGGCAGATGTCTCTTTGGGCTCTTGTAAGCTCTTTTTTTTTAACAATTTTTGCACACTTTAAATATTAAACTGTAAATCAATAAATCACAAAATAATCAGCAGACAAATCGATGTTTGTTGCAGCTCTGTGTTAAACTGTCTGAGTCATCACCACACAAATAAACAAGCAGCAGTGGTGTTTCTATTTCTGTTTTGTGCTACTTGGCAAGAAAAAAACACTTTTGATTGAAGTGGACACACAGCATACACCCGCTTTGGGACTTTTAATGGCAGAGACATTGTAAGGACCTCCTGGGGCCCCACAGGGAATGTGAGACATGTGACCCTGCGTCCATGCTGACCTGCCCCCCCCCTTCTTACAGCCTCTTCCCCTCCTGTCCGGCTTCAAAAGCAAATAAAACCACTTCTTGCCCTCCTCTCATTAAACCACCTACTCTACTGTCCCGCTGGAAAACGGATGGGACTCTGATCCCAAACAGGATGTGAGAGGCTCAGACAGCAGGTTAACAAGGCCAAAGCTAAGATCTTACAAATTCTCAGCTCAGGGACAAGCTGCTGTTAAATATCTTGAACGGTAGCAACACTGGTGTTACAGTATAATCAAGCAGACACAATGCACAATGCACAAAAGCTTTTCAACACGCCAAAGGCCACGACTGTATCAGTGGTTTCAGCTGCCAACCATTCTGCAAAACATACCGCTAATTTTTAGATCAAAATTAAACTGGCAACTCGTTTGAGATCATTTATCACATCGAGAATCAGTCCAGTGTTTTTAGTTTTGTGTCAGTGTGCACCTTTGTTTTAAAAACCCTGCCTTGGTGGTGCATTTGATGACACTCAGTGACATCCAGAATGTGAGATTTAGTAGCTGAAGCACATTAAATTAATGGGCTACTGTCAGGAAGAGGAACTCGGGAGACAAACTGCGCAGGTGCAGTTTAAATAGTGATATATACAAAAAGTTACTGTACTTTTGGGAATCCTCTGACGGAGCACAGCAGTTTGGTACTGTAGCCGACGGTGGTGGATCTGTCATTCAGAGAGGTGGTGAACTTGGGTGGCTCGCTGAAGTCGTGTTCCTTGAATTCAGGAGGCTTGTATTCAATACCTGGAGGGTTGAAGAAAATCAAACTTGACAATGAATCTCCTATTGTATAATCAAGTCCATGAGCTGCATGTAAATAGAGTTTTCTGAGGGGATCTGATAGCATTTTGACATTATGTGAGTCAGAAGTTCTTAGAATATCACTGTAATTTCTCTTTTTTCTTTTTGTTTATGTCTTCCCGGTCACCCTAAAGGCCGATGCATGGTTGCAATCTCTCACACTTACGTATTGCTATTAGTTATTATTACTGCTAATCTGGATTGAATAAATTAAAAAAATCCATGTCCACTTTCTGAACTTCTAAGCCTTTAACTGCATCTCAGAATTTGCGAGTTTGCTGAAAAGGGACTTCAGATTGTAGTTTAGTAAGTCACATAAACTGTTCACAGTTTAAGAATAAACTTCCACACTCACATTTGAATCTATTTAGCTGAGTAGAAGCATACTTGCAGATGAGAACAATGTTAAGACGGGATCAGTAGTTATAATACTGTCAAAGAAACCTTCAGAAGGCTGCAGAAGGATCAATGAGACACAGCTTCAGAAGATTTCTGGGGAAAGGTACCTGTCTTCAGGATCTTGGCCTCCTCCTTTGCAACAGTAGCATCCTCACTTATTCCACACTTGTTCTCAGCGAACACTCTGAACTTGTAGGTGTTGCCCATGATGAGGTCAGAGATGGTGGCATTCAGTCTATGGTAATGCTCCAGCACAGTGAACCAGTCCTGCAGACGAACAACACACAGAAAAGAGATGATTAACTATCACAATTCATTGTGTGTTACATATCTCTTTATCAGGACCTTGCAATCAGACACTCTGTGATGCTGGTAAACTTACTCCAGTCTTTTTGTCGGCCTTCTGGATGGTGTAACCCGTGATTTCTGTGTTTCCATTGTCGGAGGGTACAGTCCATTCCAGAGCAACATTGAAACCCCAGGTATCCACGATCTTTACGGTGGCAGGAGGCCCTGGCAGCTCTGTGGACAACCAAACACTGATTAGGCATCACAGGCATCATTCATTCAGCTCTTTTGAATCCCATCCCCCCAAAAAAAACCCATCTTCCGAAGCGTTATTCTGCACCAACTCTTAGCCAGTTACACAACCTTTTGTCTTGACAGATTTTGCTCACCAACAATCTGAAGGATGAGTGAAGCCTTGTCGTCGAAGTCATCCACCTTCACACACATCTCGTACACTCCAGAGTCGTCTCTCTCGGCGGCACGGATAAACAAGATGCTGTCTCTCTCAGTGCTGCGGATATTCACCCTCTTCGTGTCTAGGGCCTGACCGTTCTTCAGCCAGCTGACCACAGGTTTGGGTTTGCCCTGAGGATGAGCACAATCAGAGAATGGATTTTGAGTCATGTAGTTTCATTCGTCATGTATTTCCAGAGAGATGTAGTCATGTTGAGCTTACAGTGAACGGGATGGTGAGGTTAATCTTATCTCCGACATAGGCGACGTATCTCTGCTTGAGGAGACGAGGCAAGCGGACCTTGGGACGATCTAGAGAGAAAATAAATAACTGATTATTATCAAAGCAAGTCAACATTTACACATCATTTATACTGGGAGAATTTTTGAAACGCTTCTCTGCTGGTTTCACAGGAGAAAAAGCAGGATTGTCAGGATCTGTTACAAGATTTTTTTGGAAAGAAAAAAGAAGGTTTTTTTTGGTTTTTTTGCAACCAACAAATCCTGAGGAAATCAATAAACCTGCTGAGCTGATCTAAGCTCATTTAAGCCAGGGAATTTTCTCCAGTGTCATCTGGATCACTTTGGCTTTAACTGGTGGTCAAAGTAACTGTATTTAAGCCTTTCATCTCAGATTTACAATGCATGTGTCTACTTGGGGGCCGATTCCTTTTTTTCACTATTTTTAAAGGCATGATGAGTTCAAGCAGCAAAACAGAACATGCAACAAAGATGACTTTGTATAGATTACAATGAAGGTACATAAAACAAGAAGATGCACATAATAGTGGAGGTCAGTGATATATAGAAAGCAGATTACTTAATATTACTACTAATGTATAAATGGAAGTTTATATTTGTGTGTTTTTTTAATGTAAATTTTGTTTTTTAATGCTTTGCCCATTAAATATTTTGTCTTTGCAAAAATCTATAAAGTGTAAAATCAAGTTATTTTAGTAAATTATTTATTTAAGATGAACTTACAATCATTAGAAACTTTTCCATTTTATTTTTAGTTGTACCCATTTGTCCATTCATTTGTTGTTGTTTGTGCCGACGTGTATAACTGCATTGTTGGAACGAATTTAGTTGAACTGGCACATTAATTTGGAAAAGTAAGAGGCATCAGCCAGCAGGCAGAAAAATATAATCACTCTAAATGCACAGCAATATGAAGATATCAGAGACAAACTGGGTCGTGACCTTTTCAATGCACAAATGTACTTTCTGCCACTAGAGGTCTCTCAATCAAAAAAAATTAAGAGGACGTAGTTTAATGACTTTGTAATGTGGCGTAAGGTCATTGGATTTGTGAATTTTGTTAATAAACAGTCACCACTACTGATGAAAATCTGACTGACTCATGCAGAAATGAGTCTGTCAGGAAAATTCATGAAAGTTTTATCCACGTTTGCAGATTTCCAATCTCACTCTCTGATAGGTGTCTTAGCAACACACAAAAAAAATGAAAAGTTACCTCAAATTCTGAGTATGAACCTTGTTGGAAACACTTGGCATGATTTAAGTACACAGCTCAACAGAATAGAAGAAGAAATTTTCATTTTTAGACTTTTTAGTGTGGAAATGTTGCATATAAAATGCTAACTCTGCTGCCTTCAACCCTGTCCCTCCTCTCTGAGATTTACTATTTCTCTAGACTATAAAAAGTCTAAAATAGCCCATAAATCTTTATAAAAAGCAAATCACAAGGTTAGCTAGCCACTGCGTCGTTAAAAATGATACTGAAGACTCACATGGATCTTGCTGAGGCTCATTTGTAAAAGCGATTTGCTGGTAGGCACCACCTGCTGATTCCAGCACAGCAACATTTGTCGGGACTCTAAATAAAGCCGGCATACTATAGTAGGCAACACCACCTCCCCTCATGACGCAGGATTGGGAGCTTCATCTACTCCCACTCACATCAGCATGCATTTAAAACTAAAGAAAAACCCAGAGGATAAACAGTAACTATTAGTCAGCTATCAGAAGCAATTGATTTGTAATCATTAGCTGGATGTTAAATTAGTCTGTGTATATATTAGACCGAACCTGCCACATGTTAAGTGTTTTACCACTTCACACAGAGAGGATTAGACTTAATGAACATTCCCCCTGTAAAGCCTGTGGCATGTTCCAAAATAAACAGTGAATCTCTGGAAGTGTCATGAGATTTGGGCGTCACCTGAGAAGTCAGATCCATAGCCATCGCCCTCTCTGTGCGCACACAGTGTGTGTGTGTGTGTGTGTGTGTGTGTGTGTGTGGGGGGGGGGGGGTGGGGGGGGAGTTGTTGGGCAGTTTGGAATTTACCATCCACGCCCTCTCCTCCCCCCTACAGCCCCCCCACCTGCTTGCAGTCAGATCACTTGTCACCATCGATCTTGCAAAGAGGAAACGTGACACCGCCTCAGCATGAATCCTGGCACGGCTAACAATGCAATTCCAACCACTCCGCAGAAAAATCTGTGTTAATAGTGGTGACATCCCAGCTATTTTTCCAAAGCTTTGTGCCCATTTTGTCGGAAACCATTCATAAGACGTTGCTATATGTGGACCACGGCGATGGGAATAAATGTGTGGACATGATATTTGAAATACTGCCAGTCCAGCTGAGGTCGAGTTGCCTTCCCCTCCCATTCGGGTCTCCATTACGCATAACGATGATGTGTGAGTGAGCCAAAGTTACGCTGCTCCTCCTTTTAAAGCCCTCAGGGTCCAATCATTATTTTACCACAAATCACTTTAGACATAATGCTTCTGGATAACACTGTAAAGTGGACGGCATCACTGAAACTGTCCGCTTAACAAGGGTGTAATTATCACATTGTGCTTGTGTGGATCAGTGTTTAAAGTCAAAGTGGGTGAAAGTCAAACGTGTGAGAACATGAGAGTTTCACACTGTTAACACTGCTTTTATCTGCCAGCAGGACACAGACAGCTGAGAAGAAAACATTGCTGAGCTGTTTCTGTTTGACTTCTGTACTTTACGATGCACCTCTCCTGTAATAAATGTCTCTATAAACTTAAGCCCCCGGACTTGGTCAAGAGGAAAAACAAACTGTCCTGATGTAATAAACCCTTCACAAATTTAAATAAACATTTTATAAATGAGATCTGTTTAATTGAATACAGTTTCTGGTGGTGTGGGACTTGAAGTCTAGACACATGTTCAGGATTTTAAGCCCAAAACTTGAAAGACTTAATAAAGAAATAGCCGGAGGATGACTTTTAGGGTCTGATTTGTCACCATATAGTGATTACTGTCTCATACACTTTGTAGTTACTATTTATGTATGTTTGGTGTATGCAGTAACTTGCTCCTTTGTTTTTGCTTTATTTATATAAAATGGATAAAGTATTTGAAGACTTTTGTTGTGTTTTTCATGCAATTAAATGCATATTTTAGGACTCAGTATATTAAATTTTCTTACTTTTGTCTTAACTCTTTGCTCGTTTTGAGTATGTAATTCCAGTTTTTTACAGCTTACTTATGTGGACTAATCCTGTAGAAATCAGTGGATCAGGAATATCTTATAATCTATTATATACGATCAGAAAAAACTTGAACTCACACTGCAAGGCTCATCAGGAATTTTGCTAGATATGCAAAATAGGAGAAAGAGTTACTTGAAAATCATTCACATTTGTTATGGGGCTACTTTACTGATCTGATACACTAAGGCCTTATAGAATAAAGATAGTCTCCATGAAATGTAAACTGCTTTCACTCTTTCTCCTTTATTTTACATCGTAAAGTCCAATGCTTTTTTTAGAGTATCAATCACACAGAAGTTGCTACCAATACAGTAAAAGTCGACCTGTAATTTTGTATTTTTGATTTTTCGGTCTCAGCCTCCCTAAAAAGTATCTCAAAGATGAAGAACATGCATCATTTAGGATAGTGGTTCTCAACTGGTCTGCCTCCAGGATCCACTATCACTCCTCAATGGCCTAGATTGATAAAAGTTAAACCTCTCAAATTCATTTAAAAAAAAAGATGGTGTGTTTTTGAATCCGATATAA
>JAQNCA010000014.1:5958202-5973062 GCA_029783725.1 Acanthurus tractus
TGCTCCAGGCGATGGGCAGAGCTCAGAGCCTCCAGGCGGATGTCTGTTAGCTTACGTTCCTTCTCCCACAGCTCTGTACGCAGTTCTGATACCACCTTATCATCCGCCACCTCGTCTCCTTCGCAGAGTCTGTATATTTTCAAATAAGATCAAATTAAAGATGTGGAAGATATGTTAGCAGTGATCACAAGCATCCTTGCTCTAAAATACTAAGTAAAGGACTACAAACATAGCTCTATCCCAACTGTCACCTATTCTTGAAATAAAAACAGAAAATTAAACCTGAACAGAAGTTTTATAAAAATCTTCACACATCTGTTTTTCGATAATGACTTGTAATTATCTAATATGTTGCAACGTGATTAAAATATTTAATGTACTTTGCAAGGAGAAGTTTACCCAGATGAAGAAGCAGAGGTTGAGGATTTTACTGATGATGGAGGATTGTCTCCATCATGGTGGACCTTTGGGGAGGAGGGCGCAGAGGATTCTGGAGTAGCAATTTCCTCAATGTCAGCATATGGCCCCGACGGCTTGGTGCCCTTCTTACTAAAGGCCTTGTTGAAGGAGCTGCGCAACTGTTCAGAGAAGATATATGACACTGATATAAATTATACGTCTAAGAACGACTCCTGAGTATAAAAGAATTAACGAGCAGTTCTTAAAAGCCCTTATGTTGAGATGCCTCTATCAGATAAGCCATGGTTTCCACTGACAATTGTTATCCCCACTAGTTTCCTGTTCACCTTTTAATGAACTGTATTTCTTTTTTCTTTTTTATAACACAGTAATCGTGTTTCAAATAGACAGATTTCATGTAAAAGCAACAGTGGGCAGTATATACAAATGTTCAACCTCAACTTGACATACAGTAGTATGAGATTTAGAGAAGTTAAAATGGATAAAATCATAGAAAAAACATCACAGTCTATGACACAGTCATTTAGCACGTATGTGTGAATGAAATGAGAGTGGTTATAAAATGAAGTTTCTGAAAACCATCTTTATGTAAAATTTTCAAAACGTTTATACTCATCTTTTTAAGAACAGTTGGATGGCTACTAAAGTTGATTGGCATGCAGATTACATCCGTACATAAAACCATGATGCTGTAATTTAACAATTTATTAAAATCAAAACATGCTACAAAATGATTCTGTGAATCAAGTTAAGAAAGATGTGGTCAACAGAAAGTTTCCAAACGTTCCAAACATGTGACTCATAGAGTGCAGGCAGGCTGGAGAGAGGGAGAGGGGGGGTGTTGGGGCTTATTTACTGTAGCAACATCACTCACCTCAAAGACCTAAAATAAAAAGCAGGACAGCATGGAGGAGAGACCAGAGTCATACTTAATAGCAGATTTGGAACAAGATAAGAGGAGAATCGCACACATACACACACATACACATGCAGGAGCACAAACTAGGACAGCAGTTCGCTGACTTCTATTTTTTTCAGGTCAAATACAACATAATGATACTGACGACAGGCCACAGCTCAAGCACTCGCTTGGCCAGCATAAACAAAAAATCTGATTGTGTACATTTATGATTTTTCATCTTTGAAATTTCGGTCTTTATCAAAACATTTTCTCGTTTGTAAGACATATAATCATATTCTAACTGCCATCTATTTCGTCACACTGACCTTTTCAGCACAGCCTTAAAAGTTTACAACCCTGCATGTCACTGCACACATTGCACAGTATGAGCATGTGACAGAAAAATACTTTCAAATCTTGAAATTTGATCATCCAGGACAAAACAAGAAGACAAAAACAAAAATTTATATTTTGCTGATACTGAACAAATCCTGACAAGCTGACGGCCCAAATCCTCTTGCAGTCTAATTAATGTAAAATCAAAAATCTCTTTTACACCAAACAGAACTTTGGATGAATGTGTCCTCACCCAGCTCTTCTTTTTCTTCTTCTTAGCCTCTTGTTCTTTCAGACTACCCAGACTGGTGTGGCTGGTGGTGCTGGTGAGGCTGGAGAGGCTTTCTGAGGAGTTCTGACGATTGATTAGCAGTTCTAAACACCAGGAGAAAAGGAATAACAGTGAATGTTAGGAGAGACACTGTTGATAATTGCATCTTGATCTTTGCTTGCCTTTTTAACAACAGTCATCATCATACTAAGCATCCCTAGCATAGTCCGTACCTTTAGGTGTCATGTCCGGATTACTGAGAGCCCCCTGAATGATTTCCTGGGCCTCTGTATTTTTGGCCCTCAGTATCTCGATGGTATCCTTCAGCTCAGTGAGCTCAGAATCCTGGAGAGGTAAAATATTTATGTTTTCATGTCAGCTTACAGGCTGGTAACTGAACCTAGATTCTTCAGATCTGAGGATTGTGGAATGTCTGTCTGCTTTCAACAAGGGTGACAGGGTATGTTGAGTGGCCGATGACACCGTGGAAATCCTGCCATGCACACCTTTGACCCACATCTTATATCCAGAACAGCTATGCCACTTGGCAGCTTCTCTTTCACTTACATAGTCTAATATAAAGCATTTGACCTATGATCAACTCATAGCTTATCGTCATTATCATGTATTTATCAAGTATGTACTAAGTGCGGTCGAAATTTTCCGAGCCTTCCTGTTGTGCACAAACAGAGTGTTGCAAAGTAACACGCATGTAGCAGGTAAAAGCAGTAGTATGTGTGTTTCTGTTATCACTGGTACGTGCACATTTGCAATTACCTGACTCCCAAGCAGAAGCAGCAGGGTGTCCAATCTGACCCAAACCTTATGCCAAGAATAATGACCGCTGACGAGAGTCGTGTCTATGGCTACAACCCTGAGACCAAACGTGTCCAGGATTGAAAAAGGTGCATCAGGTCAGGTGTGTAACTGAGAACATGCTGGCAGTTTTTTATTAACATTCACAGATTTTTGCACCTTCAATTCTGCCCCCAGGGTCAGACTGCTGACGCCGAGTAATTCTTCTAATTCTGAGACATCTGTAGGAGAACACTTAGTGCAAACAAATTCAACTGTTTGCGTTGGCAAATGGGCTCTAATACACGTCCTGCCTGCTCAGAGTTCATTAGAAACACTTCAATTTCTCACCCACAATACAGTCCTTGCTCACCAGCCCCTCTTACTCACTGGATTTGGCTCCCTGCAACTTATTTCTGCTTCTCAAAATGAGGTTTGGTCTCTGGATCATGGAAGTAAACCTTAATTTCAGGTCCATGGTGATACTGCAAATCTGCTCATACACATACTTAGAAAAGCACCAGTAATTCAGGTGCTGATGATGATCAAGTGATGTTACTTGGAATGCTTATTCACAAAGGTTTTTGCTTGCACCTGCTTCATGCACATTACCCTGCAGCTGCCTTGGTGCAAAACAGGAAGTCTTGGAAATTTTTTGACTGCACCTCGTCACAATAATAATCAACTTTGCCTTTCAATGGTTTTGTTTGTTTCATAAATCAAGCATAATGGACTTTCCTCATCACTTCACAGGTGGTATATAATTCATTGACATCATGATATACCTTTTGATCCGAGGAGGCTGACAGAGTCTGCAGGCGTGCCGTCATCAACGCCAGACTCTGCTCAAACGCTGCTACCAGATTAGCCTTTAGAGGAGGACACAGAGATAAAGGGACACACGGTAAGAGAGAAACAGAGAGGGAAGTGGGGGGTTTGAGACAGCAGACAGGTATGAGTCACCGGCTGCATCGAATCAGTCTGCAGCCTCACACACTCACAGCACATCAAGCAAATGGCTTTCTCCATCTGTAAGGAGAGGAGGGAGGGGATGTAGTAGTGGACAGCTGTGGATGATGTCACAGATGAAAGAGGACATTAGGGTAATGATGGTGAGGGAGGGCAGCCGTGTTGTGCTGGTGAACAAACCTCATCAAACTCATGTAGCATGTTTGACCTTTAAGCTAAGATGTCAAACTATTTCTGCTTATGACAGAGTGTTACTGTGCATTTAGTGATTAAAAATCTTGCTGACACCCTTATTCAGAATTAGTAATGATGACACTGGAAAGTGAGATAGTCTTCTTTTTGCGACTACATTTCTGCTGCGCTTATGTATCTTCTTTTGGTTCCTAAGGCAGCTCTGTCAGGTCTGCCTGCTCATTGTGTGGTGATTCTGTCTCTTTTATTACTATTGTTAAATTTGGCCAATCTGTAATTTCTTGCTTCATTTCTTTTAATGAATATCTTGCTCTGGTTCTTTCTTTGGGGTCATATTAGTTTAATTTAGAATACTCTGTTATTGTATGAATATTTGAATTATGTTTTCAACATCATATCAAGGCTCTAAAGGAGTCATAATTGGTGTATAAAAACCACAGTGATAACGCATACAGCTAATCACGTTTTCTTAACCTCTTCTTTCGCTGCTTTAGAGTTAAATTCTTTGTATCCAATTGCATGTTTTCATAAATTCATTTCTCTGTGATAATATTAAATTGTTTTCAACGTTAGTACCATATATTTGGTATCTTATTAGCATTCAAATCAAAGAATACTATAAAAATTTGGTGCTCAGAAAATTACCTTGTTTATTCGCAGATGAAGGGAAAATGATACAATAATTTAAAAAAAAATTGTTAATTATTGCAGGGATACATCAAAGAATTAAGTTTAAGATTAACTGCTTGCTGCAAATCCTTAGACATGTCTGGAATAGTGGTCAGACAACCACAGAAATATAAAAACACCAGCTTGAGCTCTACAACATTGTTGTCACTTTGTCCAGAATTTTAGACACTACATAAAATAGTTGACAGATTAAAGGATAATGAAAATCATTATTGTTTGCCCTTGTCAACACACTTCAAGGTAGGTGATGAGGTCATACCACACAGCAAGTCAAACAGAGATGTTAGATGACAACAACCTGCTAGCTTGAGGTCTACACTGCATCATGCATAAGCTACATATATCGCTCTGGAAGCAATGGTCCAACAAACCTGGCCCAGCTGCTACACCCAGCATCCAGAGGTGCGGGTCAGCGGGAGGCAGGCAGGGGGCAGCAGAGATTCCAGCGACCAAAACGGCCAAAAACGTAAAAGAGTGGGACAGTTGCATTAGGTAAGGGATAAAACTTATACAGTTAAAACACATACGAAAACACACACAGATGAGAATCATCCAGTCACTTGGTATGTTCAAAATACTCGGATTAGTTGACAGTTTAGCAGAGGCAGAGGATAAACTGTGCAATGGGAGACTGCAAATCATACTGGCTGTCTATTATTAGATTAGGATCAGTGGTTAGGTGGTGCTAAAGTAAAAACTGAGTGTGAGTCAAACAGCCGGACCAAAGCTTCTAGACACTGCAAAGTGAGACTATAAGAAAAAGCAGGGGTGAAAACATGTTCTAGCTGTTTCAATCAAAGGATTAAAAGCAGGTATTCAGGGTTAGGGTTTAAGGGACAGTCCATTCAGAACTCAAAAACACACATACTACCCTCACTTGTAGCTCTAATTATGCAGCTAGGTTGTTTTAATGTGAGTCGCTGATTGTTGGATATATGTTGAATATATGTCTGCCTTCTCTTAATCATTATCACTAAACTAAATGGCACTTATACATTGAAAAACATAACAGCAATGTCTCCTTCCAGAAACCCACAAATTGTGGCACAGCACAGAGGGAAGCGCACAGCTACTCATGGACACAAGGCTTATGCTTGTGATGTAGACATTAATGACTTATCTTGAGTAACTAGGTTATGATTCCTGTAGAGGCAACATTGCTGTCAAATTTAACTTTATTTCCCGACAGTCATGTTATGTTGATCATTATGTTCAAGAGCAGGTAAATAACTGCAGCTCAGGGGGTATGTAGAGCTGGTCGACCATCTATTCAGAAAGTGGGTTATTCTTTTTTGCATGTTTAAGTGTCTCAGACCAAAAAACTGAACCCTAAATTGGCTCTGATAGCACCTTCCATAGGTGGATGATGTGTATATGTATATGTGTTCCGGATGAGCAGGTTGGCTCTTAATCCAACAGAAGCCCCTCTTCTTAGTACATGAATGTGTATGTGAACAGGTGAATGCTGGCTTGAAGTGTCAAGGTGCTTTGAGTGGTCCAAAGAAAAGAAAAAGGCCATATAAATGCAGTTCATTTACTTCCATTCACTGTCTTCCTTGATATCTCCAAAACTGGGCAACTCACAATAAAACAATCCAGATGGATAAATAGCAGTGCAGGTCGGAGGGCAAATACGCATTTGGTTTTAAGAGGTAACAAGTCCCTTTCAGCTGGTTTCTATCAAGATTGCAGAAGAATGGTAGCAGCAGTGGAGATGTAAGTGCAGCAGTGAAAGAACTTAGTATGTCGTATCATTTTCACTCTAGGAGCCCTGTGGTTAAGGTGTTTGCCATTAAAAACACCACGTGCAACACTTTTGCATGTTGTCTTCAATTAAAAAGCCCATAAAAAGCTCAAAAATATAATTGAAGAAATCCCTAAGCGAATCTGGATATCTTATGACTGGCTGTCTTCACTCTCTTCGACTCAGGCAGTTGCCAAAGTCATTCCTTAGCAACCTGAGTCATCTACAGTGATCCTCATTTTCTTGAGCGAGGATTCACACCATATTTTCCCTCCATCTGACCCTCACAGAAATGCAGGGAAGATATTAGAGACACCTGTGCAATGTGGTTTCTGTGTCTCAGTTGGCTGAAGGGTGCAAACTTGATGACTTAGAGGAGATATCATGTACATTTTGGACTAAACACAGTCTGATAAAAGACATCCTTTGCATTCAAGCCTTGAAAATAAAAAAAAAAAAATCAACCTAGAAAAAGAGCCAAATAAATAAATAAATAAAAATCATACATACATTAGCAGAAAGCTGCATAGTCAAGTCAGCAACCTTTTCTTGGGAAGATTCCAGCTCTCGCCTTAACTTGCGGATTTGCTGTGGACAAATTGAAAAAACAGGCCCCAGAAGTTATATCATACAATAATACAGGCTTTGATTTTGATAATGCAGCAACCAGATGTGTTGTTTTGTATGCAAACAACAAAAATAAGTTATTATCCACAAATGAAACCTAAAAGTCAAGTAAGTACACTCAAGAGATGACTGTGTGTTTTCAAACCACCACTTTTCTCATGCACTGGAAATTTCATGAAGTCTGAAAATGTTTTTATTAAATGTTAGCAGGTGGTGCTAAAGAAAAAGAAAATTTAGAGATGAAACGAAATGATCTGGGTTATGAGTTCCTGAGGAAAAGATCCGTGGTCACAGACTTCAATGAACACTGATAACACAATCTGATGAATGGACCCATTTCAACAGGAAATTACTGACAGATGAAGCAGAAGGAAGGCACAATGTGAGTTTTAAGAGTCATGGCACGTTGGCCTTACCTCCCCTTGTATCCTCTCCTCATTCTAAAGAGGGCATGGTGAAAACAAACAATAAAGAGGGATAGAGGACAGCACAACTTTAGCTGCAGTTACGAAAACTACTTCACAGTAAAGGGACATGAGTAAACACATTTTTGGAGTGAGTGCCATATCCAGTTGTTCAATCACGTAAGTAAGTACTGTCACTTGGAAGTTTATAACAAATTAGGGAAAGCGTCAACACAATTCACATACGATTCTCCTTAATGTCAAAAAAGTCCTTCAGTCATTTTAATGGAAATTTGCCTGTATTTGCTATAATGGAGAAAATAATTCTCTGCCACAGAAGTTTTCTTGAAAGATAACTTTGCTTTTTGTGTAAACTTAAGTCATAAAGCATTAAACTCCATCAAAAATAACATTACACTGTTCGGATCTACTCACCGAGGAATAGTTGGATGAAGCATTGGAGGCCAAAGAGAGTACAGAGCCATGCACTGAAACAGGAAAGGTACATAGTTGACTTGATAACAAAAGTAACTGCTCTCTAAGTGAGGAGATTTTAAGATATCACTAAGTACTGAGGAAATGCTAGTGACATTTGCCAACGACTTTGCTTTTAAGACAATGTATTAGACTCCACAAACCATGAACATATCAATCCCAAGAGCAAATACTTATATATTTTTTTTTTTGAAACATTATGAACTCTGAGTTAGCGGGAGTCTTGATCTAGAATGTGTATTAAAATTTCTGTCAATTATATGGGATGAAAACAGGTTAAATTACTAGTAAATGGTCTCTGGATTTGTTTACGCTTGGATCACAGATGGTGATGTGCGTCCTCATATAACTCACTATTAATCTAAAATGGAAGCACCAACACTTCTCCACTTTCCTTGTTTATGAAAACATATTTCCTTCTGACATTTTGCCAAACAGATTGCGTGCTGCTACAGCAAACAGTTTCATTTAATTTGAGGCTATGTCGGGTGACCGTCCTGATGAGAGGACCGATTAAGAGGCAGCCTCACCATCATCTCCAGATTCCCGGAAAGAGCCGCACCGCATCATGCTTTTTGGCCGGTCAGCCAGGGACATGTTGCTGCCTCGCGGGGAGGATCCATAGAGATCACAGGTGGAGTCACTGGGGGGACCAATGCTGTTGGAGCGTGATATTCTAGGAGTGCCACTTGAAATTGGGGCGACTATCAAAAAAGGGAGATGTTTGGAAAGACATTGAGTGGAAAAGTGCTGAAGAAAAACAACCTCATACACACATACAGCGCACCTTGGTATAGCACCCTTATTCTGATGACTCAGTGAAAGGCAACACTACGGTTCCACAACAGTCAAAGAGATAAATATAGCCCGACTTGACCCCCTTTCGCCTCTATCTCCTGCATATTTAAGACTTAAAGTCAAGTCTAACAGAATGTAGAAATGAGAGAAATAATCACATAGTTTAATGTGATACCGCAATAATTTCCCTTCACTTCATCATTTAGATTCTACTGGATCTACAACTGACACCTTGTATCTCGTGTCATTTCATAATTGTAAAAGCTAAGCCAGACTTCCCTCTCAGTGTGAACTTAATGTCCCTGTCCTCACTGTTAATCAGTGATGGGATGGATGGCTTCACACAGCTCTCAATCCTCATTACTTTTAAGCTCAAACGGTGAGTGTTTTTAGAACTTGGCAGTCAAATGGAGTGAGCAGACTCACCCACGTTGGTGAGAGGAGCCTTGCCGGAGGAGGGGTGGAGAGGGCGAGTGGGAGAAGGCAGCTGAGGGGGGCTGTCGCTCTCTGTCATGCTGACTATGGTGTGGGAGTGGCGCCTGCCCGGTTTACTTCCCTCACTCTCTGACAGGCTTGAGCCATAGCGTCTGAGAAAAGAGGGGTCATTTTAACTAAGATACAACACAGTGTGATGGCTTAAATAAATGCTTGGACAACAGTTGTTTTGACATACTCTAAGCCTTTCTTCGGCAAGGTGTTTCTGTCTGCTTGCAAGCTGTAAAGAAGAGAATAAAACATTAAAACAAAGTAATTCCTATAAAATAGTTTGCACACAACAAACACTGACATTTTAAGTTTTGTCATAGGACCTGCATAGCACATGGGTATAGCATCTGATGGGTTCATCGTCCAGTCCTTTTTGAACATTTTGCCCATATGGCACACTGGGCAATTTCACACACAGCGTGGGATTGCCTCAAAGTACACTCCTTTGGCAGAACATAATTTAGACCATCTCCACCTTGACAAACATATTTTTGATGGATTCAGAAAAGGGACATAAAATATGGTTGGTGTAACTGCTTCCAAAAAAACTTACAACCAGATGTCTTAAAACTGAATACTAATGGTATTGGTTCATAAGAAGATGGAAAAGGGTCTGTGAGATGCTTTTCAACTACAAATTTATTACGGATTTGCCACTGATTGTAATTAGGAATTCAAGAGGCCTGAAGGCAAAACTGCAGTCCTTTATCAGTTGCTGAATTGCTTTTTTCTCACCTTAACTCAAAAGTGCACACTTGGACAACACACTTATTTTCTTTAATGTACAATGACAAAGAGCACTGATGAAATGACCTCTGTCACAGATACAGATACTTCATCAGATGACACTTACCTGTCTGTGAGGTTGAGAGATGTCCTGCTTCCAGCTCCCCATGTCCCTGTACCACTCTCTTCCTTGTCACGCGGCTCAGTTTTGATAAACCTAGTACTGGAGGGTACGCTCATCTGGAGAGGCAGAGACTCCATGCTGCGGTGCATGCCAGACAGCTTGGGGTAGAGCAGCGGTGACCCGGTCAGACTCAGGCTTTCACTGGTGTAGGACCCGGGGGAGTCGATGTGGAGCACGGGTGCTGGGCTGGGGATGAGGCGGGCAGAGGTGTGGGTACCAGCCAAGTCCTGCAGCTTGGAATATGGGGGAACTTTGGGCGGGAGGTCCTGGATGGTCACACAGGAGTCAAGACTGTTGGAGTTGACCTTGTCCAGGTGAGCCAAGCTGGGGGGACGACCCAGAGACTTGGTGTTCAGCATCCTAAAGATCATCATTAAAAAAGATGTTAAATTATAGAAAGTAGCTGGATGGTGAGACATGACGCCCATTATTTAGTACCAAGAAATCTCTAACTATAATATTAACATAGTTTGATAGATCACCAGACCAGTGCATCTAAATGGTGCATATTTATTTTAGCTTAAGAAAAAATATAACACCTCTTGATATGACTAGTCATTCAGCCTGGTGAGATGTCAGATATGCATTTTTTAAAATAATTTGGGTGAAGCAACCCTTTAAAGCAATATTTAAAGAGACACCTTGGTGTGGTGGGTGAAGACAGTTCAGGGTATTTGCTGCTGCTGGTCCGTCTCAGGCCATGCAGTTTTACAGTAGACTCTCCTGTGGACTGAGTCTCCTCTCCTTTCAGAGAACCACACTCTATGTCAACACCCACAGCCTTGGCTTTAGCCCTCTCCTTCTCCTTCTCACGGTCTGTCTGGTTCACTGGACCTGAGCTCGTTCGATTAGCCATTTTACTGCTGCTGCTACCAGGCTCTTTCAACCTCGGCCCTGTAGAGGCCATGGGCATGGGTTTCAAACTCAACAGACCGGGGTCAAGGGGACCACTGACAGGCCGGGAAGCAGGGCGACCAATCACACTGAGCGTGCTTGATTTGGCCGGTCGAGGCAGGCTGCGGTACTGAATGCTGTTTCGGGCGTTTGCCCCAAGGAAGCTGTGCTCACTGCTTGCATCAAAACTGTTCTTTCGACCTGTGGGTATTCCTCCTCCCACAGGCTTCACAGGGATACCGGATGACTTAGGGGTTTTCCCCACAGTAGCAGAGCCACTGGATATGGTGGCGCCCCCTGCTGTCATTACAGTGGCGGTACCGGTGGCAGTTGGTGGTTTCTTGTAGCCAAAGGAGGCTCCAGCAGTGGGTTTTACCAAACCAGATGGTGGCTTGCGGTGCTCTCCATGATGATGATCCCTGCCAGCATCTGAACGAGAACGCTGAAGACCAGCAGTTTTGAGGGAAATCTTGGATTTATCCAAAGGCTTCTCACTTTTAGGTGCTACATAAAGAAAGACACAGAATGAGGAAATATTTGCATTATGGCAATATTATCAACACCTTCATGCATTTAAATGAGGAGCAGCAAGTATGTTGAGCTATTTTGTTTGCTCTGTTGCTACCATGACCCTGACGAGAAGAAGGTGCTTCAGACTGCATGGGTCTATGGGCCGGTAAAACTAGTCATTTTGGGCTAAAAGTTGTAATAACCCTCCTCCAATGACTCAGACTAAAAAGGGTAATCAGCACTGTCATACATCATTTCTCTCTTACTTAGACACCTTCACATAAAAGTCAATGTGCATGTCATTCCGGCTGAGATGAAATATAAGCAAGAAACATCTGTATTTACTTTGAGAGCTTTTATGTGCCCATGATGTTGAATGTGACTCATCAACTGACTCTGACTTAAAAGAGTCTACTGCAAAATTTAACTTTTTTCTAAACCACATCATAAGACTAATCAAAGTAGGTTTTTTCAATCAAAATTTGATGATTATGTAGTGAGTAAGTCAAGCACATAGTTCTTATGTACATGGAGATTGAAGGATCCATTAAAAGATAAGGGTGAAAGGATCAAATAGTTTCTTGGGGCTGAGGCTTAAGGTAAAGTTATCGTAAAAGTATGATTATAAAAGCAAATACAACCCATCTGCCTCTTAAGTTATACTCTAAGCCTTAAAAATGCCTCTGCTAAGAGCTCTCCCCCCTGCAAAACTGGAGCCAGAATACATACAATCATTTATGCTTAAAGATGAGGAAATTTACGTAAAAGGCCAAGTAATTTTGGTCTTGGAACTCAATTTAAACCTATTATTTAATCGTGGCATGTTGTTGGGGATTAAATAAATGTAGCTGCTGCAGATAGCAGACACAGTGTCTCTGCAGAGATGTAAAATAAGGCGTTTCTCTGAGATAATAGCAAAAACATGGCTTTGGCCTTTAAGCTGAGATTTGGGGAAATTTTTTTTTTTCACTTAAATGGATTTCATGGTGCTTTTTTCTTTTCAGCATACTGTAGTGTGCTACAAATCAAAACCTAGCTGACGCCAAGGGGTGCGCTTATGCATTCATCTAGATACCAAGCTGAAATCTGTCTTGGCTACTCTACAAACAGGCTCTGTTTTACATTTAGATTTGAGGGGATAATAGATGACACAGATTTTGTAGTTAAAACAAGTTAACATAAGCAGTGATATGCCAAATTTCTATAGTAAAGGAAAGGAACAGGCTGAGCATAAGAGAGTTGTGAATGAAATAACAAGAATATATATTTAGATCTCACCTGCCACTTTCAGCATGCTCTGGGAGGTGTGGGTGATGGGGGAGGTCACACCTATAGGAGGATTACGACCCTTCTTGAAACTTCCTTGCTGACCCAAACTTTGCGGCTTCTTCAGTTCTCCTTTAACCCCTGAATCTTCACTGAGGCTTGGAGGTTTCTTCCTCCATTTGCTTGGGGCCTCTGTCTTTAGACTCCCTGTGTCATAGCTGCAACTGCTTAGCTTGGGGCTGGCTTTGCCATCCTCGCTGTACCAAGAAAGTCCACTTTCCACCAGGGAGCGCTTCTCTGCATCAGTGCGGAGCTGCAGAGAGAGGAGAGTAAGAGGACAGAGCACAGTGTGGGGAACCATCAGTCATGGTCTGTGTTATCTATGGAAACAACTTGTCTCTGTAATCTTTGTTTCATCTCAGCTGCATTCCAAGGGGAAGGAGGGAGAGATATGACTGATATTCCCAAGTGAATTAAAGAAGATCACAGTGAAAGACAAAGACAACAAAACAAAATAATAAGAACTGTTTATGGATTCAATACTTTTAAAGATAAGTCATCACACTGGAAATTAATGAAGAAAATGTAAAAATAACAGAGAGCTGGAGCCTCTGTCCTCTGCACGTATGACAGTGCAGTGGACAGAAAAATCTACACTGTAATAAAAAACCTATTATGCGACTGGCACTGAGAACAAAATTTGGCATGCTGCTTTTTGGCAACCTTTTAATGTGTTATAGAGCGACAGATGGCTCATTGAGAAGCACTAATGTTCATTTCTTCCTACTGAGCATTCTGTAAGAAGGCAAAAGACAAAATGTTTACCTGTGGACAAGGTAAAAACAAGTATCTCCTATCCAAATCTGAGACAAAACAAGTTTCCCTCAAGAGATGTTTCAAAAACATTTTTGTATAATGTGCTTTGACACAAATGATAATTCATATTTGATAAATTTTTTTTACCAAAAATAGTTAATTTACCATCTCCTAAAGTATTGAAAAATTCAGATGCAAATACAAATATTCAGTCAGTGTAAAGTGATTTAAGGTTTGACAACAAAACACAAGATGTTTATTACTTTACAAATCCACTCTGTGTATGTACAGTCAAACTGCCTTTGTATTGTGTGCACACTGGATGGATATTTGCCAGCAAACTAGTTGTGAAGTTGCAAAATCATACTCATACATGTGTATCTAATTGTACACTGAACACAGAAAAAAGTCCTGCTATGCGCAGATAAACCTGAAAACAGACTTCCAGTGTCAAACTCTTGACATTGTTCAGCAGGGTCAAGCTCAAACATTGTGGTGAGGTTACAGCAAGGTTCACATGTAATTTCTGAACAGAACAAAGAGATCTGCAGTAGTACAGACTTTGAACAGATTGTTACAGATCATATTACTCTTTAGTTTTATTTAAATCAAAGTGGGGAGGTCACTTGTGTCTTTTTGTGGCCTTGTTAAAACAAAGAGCTTGCATATACACACTAACAAGTAAATCACAGAGTGAAGCACTGGAAATGATTTAAGTAAAGGCCTTTGTTGCAAGCCTTAGGACTGTTTTAACTGAAAAAAAAGGGAAGAAACAACAGAAGACCAGGAAAAAGCCGAACGCTGTCACAGACTGTTGGGTTTAATATTTCAGCTCACCATGACTGAGGAGTTGCGTCTTGATCCCAGGGGTGTGCTTGGGAGGGAGTTAAGGGAGGAGCTAGCATTGAACTCCTCTGAACTGAGGTTCTCTGAGCCATCACCATCACCGTCGCTGAGCCCACTGCTGATGGAGCTGCTTTCGTCCCAGCTGAAACAAGATGGGAGGACCATTTAGCAAAAGTGAGCTGGCATCAAGTAAATAGCAACCATGTCAAGGTACAAACTATTCAGTTATAGAAATCTGTGCTTAAAGGAAGAAAATTCTGGCAGCAGCAGTGATGCATCCATCTGCCTGCAGTAAGCCTTCTCTGGAGGTGGCCACATGCTCAAACAAGCAGGTAATTCAAACATGGCTGCAGCTGCTCTGGTTCAACTAATGCATCAGAGCTCCACACCATATGCTGACCGAAGCTGCATAAGTTGATCTTTGACAAAGTATATGTTTTTCGATTATTCTGGGGGGTATTAGACTATTGGTTGGACAAAAAAGCAAGCT
>JAQNCA010000014.1:5979750-5990056 GCA_029783725.1 Acanthurus tractus
TACTTCAGAGAGGCAGAATCAGTGTTGGGTGATTTATGTCTGTTTAAGTATCGTCATTCTGAACTTACACATGAAAAAGCCAGCTGAACTTTTGCTTCAGCACATCTCTGATCTCCTCAGCACCTAATTTTGATCTGTATTGAGCTTGACAATAACACAAATAGGACTGGGCTGCCTTCATCACAGATCAGTGGTGTATCAGAGTAGCAAAGGGTTTGAGATTCGTCAGTAACTGGGTCTGAGACTCTTGCAAGCTGTCCCATCTTTGCAGAGTCCTGAGAGAGAAAAAAAAAACTGACCCTTCGTTTGATTATTGGACTGGAAAAAGAGTGCACAGTCTCAGACAGGAAACTTCCCCCCGCAGATGTGGCCACAGTACAGCTGATGCACACTCCATCCTGAGAGCCGCAGTCTCATGCCGTGCCACTTTTACAGCCTGTCTGGAATACTCCGCTCCTGGGGTATTATGGACTTGTATTGTTCCATGATGTTGTTCTTGTGCTCTGCTTTTATCTCGGCTGCACTGAGACAAATTCATATCAGATCGATTGATGCGGCTCTAAAAAACTGATCCTGACTGACTCTGTTTGCTGTCTGAGTATTACCACAGAGCTGAGGCCGAGCCCCATATGACACAGAGCATCTTCTTACTTTTTAAACTCATCTGAATCGATCAGACTTCATTAGCCGTGGCTAAAGCAGATAATCTGATATTTTTGCACCAACTTCAAACAAACAAAATCTTGAATGGGGAATGGTGGATTAGCAGTAAGCACATGATTCACATTTCATCTTTAACAACATGGCATACTGTAAAAAAGTATCATGTTTTCCGCCCTGGGCATAGTATTATGCTCTGGTTGAACCCAAACTGCACACCCAGACGACCACACGCAGACATGATATAGGGATGATTCATACTCCCTTGGGTGCTGCTGTAATGGTCCATTATACACGTGGTTGAAGATGCTGGCGAAGGTGGAGACTGGCTGGTCTGGTATTGGGTGGGCCCTCTGGATCCAGAATTTTACTGACCCTTGTGGGGAATGAGGGCTCCATATTGACCCCAGATGTGTTCGAGTTGCTGACTGTAAGTGCCACATGTTTGGGTAACAGTAAAAGCAACACATTGCAGGGTGTGATGCTTGTTTTTTTTCCCATTCGTTACTCTTCCCTCAACCTTTTCAAAACATGTGCTTATCACAAATTAAATCACCTTGAAAAAGAAAACTGCATTTTAAAGTGATTAAGTGTTTGACTTCTTGTGAGTGTGTGCGGGTGTGTAGCATCTAGAGGCCAGAAAACAACATCCCGTCTTACAGAGTCATGGCCCATTAAGGACGGGCCCCTAAGCGGTGACCTCACTAAACTGTAATCCCAGCAGCGCCTGTGGAGAAGAGCGATGAAGCCAAAGCCCAGTTTTTTTGCAGATGGGTTTAAGTGGGTCAGAAAATGTGTGAGGCTTCAGGAAGCACTCAGTGACTATACGAAAGGTCCAACCCGGGCAGGGAGGGGAAATTAAGTGCAGATTGCCTGAGGCACAGATCCAGGATCAGATGACTGCAGTGCATTGCAGAATGCCTTCGTTCGTGCACATATTTCCATGAGTGTTGCTGTGATGTATTCCAATATTTAGAAAACTTTAAACAATCGCTTTCAAACTGCACATGTTAAGTGCTGAACAGATCCGCCCACTAGCATGAGCAAAGCTTTATGGTGGTTGCCATGGAGACGACATTGCCGGAGGAGCAGACTGAGCCAAGGGCTTAACTGCAATGTACAGTAAGATCGGCAAAAAGGCACAATGACATACATTTTGTCCTTGTGAGGCGTAAAAACGCGTTACTTTTGTTCACGATATGCATATACATTTATTTTATATAAAACAAATATATGTGTTTGTTCTTTTTGGACCAGTGATACAGTATTTCATACCAGACTTCTTGAGATGTTGTTTGAAAGAGATCATTTCAACAACCAGTGCAAATTTAAATCATAAGATGAGGAACTTTTGTGCTTTTTTTTGCTTTTGTTTTTATGTAAATGCTGTTGTTATCTCAAGATCAAAAGTTAATAGTCTTGTTATCTCCAGGTAAACAATACCTGTTATCTTGAGAAAAGATGATAAATAAGTAACAAAACATTTTTTTCCTCCAGGATTATTAATACAGATTAAAAAGTAAAACAAGAACGAAAACTTTAATTAAATAAAAAGGAAATCCTCAAGAAAAACTATTGAAATGTGCTGTAAATGTATATTTGAGCCAAAAAAAAAGAAGTCAGATCAGGGAGTACCCACAATTGATCAAAGTTTGTTTGTCCTTTAATCTTACTCAGTCATGCTACATAACTTAATAAACCATCTAAAGATGCTTGAATATTGGTAGCTTTTTATCCAGTTCTCCTGTGCCAAAAAGAATTCCTCTGACGGTGCCCTGCAGGACATAACACATTTAAGCTGCTTTAATTAAGTTGTTATCACAAGAAAACAAGCTATGTCCTCTTGAGATCACAAATCATTTACCTTGTTATCTCGAGATATTGGCATTTTAGAAGAGAAATTTCAAGCACGTCTGCTCTCAGCTTTCATGGTAAATCCTGGAAATACAAGGATGTAAATGGAAATACAAACAATGGCTTTACAGGCAGACAGCTCTCCCCCACAATGGCAATTACAAAACGATCTAATAAAGTGGTTAGCGTGCTGTTCTCACACCGGTCTCTCTCTCTCTCTCTCTCTCTCTGTCTGTCAATCTCTCTTTGTCACTCTGTTTCTCATTTTCTGTCCGTTCCCCTCCGTCCAGCACACAAACCAGAGGTTGATGCACACACGCACATCCTCCACACATACATCCGCTCAGCAGCTATCACGCTGACACACAAGGCAGCCCATCAGTGGGTCAGTGGAAGACGGTTGCCATGGCAGCACATCCCGAGCCATGTTGCCGCATGATCAGAGGTGTGATGCTGCTGAACCAGCCCCCTTTCTCTGCTCCGCACTGCTGCCTGTATGCCGCGATATACATTTTGAAACATAAAATGGTACAGTTCAGATCCAGTGGCGTCCACACACTCATCCAAAACCCTATTTGCATGGTAAAGGATTAACAAATTATTTTTCTCCATGATGTATAATCTATATGCATGAGCCATGATGGAGCCATGATTGTTCTGTGTCATGTGAGGCTGTGAACATGGTATGGTCATGAAATCCAATTTGTTTTCTGGCTGAACAATACATCTAATTTCATCTGATGAAATGAAAAATTGAATTCCTCTGCACTGTAAAGCAGTTTTTTGTCCCTATAAAATACTCAGTGGTGTTAGTTTTATTATAGTATAGATTTTATATAATTGTATATCATGTAATAGGCTGTTATAAATGTACCTCCCTGTTCATTCTTCTCTGCGGTTCTTGTCATCTACGGGTCTTTTGCACATCACAAACTTGATGTATTATTAAACTGTAGGAGTAGCTTGACAGCGATTAGTTGTTCTGCAGAGTCATAACACAAAAGCTGCTCAAACTCTTATTTTTTTATCAACAGAAGCTCAAAGTAAAAATAATCATGTAATTATCATCTGACTCTGCACACTGCCTCAGGCCTTCAGAGCATTATAGTTTCTTTAAGCAACTTCTTTTTTTTTTTGCCTTTTCTTTTTTTGGTGTTATGGCTTACTTTCCTGCAGTTTTAGTTTCTGCTCAGTAGGAAACAACAGACAAAGTTGCTGCTAGCTGGTTTAAATGTCTTAATCCAAAAATATAAATACTGATGTTTCTCTGTGCCTGCTATATGTGTATACCTCCGACTGTTTGCTAATCTGTTCACCAAATTAACTTTATGGAGGAGGGCGTGGATTTGTTCACAGCCTGTTATGCTGCCCCCATTTGGTTAAAAAACAGTTACTGTAGTTTCAAATCCTGATGTACTTTAAGTGTGACAGCAGCAGTAGGTTTAAGCTTGATTACTTCATGGACCCTGACTATCAATGAAGTTACAACAAAGTAATGAATAGGGATGTAAAGTCCCTCCCCCTCCAGTGGACCACCAAAGCACCTTATTTTAGAAAAACATGTAAAGGTACAAAATGCTGAGAGACAAATAATGGTTTTGTTTTCATTGTGCCAGAAACAACTAAATATTATCTTTATCAGTCAAAAAGATCATTTGTGAATGTTGTGAGTGACATGACGCTCTAAAGCTCACCAAAGTCCTTGGAAAGCTAGTTCTGCATGGTAACTTTTACAGAAATGACTAATTCTTCTTTATCACAGCTGCAGCTCTCAACATGGCCAGACCTGTTATGATTTTCACCAGTTTTAATACTTTGGACTTGTCATTGGTCTTCCCTTCTCTATTAAAGCAAAGTTGTGTAAATCTAGCAAACATAACTGTCCAAAAAGCTTTTACCAGATCTGATCATATGAGGAATTATGCTGTTTAGCTATTAAAGGTACCACATATCTTTATTTTAGTGTCTCAGTTTTTAAAAATGAGTAATAAAAGAAACAAAAACATGTTGTGCAAAAAAAAGCTTGCCCCAGCTGGTACTTTATTGCAGCTCAGTGCCTTTTGCTGCTTCTCTTTTGAGTTGGCCAAAGAATTTGGATCCAAACACAAATCTGAGAGAAGTTTGCTTTTTTATTGAAATCTTCCAATTTTAGGCTTTTAAACAGCTAATCTGCCAAAAAAAATAAATAAATCTGTAAGAAAGAATAGAATAACCATTGCAGGCAAAGCTGGCCTCCTGTGAAATCCACATGTTCTGTTACAAACATTAGGCATTAACTTCATCCCATCAATTAAATGACTTAATGGAAAAAACAAGTAATTTTCCTTGTGAACATCTGCATTAGACATGAAACGCTAACCTGTGCTTACATACGATACAGCTGAGTGCCTGCAAAACATCAACCACAATTGACTGAACACCACTGAAATGAATGCTGACACTGGATGCTGAGTAGTCGGCATTATTTATATAGCAGATATGGAAAAACCAACCATGCACCGGCAACATAACGAGATTCCTGCTGCACTCGTAAACCAGCGTTTTAAATATAGCTTGCAATAGAATGATATCATATGAGGTATGGCTGAACTATGCCAGTACGAAGAATGTAACCACAGGAAACAGTTATGATTCCTGACATGGTCAGACGTGGTCTCAGCTAAACGAGAAGCCATCTTAACACGGCTGAGACAAAGTGACTCACTCAGTGAGGAAAACATTAAATGCAAGCCAACAGTTCATGCACATGCAGCGTCTGCAGAGGGCAAGATGGGAAATTACATAAAACTGTAACACTGCACTGTACACAACGCTGGCAGTTTCAATGGAAACTAAAAGTTAACTGTTTGTAATTTCTTTATATCTGTTGAAAAATGCTTTGTAGATTAGGAACTGAATGATGCTAAACAAAGCAACCACTGCACAGAAGACAACCTGCGACTGTCTGATAACATTAAACATTTCCACTGTGGGACTTTTTGTGTGATTGCAGAGCGTCACAGAGGCAGTGATGTAACTCTACTGTAATGTCTGAGACCGTTCTTTGTAGTGTTGCACTATTAATGATGTGGATCAATCATTAGAAACACTTATTATGACTAATTTATCTGAATTACTACAAATGCAGCTAAAGAAGAGCTCCCCAAAATGTCAGACATCTTAACATTGCAATAACAATATTTTTGAACAACCGTGTGATATGGTTTGCTTGTCGTGACAAAACCGAGGTACCGTCATAATTCAAAAGAATTTTGAGTTTCTTTTAGCTCATTATTTACATCCTGATGCAATTATAAATCGCATCCTTCACACAAAACTGCACACAGACAAAGTTAACAAACTGGTAAAGAAAGCTGAATAGTTAGCAAGCAAAAGACCCAAACATTTTTTCTCAAGTGTTGGTGAAGAGCAAACCAGAAAAAAAAAACAATTACATGACCAGAAAAAAAGTCATAATTAATATTAATGGCGTAGTCCTCTGAACGGGAAATTATTTGCAACAAATTTGCATCCTACAACTTAACAAACCAGTGAAATGACTTTGGTTGGGTTTTTTTAAAAGCTACTTTTTGTTTGTGTGTTTGTGTGTAAAATAAATAAGTGCTTAACTTTGTCTGTCAGTTATGCAAGAAGTCCATATTTGCTTACACGTAAATGATAACACCTTGAGGCCGTTATACAGTTTTTCAGGACCTGACCATCAATTAGAGTAAGTTTTTCTGTCCTCTTGAATTGATAACACAGGACGGATTTTTTATATTGTGGGTCTGTATGCAACATTGTGAGATGACAAACAATAATATGCAATGATAGAAACCGGTTCAAAGGGATCCAGTTTCCCACTTAAAGAGGAAGCATATTAATGATTAACAAATATATCTTTTTTAATTCATCTGGTACAAACAGATAATCATTACGCTGTGTTGCTGTTGTGGAAAAGAACCTTTCCTTCTCTGATAGAAAGACAGAACTTGCGAGGAGAGTTGGCGCGTGTGGTATCAGATTATTGATGAGGCAGACATGCAGAAGCAATGATTACTGTCAGCGTGTACACATTTAGCCTTGGACAGCCAGTGCTGTCTGGTTTGGGTTAATCAATATCCATTAGGCATTCAGCAATGTGCTTTAGTCCCATTCATGTAACATTTATGTCTTATTATTTCAGCAGTAGATATTTACAGATTGTTTAAAGCATTATGCATTGATCTTACACATTATGCAGGCATGATATGTTGAAAACTACAGTACAACAGTGTTGTAGACTGGCATCTCGCTCTGCCATTCAGATTTACTTCATTATATTGATGCCAATTCTTGTTCAATGTACTGCATGGAAGTGTAAAACTGGGGCTTTAGTGAAAGGGAACAGAAATTGCACCTCTTCATACAGTCGATTACCAGCCGGTTTCCATGGTTACGCGGGAGGAGCCTGATCTATTTTCAAGAGCTGGTAGCTAATGGCTCTCCATGAGCTGAACTGTGAGTGTGTGACAAGGGGTTTACAGTGAAAATGCAAATGTATCACACAATTTGCAAGAGGATACTGTAAGAAGACGAAAAATTAGAGCATGTGCTGCTGCTTCTGCGCCCGCTTCAAAAAGTGGATGAGCTACTTATCTGCACCAAAGGTTGTTGGTGTATTTATGAGGCTGAATAAATAGTTGATGTAAGGAAAAGCAGCGTTCTAGTATTTCTGCAAGAGACTTAAAAATACTTTCCAACAAACCAACGCAAACTATGACCACTAAAGCGTTCAGATTAGAGCTTTTTTTCCACAATGTTGTATCATCAAAGTAAAAACATTCAACCTCCACAAGGTCAGAGAGAAAATAGCACCCATGTATTTTCATGCTTTGGTTTCCATATACTTCTTATTATGGTGCACACAATACCCTATTATTACTCTGTGATAGCACACTGGTAAAGACATGGCATGCATGCATTCATACCCACACCCTTAATCCTCTGGGTGTAACTTGTAATAATCTACTTTAGGGAGCAGTTGTGCCCATCAGGAGGTCTCACAGTCACCTTGAAAGCACATTCAGGGATTGTTTCCATTTTTGGACAAACACTGAGCATGAGCAGGCATTTTTAAAAAACGGTTACATAAAATGATTAGCATCTTTGGTGCCCGTGGTGCTGTGAAGCGGAGGTGAGCCTCCACGCTCACCTCCCACATAAATTTGAACCACTGCAGCAGAGTTAATGTAGCGAAGGGACACAACAAAATACAGGGCAGATTTAAATGGATTTCCAGGGCGCTGATGTTACTGAGAGGAATGATATAATCCCAGTTTAATCCTGACCTTTTCATGGTCCTGCTGTCTCATCTTTTTCACCTCCCTCCTAAAAAACACTAAAACTTTACACACTGAGCTTTTTGTCCATTTTTGTTTATTAAAACGTTTGTTTATTTCTTATTATTCTTAATAGCAACCTGCAACCTCACCTCCACTCCAAATTTTACAGAACTTGAACAACGCACTTCCATTTCACACCATTTCCACTTTGCTTTAATTTTAACTCAACTGACTTGTCTCTCATCTTTTTTCTTATTACTGCTACTCTCTGTAGCGAGAATGTGACCTGGCTGGCAGGACCCAGCGAGCGCTCCAGAGGATGAGCTTAAATCCCACTGCATGTGTGACAGCGATAAAGCTGCACAATCACACTGGAGAACTGTCCCGGATTCTTTCTCTCCTTCCTACTCTCTCTCTCTCTGACTCTCACTGTCAGCTGTCAACTTGGAAAAGGAATAAGATGAAGACACATAAGAGAGAGGTGAAGGTGAATACCAAGGTGAAGAAGAAGAAAAAGAGGAAAATGGTAAAGAACAGGAGGAGCAAGAGTGGAAGAAGGAAGGTTAAAGGAAAAGAAGAAGAAGGATAAGTCATAAACAAGGAGGAAGGAGGAAAAAGAGGGAAAGAGAAAGAAGGAGAAGAAAAGGAAGAGAAAAGAAGAAGCAAAGTAGACTATAAGATGAATTAAAAGAAGAGGGAGGAGAACAAGGAGGCCAAGAAGAAGAAAAAGAAAGAGAAGAAACAGGGAAAGGGGAAGGTAAAGAAGAAGGCAAAGAAGGAGAAAAAGGAGAATGAGAACAAGATTAAGAAGGAGGAGAAGAAGTTAAAGAAGAAAGTGAGGAAGGAGAAGAAGGAGGAGAAGAAACAAGAAGGGATAAGGTCAAGAAGAAGGCAAAAAAGAGAAAAAAGTGAAGGTGAAGACAGAGAAGAAGAAGGAAAAAGAAGGAGTAGAACCCTTCCTGGAAAGTACATTCACATGTGACGTAATCTGTGTGTTGCCTCTGTTGTGCTAAACTGCCTGTTGAAATAATCTTCAGAAGCTGCACCTTTTACACCAGACTGAGGTGAGGAAGCCTTTACTGAGAAAACACCTGATGAGTTTTCATATTCGCTCTACAGTGAAAAATGTCTGAGAGCGTTCTCTCACAGTCAGCAGCCTCTGACAATGTCATGGGCACTTGAGAAATCCTTTAAGAGCACAAAAAAAGGGAAAATTGCTTATGAAAGCTCTTTGAAAGGCCTGACAAGTGCAAAACATCAGACACCAAAACACAGCAGAAATCCATGAGGTCGGCAGGAAAAGTTCCCCCTCATGAAAGTTTTCGCACCACAGCTGAATGTTAAAACGCAGAACATCTATGTATCCCACATTAATATTTAAATGCAGGTATGTCCGGCGGTTACAGCCTTTGAGTAAAAATCTTATTCGACAGCAGCTCCTAACTGACCTTTTCAAAGTCACAGGACGAACCAGCGTGCAGCCACCTGCGGCCATCGATTGATTTATGTTGTCTAGGTTACAAGAGGTTCAATGCTTATGCTTATCTTCAGTAGTCTTACCCGTTCGCCAGGTTATCGTCGTCATCATCCGGCAGGCTCTTTCCCAGAAGGTCACTGTCGCTCAGGTAACCAGACTTGAGGTCTGCGTCATCCACGTCCAACCCTTCGATGAGCTCGATGCGAGACGTGCTGCTGAGGCGGCTGGAGCTGCGGGCTGGCATCGTATGGGCCGTATACTGGGAGCCAGCCTTGCTCCCCTGGTATCCCCCCCCTGTGGAGGACGGGGCGTCTCCAGCCTGAAGTCGAGGGCTTGACTGGCCATGGCGCCAGGAGAGAGGGGATGAGCGATTGGACTGGCTGGATATGCTGCGAGCATTGGTCTCATCACTGTCGTAGCCCACATTACTGCTGTCCAGACAGCTGTCGAAACACAGGGGGAGAAGGTCAGTGTGCGTTTATATACTTGAGGCATTTAGCTGACAGTCTCGCCCAGGAGACACACTCAATAACAGCAGAAAAGGATGAGACCAGAGGACCAAACAAAAACAGTTATCTCTCATGTCGAACGTCCTTCAAAGAAACGCACAGTGGCAGTGAGTCGCTGTTGACCCAGATAGTCGTATCATCTTCGGGGATCATATGAAGAAATGTGGCCTCTCAGAACCCGAAGACAAAGAGAAGGATGACTTGGCATCCGTGCTAATGTAGCATCTCTCTGCCTCTCAGAGCAGTGCATTCACATACATCAAAGACTGAGCTTTTCCAAGACCACACCCAAGTTATGCAGTTGAAAGTAACAGCTACTTCTTTCATCTATCTGTACAGAGTATATCTAAGTTTTCCCATCCACTCCTGTAAGTGGGTCAGAGTTAGAAATGTCCTCCGAATGGCTGGAAGCATCTTCTGTGTCTGCAGATTGCATAACTAGATGAACCAACTCGCTCAAATAAATATTGCAATTGCTACAGAGAGAGTATTTTTATCCGATG
>JAQNCA010000014.1:5990156-6001562 GCA_029783725.1 Acanthurus tractus
CAGATTGCATAACTAGATGAACCAACTCGCTCAAATAAATATTGCAATTGCTACAGAGAGAGTATTTTTATCCGATGTTGATGGATAATTCATCAGCATGGTGCAAGTCCACAGCTGAAAACTGACAGATTGAGAATTATTCCATCAAAGGGTGATATAGTAGTTCGCTAAAAGACGACTGAAGGATTTCCTAATAATATCTATTAAGCTGACCGCTATGATGTTTTCTGAAGCATCCGTGAATGAAGTCTGCACAAGTCAAGATGCCAATATTTCATGAACATAATAACAGATGAGTGAGGGAAAACATATATATATTGTTACTAATAAAAAATAAAAAACACTTTGCTTTTTGCTTATTTGGCTGATTAGTCTTTGAACTGGCCTGAAGTCAATTTAAATATCACCCTAAAAAAATGACCCAACTGATCGCAAAAGTTGTTCACCAAAAAATTAAATAAAAAAATAAATAATTCCGATCTTCATCCTACTGAAATTCCCTCATCTTCTAATCAGTTTACTCTGTCAGCAATTTAATGCTGTACAGGTAGTTTATAATTAGTTTATCTGTCCATTTTCCAGGAAGCAGATGCCTACAAGAGTTTGCAAAAGCAGCTTAGACTCACCCACGCTGTTAATGTGGGGGTGTAGAATCAAAATAGTGAGCTAAAAAAGCTTTCTACAGCTCCAGAAGTGGGTTATGATTTTCTATGATATCAGCACTATGAGCAACCCTTTCAAATTACACAGAAAAAATGATTACCTATTAATACAAAAATCTAATTAATTAAGAGATATTAGGCAGAATGGTTTTTTCCTGCTTGCATTTCTGTTATTCTGCATACTACATCTCAAGTTTAATGTCCAAATGAAGTAAAGACCTGTCCTCCACCAGTGTCCTCTTATGCTGTAATTGTTGCAACACATGAATTCTTGGGCTTTTTGCCTGTGGGAGCCAAATGGAGATTTCTATAATGAATTCAAGATCGTGAAACAAAGACTATATAAAAGGATGGGAGCCAGATGTGAGCCAGCGGCCGCAGCACAACTATTTACACATGATTGCATTATGTATCGATCCAGCAAACTATCTGTTGCTTGTTCACATGAGAACGTTTCTGTCCAATTTAAGCCAAAGACAGAATTTGGCTCAGGGTTTTAGAAATTCATGAACAGAATGTACAATGTCCTTGGTCTCTGTGTGATTTTATACAAAGGCGTAGACCGCATTAGGGAACAATCTAAAAATCTGAAATACAGATGCAGTGCACCTACCTATGGCTAAGCTGCGAGCCCCGCAGACTCGACATTGTATCCTCCAAATTCTGGCGGAGGTCGAGGACATTCTGCACGGTCCGTTTCCTCTGAGATTCAGGGTCTGTGGGTCAGTCATGCAGAACGAAAGGTCATGAAACATTTAGTGCCAAAACAAAACACAGATACAAACCACTCTTCTCTGTTGTCCATGCTCGTGTTTTCATGCACACACACACACACAGATATACATGTTTGCCTCCACATGCATGTGTTTGGACTCATGTGTGGCAGGTGTCTTCTTTGTAAGTCACACAACCAGCTCATGTTCACATCATTAGACAGACAAATTTCCCTCCATGGGCCTCCTCGCCATGGTAATCTCCACTCTACCCCCCCCCCCTTCTGCACTGATTAATGTTGCATCCTGGAAATGAAAAAATGAAACTAGATTGCTCGCCAGGGAAATGTGCTCTGACATTCATGTCGCACCAGGATCTCTTTCAAGACACAGTTTCATTTATCCAGAGCTCCTTTTTCTTCCTTGTCTTTATGGAGTCAATCAGCTTTAAGGCTAACAATAAGATGAAGTGCAGCCAGAAGGATTTCACTGCAGGTCAGCTTGTTCGGACAAAGTTGCGTGCCATGTAAAATGTGCAGTCAGTGGGTCACGACCATGTCAAATCAATATTACAGTGCAATTAGGAGCGTTGTTGTGTTAGCTGTAACGGATGAGAGAAACCTCCTTGTCTCCAAAACACAAGGAGATGGAGTTTTCCCCCTGCAGGGTAGAGGCAAAAAGCCTTGGGGAGAAAGAGTCTACCTATACAACACATCAACTGGAGTAGCTGGAGGACAGGAGAGGACGTCAGGGGAGACACACGACAAATAATGTGCTGCTCTCAGAAGAGATGTTGAACTACATCAGCAGTGTGTATAGAAGGAGTCAAATATAAACATCGGTATCAAGCACCAACATTCAAAACACATTAGCTTACATCCTTTTTGCAAAGTAACGCTGGTAATACCATGTATGGGTCAAATCCACAATGAAAGTAACTGCTTGTTTATTGCAGAACTTTCTGTACATTAGTGTTTCAATAGCATTGACCTGCAATACAGTAAATGCATTAGGTCAGCGAAACAATAAAAAAACAATAAAACAATAAATGGTTTCCTCGAAATCCTATAATACAGTATAGGTGTGTATATTCAATATTGACATGCACTGTAAAGATATGAGTTTGTGTGAGTTTAACTAAATGAGATACTGCATTTATGTTAAATATTTTGATGGTAATTCATCTGGGCTCATGGAAAAAAAAAACCCTTTTCATTTTCTTAATATCTACTCATCAGTGAAAGTCAACTGTTGTGTCTGAAATCTCATTCACTATTTTCCGACATATTTACACATTCAATAGTTAACTTCCAAGGAAGAAGTAAAGTAAGATTTTGGACAAAAAAAATAAACTTTAAATGCACTGTAACTGCCACAACCCTTAACTTATGATGTAATGTACTACAATATGGGGTTGCTAATAAAAATTAGACATGGCATCAACAAAAAGACTAAAAAAATGGTGGACAGTTAATTAAGAGCACTTTAATATTTTTACATTACAGTACATAAAAAGTGATTTTGGACTTAACCGAAAGCATTTGGCTGTGGTTCCTCGATGACTCTCATCTACACCACTTGTCAGCAAATTTTCTAGTTTCCAGTAATCAAAAAGGTGCTCTATGTTCCACTTAGTCCAATAAAAACTCTAATTTCTCTTTCTGGCTTCCCAAAATGTGGTTTGACCCTGACAAAATAACTGAGTGATGGGCGGCAGGCTGACAGTCCCGTCAGATGGTCGATCTGCTTCGAGGTTTCTGGCTGTTAAAAGGAAGTTTTTCCCTCCCTGCTGTCGCCAAGTGCTTGCTAATGTGAGAATTGCTTCCAATTGTTGGGTTTTAATAAATTTAATTATAGAGTGTGCGCTAGACTAACTCTATATGTAAAGTGTCTTGGGACAATTTAATGCTGTGATTTGGTGCTACATAAATTAAATTGACTTGACTAGACAATAAATTCTGTTCTGACTAAATCTAAATTCTTGCCAAATCTGTAAAATCTCTTCCTGTTTTGAATTTCTTATCCGTAAGTTAACTTCTAGGGGACATGGTAGCGTGGAGGTTGCTGGTCTATAATCTGTGTTTATACACTACCAATTTGTCTTCAAATTAAGTTGTAGTGGCAGACATAATCACTGCTTGCTTTATGTTAACAGACAAGTAAGAGATTTTTGCTCCATGCATTCTGTCTCGTGATTCGAGTCTTCAAGACTTTTTTGTGGATTAAACCAACACTATGATCTTCCCCTGACCTTAATTATGTACTACATGTGCCACCATATTATGCTTTCCACTGGTTTTATAGGCAACACCCGCCCTTCACTGCCTCAGACCGGTTGCCTTCATCGGCTGCACTGGTTAAGCCATGAGAAAAAGATGGATCTTGCCAAGAAAAGCAGTGGGATCCATAAAATCTGTCCATAAATATAATTTCCTTATAATGTTAAAGGAATCTGCGTTTTAAGTAGCTTTACATTTTCTTCAAAATGTATGTGCTAATGCAAGTTAATTCAACATGAACATATTAACATTTCTTGGGGAAAGTTTCCCCTCAGGAACCGTCCACACATTTACACAGCTTAAACTTGTCAAGGTAAAAACTTAGCCTTGAAATAAGAAGATGTTAGTCTAACACAAAAAAGTGCAAAGAAAAAAAGATGAGGGAATCTTTTAGTCACATCACATCTGCAACCCCACAAATCATATTATAATTCTATTATACAGCTGATTTTCGCTGTGATAAGCTCGTGGGAATATTCTCCAACTGGAATTGTGGATGCAGAGCACAAATGCGAATCACATCTGTATGGAGCATACAGTATGCATTTTTTACACTGCGCAGTGAATGACAGACCTCTGGCAAACTGCGTTGCAGTGATGTCTACAATACAGAGAGGGGAAGCTTGGACAGAATACCGAAGCAGATGGGAATCGGGAAAGACCCATGAATGATGCAAGAGGAACTGCTTTATATGGACACACAAGCTAAACTAGAGCCAAATTAATTCTTTAATAATGTTAGAGGCCCTTGGTCACTAACTGCACAAACATTGCTGAATCAACATTACAGGTCATATGAGTTGAGTACCGAGACGTTTGTATGATTTCCATTCACATTTCTATGACAAACAACAAATTCAGCAAAAGGACTGACATGATTTATCGGCCTCTGCAGTTCATTTTAAATCTGTTTTTAATTGGAGGTTTATTTTCTTTCACTTCAAATGGTTTCTCACAATGGCAGCACAGATGGAAAATAATTTCAGTAAAAAGAAACACATTCAAAAATGATGTCAGAGGGAGTCAGAGGTGGGCAAACACTGTTTTTTGTGAGTCACAAGGATTGCTCAACATTAATGGCTGTCAGGGTAAAAACAAGAAGATAAAATGAAAAAAAAAATTGAGTGCTTTTAGAAGAAAACTTTCATGAGATTTTTTTTTCCAGCCATAAAGAAAACTGTTGCTTCATTGTTCACTAAAAGCTGACTCACCGTCAATCATATTGCAGTTTTGGCTTGTAGTTTTGAGAAAACTGGAAGCATATTGCAGTTTTCAGAGAGTAAACCATCAGCCAATACTTGACTTTGAGGACATTTTCATGTTTAAAGAAGTTACCTTTACTAGTACTTTACCCTTGAATTCTGCGTAGCTTGCATTAACGCAGTCTGTGACCATTGACCTCCACCTTATATCCGTTCCAATGCTCCCCTATGATTTACATAGCTGTGGGCCATTCCTATGTCTGAGATGTTGCATGACAGATCACATATAATTAGAATGAAATGAGGTTTGCTCATCCTCTTTCTGTCTGGAGGAGCATTTTTATTCCAGGAGAGCTGCTGTCTGCACCACTCCAATCTCCTGCTCTTCTTTCATGAATATACTGTATATTCATCGTCCTAATGACCTCGAATCCGTCAGAGTGCATTCATCACTTTAAAAATAATGTCAAGAAACTGATTTGAGGTTCGTCTTTTTTTCAATTCTTCACAAAAGACGGTAAAAACTTTACCACTGTGTGAAGAAGACCTGAGTTAAACAGACGTTGCCAGCATTTGACAAGATTAAATATCTACAATATAAGGCATGAAAATTTAGTTCCATCTAAATCTGGATTTCAGTTTCCTTGTCTTTGTGCGTTTCTTTTTTGTCTGTGTTCACATCTGCAAACTTGTCTTGTGATGAGACATTGATTTGTGATGGTTCCCCACTGGACGACGGCCACGTTGCACAAACTCATATGTGGAGTTTAACAAATGAGCCAATGAACTAGTTCCCTATCCTTCATGAAATATTGGTAAACAAAGAGACCCTCTGTGGTCGGAAATAAAAGCATCCTTTCAGCGAGCTTATAATGAGAGATGCTGCAGAAGTGGAGCACAGCATTAAGGCATTAAGCTGACTGTAAATGTACTGCAGACTTTAAATAAAGAAGATCTATTTACAGTAACAAGCATGTCAACAGTGCTTGTGTAGTATACAGTAGAAGGACAGAAGAACAAAGTTACTGTCTGATATGAAAGAGTGTTCAGATGATGGTGCTTTGAATGCAAAACATCAATAATTCTTAAATGAAAGATATTTTTCTCCGCCTTGATGATCGATCTAAGTCAGGAGGTTGGGAGGCTGTAGCTCAGGAGGGAGAGCAGGTTGAACACTGATCAGTTAATGGTTTGTTCCCCAGCTCTTGTCAAAGTGTCTTTAGTCAAGATACTGAACCCAAAACTGTCTGTGCCATCGTTGTGTGAGTTAGTGTGGATGATTATTGCCTCTGATGAGCAGGTGGCATCCTGGATGGTAGCCTCTCCCACCAGTATATGATTTATGTGTGTGTGAATGTTGTCTTGTGTTGTAAAGTGCCGTGGGTGGTCTGTAAGACCAGAAAAGAGCTCTATAAATGCAGCTTATTTACCATTTAACCATTTAGTGCCACTCCTTCCCATCACATGTTCTGTTCCCAGTTTGGTATCTGTTTTTCCTTTCATGAGCATGAAGCACTTGACTCCTGTCGAACGCCCGCATGGGATTATCATCTTAAACCATGATAAATAATTCATTAAGATAATAAACTCCCTTTGTGAGAAATAATTACTTTTAATTGATTTTGAAAATGTCACGAAGGTCAATGAGTTACACAGGAGAGAGGATGTCTGAGCCGGAGGCAAACTTCTGCAAAATTTATGCTATTAGGTTGATAAAGCAGACATGGGTGTGGTGTCGGTTTCTGCAGAGCTTTTAAAAATTTCTGTTGTGTTTTTTTCACACATTAACACACAACATAACCGCCATACTCCCATGCTATGATCCATGATATCCTTGTCATTGTTTACAGTTCTTAGTTGACTTAAAGTGTGACTAACATGAGTGATGGATGTCCACGTAGGCTAATGAGGCATAGATAACAGATCAAATCACCACAGATGTGTTCATTAAGATGCAACGGAGAATATCCTCTCCTGATGATGTTGGAGCAATGGAACAACAAGTAACTGAATAATGCATGAAATGCTTGTTGATGACATGCTTGAACCAGATTTTTCAATGGCTGTTAGGGATTTTATATAAAAAAAATGAATCACATATCAGTGCAATTAGTGTCAATAAGGGAGAAACATACACACTTTAATATTCAAGTTCGTAAAATTTAAAAACCTTCTATCAAAAGTCATCAGAAATCAATATGGAACCCTTTCTTATGTTTTATACATAATTCTTAGTCTCTGCAAAACATGTTTTATGCCTACAAATTAATTTAACAACCAATAGATTGAAGTAAAATACCTAAAATCCAAGATGTAAAAAAAACTTGCAGGAATAACAAGAAAACTGGATGTGAGTTGTCATGTTTCCAAAACTGTGAAACCTTAAATTACAAGCCATGATTAGAAACAGACTACACCTGCAACTAGACGAGGAAGAATGCTTCTATGAACAAAGTGAAAACAACACAAAAAATAAAGACATCTCAGTCATATTTACCATCAAATTATCAAAATTTGCCAAAGGCCTTCCTGTTGAAAAAAACCCCACACCTTCAGAGAAAAGAGCCATTTTTCTGCCATTTGCACCGTTGTAGTACACAGGGTGTAAACCATCTGTCAATGCTCTACAGATGAATGGAGCTGGGAGGAGGCTAAATATGTGTCCGTGTGCCTAAAATGGCATGCCTTCAATATGGCATGCCTTCTTTCCCGTCTCTCTTTTTGGGATCGTACGTGAACGGACCCTCGAGTGCATCGACACATGTTAGCAAACGAGAGGTTTGGAGAGGAGATCAGTCTGCTGGTAATATCCCTCTCATCCCCTCAGGCTTTTTCATGCAATCAGTCGGCAATGCTATGATAGGAAGCTTATTTCACATAATCACCAAGCCTCAGACACCTGAGTGACATGCTGGAGGAATAAGAACAATAGAGCATTACCAGAGGTTTGGTAATTTACACATCTCCGTACTAAAATGCCAAACTAAGGCAGCATTCAGTGAGATAATAAAAGGAGGCGCATGCTTTGCAGGCACAAGAATGTCTTCATTTTTTTTTTTTTTTTTGCTCTGTCGCTCAGCTGCATAAAATCCATTCAGGAAAAAAATGTGGGTCTGCAGCGGCAAGCAGGTGCTGCGTGGTGGCTGTATCAAAGGGGGCGTGCTGCTGAGAAATCGTACAAGCGGGGCGTTTGGTTTGTAGCACATGGCGGCCACACGCACTATAGGGGCGCTGGGACGTTGGAGGTATGGAGACTGCTCTGCTGTACTCACCTAACATCTGACTGAAGAGCAGCTGCTCCAGGTCGCCCAGCACCGTCACCACCAGCTCTGGGTCCACCTTCAGGAAGGGCTTGTCTCCCCCTTCCTCCCCCTGGCTTTTGGACCCGGACTCTCCTCCTGCTCCTCCGGCTCCCTGCTTCTTAACATTGGCCTTCGCCTTGCTGGAGAGGATCTCGTCATCTGATTTGCCATCCTCAGGTGCCTTGCTCAGGGGCTTCACCTCAGCGTAAGGACCACGAGGAATGCGACTCTGCTTGCTCAGAGCAGATGGGGCGGCCAGAGGGCTGAAGGGCTTGGGTTTGCCCTGGAACAGCGAGTGTTCGGATTTGGACAGGTTTCGAGAGAGAGGAGCACCCCCTCCGGCACTGCCCGCGCCCCCTGCTGTCTTTGGCTTACCCATCTTGGTCTGTCCTGCTCCGGGCTTTGCCATGTCATCACACCACTTAGGCTCATAAAGGTGCAACTTTTTCTCAGCATCAGTGAGTACAGCCAGGTTTGTCATGGACCTCTGTTTGCGTAGATTAGAGGGCACTGGTAGCCTGCCATCAGAGCTACCCGGCCGGTAAACCTTCAGCTCACCCCGCTGTGTGCTCTGGGGCACTCCAGACTTGGCCCTCTTTGCTGCCATACCAACTCCTTTGCCATCTGCTTGGCCGTATGCCTTTGTGCTATCAGTCCTTTCCATCTTCAAATCGCCTCTGCCTTTCACACTATTTCCAAGCATGCCTCCTGCATGAGACCATATAGAAGAGCATCAGCGAAAAGGGAGAAAACAGGATTCCTTATCAAACCCTTTTCCTTGTGCAGAAAAGAAACATAAAAACGGCTCCTCGGAGGGCAATCCTGCAGCCTTCTTTTTTCTTCCCTCTGTCTCCTTCTCTCCCCTCTTTTTTCGTCCTGACAGGCTGCTGCAGCTGTTGCAGTGCTGGCCAGGCACTCCCTTTCTCTCCTTCCCTCCTGTCCTCCTTTCCTTTCCGTTTTTTCCACACTCCCTCCCTCCCTTCAGCACACCCTGCCTGCCGCTGAACCGCGCAGCAGCGGAATGACAGCGGCGGCAGACGCAACAACGCTCCCTCCTCCCCCTGCGTCCTGCTGCCTCTCCCTTGCCTCCGTCTTCCCTCCCATCCTCCCTCCCCCTTTTCCTCGTTTTTTTTTTTCCCTCCCTTCATTTAAAGATGCTTTGCTGCATCTCAGCAGAATATGTGAAATGCAAGAAAGCCCGTGAGAGATGATCATCTGTGGTTTTTAAAAACCAGGCACCACCACCACCACCACCACCACTCTCCTCTCACACACCATGTTTTCCCACCATCTCCTCCGACTCCTTTGTTCTTCCCCTCCCCCTCCCCTCACCTCCAGCGCTCCCTGTTCAATACACTCAATATGATGCATGATTTGTGATGTTAGATGCAGTGTTTTTAATGGGAACGCTCACACGTTTAGATATGTAATTACACGCCATAGCATGTATTGTTATCACGGTCAAAAAAACCACACAATGTAACGGCTGGAGAATCCAGATGATCCTTTGATCCTGTCTGAGCCTCCTCATGATATCAGTTCCAGATTTACTGCTGAATAAAACACATGTTAAAAATTAACACTGTGTAATCCAGCTTTAAAAGGACAACTGTATTCTTGTCCTAATGAAAACAATGGTGACATTCATTTTTCAAAGGCTGTACTTAAAGTGATGGTTATGAAAACTGTTGAACGAACAAAAAATGATGTTGCTGTTTTTGTCGACAGCAAAAAAAAAAAAAGAAAGAAAACTTGGCAAAAAATCCAAACAATGCATCGTCCAAATGGGTGACTTCACTTCATCAGACTGAGCAAGCGACAAGATGTGCCAGTGTAAGCAAGTAACACACCCAAAACCACACTTTTGAAATGTCTTCAAAACGTACACACACACACACACACACACACACGCACGCACACACACACACACACACACGTGACTGTGTTTAATTGAAAATCCAGTCATATTGTTTTTGAAGCTTGTTTTTTTTTTTTTTTTTCTGCTGACATATGAGTATAATTATGTTTTTAAGAATATTCCATACTGCCGGTTGACTCTCAAGAGGGTTGACGAGGCTCCGCAGCGCTCTCATGCAGCGCTGCTCCATGGAAACCGCCCCTCTCTCATCGCCTGCGTGACATCTGCAGCAGACCTCGCTGCTGTGCACAAACACAGCTGCCCGAAGAGCATTTACCTTTCCCATAAAACCACACTCATACGGCTATCATGTAATTATGTGCTTGAATAAAATTTCCTCTGAAGACAGTGCAAATGTAATGCTGGGTAATAGATTTTTTTTTTTTCTATTTTTATTAAGCGAATGACTGAGCAGACGGTTGCTCTTTTCCACAACACAGCATGACTGAATACAAGCGTGCTAGATGGTGCAAATCGGCTGGATATGATTGACCTGTTAGCTACAAAGCCCAGAGGGTTCTGTTCTAACCCTCACAATGGCTTTGCAGCACACTCTGCTGGGTTTTTTTATTTGGGTTTCAGGGCACCTGTGGTGGCTCATGGACCAGTGAGGTTGCTTGATCTAGCAATTAGTTTCTGGAAACAATGTCATGTCTTGTTTCTCTTCATCACGAGGTTCAGGGGCTCCCCTGTAGACTCCAGATCACTGAGTCACCGACGGGGACCTTTACTCCCATGATGCAGTGAATAGCCTATTTGTCTTGGAAGGAGAAGGAATTCCTCAAGGAGTCACAGGATAACAAATTCCAACATGCCAAATTTTCTGTAGGCCTCAGATGTTTTAAGAAGATGTCTGTGCATATCATTTGCATCGGACAGAGACTCAATCAACACCTCTTATCTGGAGTTTAGTGGCTTTTGTGATGCCAACATCCATCTGTCAGTCAGTTGGTCGCTTTGACTGACAGTCTAGTCTGAACCAAAACATCTCAACAAAATGCTCCAGAATTAAAAGCAGTTTTGTACAAATGTTTCCGATCCCCAGGAGATGAATCCTTGTGACTTTGGTGGGATTTTTTGTTTTTATTGAAATGTTTCGACAATTATTCAACAGATTGTCATGAAAGTTTTCTCACACATTAATAGTCCTTGACAAATAAATTCTCCTAAATCCTACATAAATGCAGAAACATTCAATGACCAATATTTTTCAGGAGAGAGGAGGGTGGAGCTGCAACTTTCAGTTGGTCTCTTTCACATCTGCATTTGATTCCCACTCTCCAACTGGCCATCTGAGTAATATTGTGTGGTGTTGTGTGAGTGTGTGTGT
>JAQNCA010000014.1:6040809-6051772 GCA_029783725.1 Acanthurus tractus
AGGGTATTAGCTGCAACTCACCAGGATATGAATTGTTCACATTTCTAATTAGTTCAACTCAGTTCTACTCGAAGTCACGGCTTCTCAAGTGCATTTCAGTCTCCGATGTTCAATTTCTGTAGGAAACTTCTTAGTTTAAGATCACTTTTTATCGACTTCAGATCTATTTTTCCCCCTAACATTCACACGGGCCACACAGTGACTGAAGGGAAATCAAAGTTAGTTATCAGAGTAAGATTATCACTCCTCGCTTTTGGAGCTCAGAGAGTGATGCTCTACCACCACCTTGTGGCCAAACTAGGACCTAAATTTAAAACAGGTTTGGTAATGAACTTCAGAACAACATGCTGACTGATTCTGTCTGTGTGACCAAACCAGAAGATAACCAGCTGAAACAGATCAGCTATGCTGTTTTACTTTTATTATTCTCAGTGAAGTTTGCAATTAATAAAAAAGCAGCCCCACTGTGTTATGTGAAGTAAGAGTCTGTTAACTGTTAATGTGTTGCTGCTTGTCAGCGACCTGTCATTTCATGACTTAAGAGGTTTCCTGTGCTCTCATTAAATTGCATGCAGTTACCACAGCAGTCATAGTTTCATGTAAATGAAAACACAATTATTGGTGTCATATTTCAATGTTTTGGAAAAAGAAAATATGGGGATTGGTGAGAAGTTTAAGACAGAATGATGCTATTGGAGAACAATTTATGGACATTTTTTTTTTTAAATTAAGCATAAAAAATGCAAATAACTTTAGATGCAGCAATAAAAAGCACTTTGTTCTAAACTGGACATTAAATATTAAATTTTTAGCAGTAAACACGGTAAGAGGCACTGCTCAGGGTTAAAATCAACTAACAAACAATTAGAAGCTAATCAACTTTCCTTTAATGTTATTTTCAGTTCAAGAAGAATACTTTAAAATAACCTTCCTCATGAAATAAAAATGTGGATAAAAATTAAAAAACAAAATAAAATGAATACAGAGGGTTGTGTTTCATCATTATGGACTGCTACTGTGAAACAACAGAAAGACATTGAAGTTTGCGGAAAGGCACAGCAACGCAGAGCTTCTCTTAAGAGCGCAGCTTCTGCCAGGATTTTGAAAGAGATGTCTTTTTATTCTTAGACTAGCAAATTTTATTCCTAGTGCGTGTTTAGATGTCGGATCTGTTGCCTTAAACTCCAGAGCTTTAAAAAAAGTAATGCAAAAATATATCCAACTACATCCAAATCCCCCACAGTCCAAACACAAAAGGCCACAAAACAAACTCAAAATTCAACGGGACTTTTCTTTTAGTCTCTTTTCTCAAGTTCTGTTTTTAATCAAATGTTATAACGAATAACGCGGTTTAGTTCAGCTCGGTTCTTATTATCAACCCTGATGAGATAAGGAACGATCGGACACTGCTGACTGTGCAGATGAATGAACTTAATGAAAGACATTATGGTCCTTACCTTTGCCGCTCTGATTGAGGATTTCGGCCTCCACGCTGCTCCTCCGTCCTCCGTCCTCTGTCCTCCTGCTGCTGCTGAATGAAAACTGAGTGATGTATATAGGAAGTAAATTGAAAAGGTGGCGCGAACTGGGAGCCAATCATTGATTCTGATGAGTGTTTCCCATGACGACTGTGTGCAGGTGAAGTTAGGGGTACAAATCGGATAAAGGTTTTCAGGTGTTAACATGTTGCATAATTTGAGACATCTGAGCCATTGTGAGGGTCGGCACCGGCACCGGTGTTATGTTTGCGTTCATGAGTCCTCTCTTAGCTCTGCTGCCAATCCTGCTCACGGCTCGGGCCCTAATTATTCCCAAAGATGAACCATAGACTCTGAAGGAAAGACTGATGTTTTGGGTGCAGTTTCTACAATTTTCCTTTCCCCCACAAGGTGGCAGTATCAGGTCACCATCGGTTCAACTGAGACAATGGGACTTTTCTTCCTGCAGGTTTCACTGGCCACTTGACATAAAAAATAAAAAATAAAAATAGAAAGAAAACTTCCCTTTGACCAACCAAACACGCTGCTTTTTGAAAAGAGAACATCAATCAATCGTCTTAAAAATACTGAGACTTGTCAGAGCAGCAGATCCTTGTCAGGACTGAAGATATATGATGGTTGAACAGAATAGGGAGGCCTATGCACATTCTGCTGTTTGTTTAAGTTGTGTCAGGTACCAGACGGGTGGGGTTTACGACAATACAATAAAGAGGAGAAAGTTTATTCAGTCCGACATAGGAACATGGAACTAAGGACTGTGATTATATAACTTCCTAACGATGCCTTACTGATTCTGCTACACCCTTCTCATCAGATGTTATTAAAGTAACATGAAGTCTAAAAATTTTTATTCAAAATCCTGTCTTTGAGGTGTTTTATTAAGAGACTGACCATCTGTTATGGAATATATAATGCAGAATATTTATTCTTACATCATATTTGCAGGTTAAACACAGTAGACTGAGCTTGCACTGCATCACTCTCTGTTATATTTCTATGTTCTGTGATTTGAATCATCTGCTCTGTAAACTCTGTGAATATGTTTGTTGGTTAATGACCAGCTTTAATTCCTGTAAAATAATGAATGTGTCATAGTTTTACACCAAAAATGAGGTTATTTGATTGTGTGAAGCTTTTCTCTCATTCTTTAAAAACATGTTAAAACACAGAGAACCAGCTGCCTCTTTGTATTTAAAACACCTCAGGCCTTATGGAGCAAAAAAAGAAAAAAACATTTCAGCAATTCACGTGTACATAAACAACCACAAGACAAAACACAGCTCAGATATTTGAGCCAAACTTTGCTTAAAAACCAGAATCTCCCTAGCAACAACACAGAAATGGTTGTAATGTCTCTGTTTAAGACACACACACTGATGTCTTTTTTGAGCGAGACAACCGTTTGGAGTTTGTTAATCTTTTACTATGCAAAACATGTTTATTACTTCCAGTGAATGCTCGTATATCAATGTTCAAAACTAAGCTTAGCGCAGATAAGATCTAACTTGAAACGAGGACTTCAACATGAGTCAGAAGTTTACAATAGAAATCAGAGTCAAATTATTTTATAGACCAATCAAAACAAGATAGAGTACAACTATATGACCAATACTGCATCACTGATCCTTTCGGGAAATTATATCTGCATTATAGCAAACATTACGTAAACAACAGTATCTGTTAAGGGCCACACATGCCAGACTGATACCAAAACACACACACACACACACACATGCACATGAGTACAAATCAAAATAATTATCACTATAAAGTCTGCATATCAAGATTCAGATTATTGTTTTCATATCTATTCAAAATTTTAAATATCTGAAAAAAATATACATATAAAAATGGCAGTTTTGTAAAATTCCTCGAGCTTCCCTTCGATGTTTTAATGACACAATGTGGAACATAAAAATCACAAAGCTCAGTGTATCACTGTGGAGTTGGATTAGCATTTATCTGATCATGTGAATCTCAGCTGGTTTGTGCCTAATAAACTAAGTCGAGGATTAAGATGGTTAAATATTAAGATAGTTAAATAGCATCATAAAGTATATATATTTATAGTTTTATGAGGACTTCACCCTAAAATGTGAACACCCTCACAACATGATTATAACAATTACTACTGTTTTATGGGATTAAATCCTACAATACAGCTACAATTATGAAAAAGTAAATAATGCCCAGAATATTGTCATTCTGTTGTGGGCCTGTTTTAAACGGACAAAATCTAAATTTGGAAAAACAAATAAATACAAAAATAAATATAACAAAGCTTGAAATGGAAAGTATAGACCTGAGCCACTTTGTTTCTGAATCGCACATCGCTTCTGAATGCTTGACTCACAGCGTTTGAGACTCAGCTCAGGACTTGCATTGACAAAAATCGATACCTGACCCAAACATGTCCAGACTGACTTTCTACTCAGTTACCAGAAGACAAAACAAAACCAATCTGTGGGCAAAGCCGGCGATGAGGTGGAGGAAGAGCTCTGTTCCTGCCGTATAAACAGAGGAGCATTTTGGCTTCGGTTCACCGGCGGCAGGAAACAATTTCAGCAGCAAAAAACTGGGAGTATCTTAACTTGGCTTGGTAATAAAGGGTGTTGTTGATAACACGTTGTTGCATGTGAGGACTGTGGGCAGACAGTCAAAGATTAAAGGTGAGGTAAAGGAGATGGTGCCGGTGAAGGGAGTGAGATTATTTTTACTCATTCCTTTGGCAACGTGCTATGGGAATAATACTCTTTGATTTGATTTGATTGCATAACCATTTTAGTTTAGAGAATAACTTCCTGCTCTTATATAATGCCGTAAAGGTCATGCACAGCAAGCAAAAATCTTTTTTTTTTCATACACAGGTCACTTTGAAGATTTTGGGCGACTTTGCTTCCCTAACATCTTTTTTTCAGACTAGTGGAAAGAAGTTATTCCATGGAGCTCAAATGTCTTCACAGGAATTGTTTTGTTTATTTTTCCATTATAGCATGTTGAATTTGGCACTGTTTCATGAACACATTTAGGCATTGTATTCATTAACTGGAAAAACGAAAAACACTTGACGAAGGGCAAGAGATCAGCAGTGAGAGGTTCACAGTGATATCTGCTTTTACTCTGTTCACATGTGGTGTCTAATTTTTGTCCTGAATATTCCTGAAAAAAATTCTAAACTGAAACTTTTGTACCATTATTATCTTTAAAGACATTTTCTTTTACTAAGAGCCATAAATCTTCAGGAGTATCTACACACATCAAACTTCCCAGTTTTGTTCCTATTCATACTTTGAAGGTTTCCGAGGAGGGCTTTTGTTTATGGATTATTCATAATTTGATTCATTTAATACCCTTATCCTAAAAAATATGGGAATTCTAATTTAAGTAAAAAAAGATTATCAAAACCTGGACTCTAATCTGTAAACGAAATGAACAGTTTTTTTTTAACTTGGCTTTATTCTGTGTTAAGATCCTGTTTTTTTTAATGTGGGAAATTTTGCACTTAGTCAGTAATATACAGTTTACATACTTAAACATAACATTTTAGAAAACTTGAAACACAAAAAAATAATCGCCTTACTGCAAGTAAACAGTGAAACAGTGAAAATGGAAATGTTGTTTTGACATCTGTTAGTTAAAAGTAGTTTAAGCTCTGCATCTGCAGTGGTGCCTGAAGTAAAAAACATGTAGCACATTGTTTTGCACTGCACAATCACAGCAAGCAGTAACAGTAAATGTGCTTCTTCGCTCAGAAATCGGAGGAGCTCCCTTTGTATGTATTTTTGTGCACGCAGGTGTAGGTTTACAGGGATTAATTCTAACCCCTTCATGTCTGCCAGACCTGAGGTACTGAAACCTCTCGAGAGAAATAATCCCGTGCTGCTTGGGTCTAAGGTTTGTTGTGTAAAAATAGACAATGCACGTCCGTAGAGAATGTATGTTTTCCCATTCTAGTCAATGCCATGTGCCATCTGTTTGCAGGTATGTGCCCACCCATTGTAGACATGGGCAGCTTGCCGCCATGTGATCCACTACTGGGTTTAAAAGCTTATTGCCCCCAGAGCAGGGCACAGGATACAATTCCCCATTGAGCCCCATCTGAACCGCACATCGCACACTCCTGGTGAGTTTGTCTGCTCATCCTTTATGTTTTTTAATGAAAAGTGTAGATTGTTTTATTTGATCAATGCTTGAATTCCACCTTGCATGTATTTTTAAGTCTAAGGAGTCAGTTGGGTATCATTGAATCACTTCCGGCTGCTGTTGAATCTGTTTTTTACTCAACAAACTCTTAACTGGACTTACTTTTTATAGGTGCTGCATCTTAAACATGTCAGACACAGAAGAGGCCACACATGAGTGAGTAAATGCCCCATTTTCTGTACAAAGGAGCATCATGATGACGAAATGATGCCAGCACAAATTTACTCAATTGTAACGAGATATTTTTGGTGTTTTCCTCTTCTTTCAGGGGACCACGTAAGTCAGCTTGTCTGCTCAGACAGTTTATAACAGAAGTTTAGTTTCTGGGCTGCAGATGCAGACAGCTGCTTGTTGTCAGTAAGACGTCCTTACTGACTGGATGCTACACAGCTGCTTCACATGGCAAAAAAAAAATGCATGAATATTATGATTATGCTGCATGCATATGTATCAGAAATGCATTTATGTACGTGTCACACCGGCGTAGCTGACCTCTGCTCTTTGCTTCTCTCTCACGGTGTGAAGGAGACGAGGATATTGTTGGTATGTACTTCAATACAAACAATATCTCTGAAAACATGTAAGACTTAATTTTCTGGATGCATCAACTTTTGGGGGTTGCTCGTGCTTTTGCTGCCACTTTGTTACCTGCTTTACACACTTGAGCCTTGCATTTAAAGATTCAAAGTCACTTAACACGCTGCATCTGCTAAGCTGCTGGCTTCTACCACAGCATACTGTATTTTTGGCATGTTGGAGCCACCGTAGAGGCAGCTGCTGCAGGATTGACCTTTGTCCTCATAGACGCTCCAATCTGTCCGTGGTTGGAGATAGTTCACCTTGTATGAACATCCCAGTGGATCTGTCCTTTCGATTCAAATGGTGCACTGGGTCGCCATCAAAGAGAAAAAAGGGTTGTACCTCTATTTCTGTCCCCCTTTTGTGAAGCCGTCCATGTGGGCCAGTGAACAGCCCTGCTGCTGTCTGTAAAACTAAGCAGCGCCTGTCTCCCTCTGTGGAGCAGAGATGCTGATACAGAGCAATGTAGGTCAGCTTATGTTCTCTATAGAGTACCTTGGGGAAGATAGTGGCACAAGCACAATGCACACTTTCATTTTAAGGGCTGTCAGAGGTCCTCTAAATGCAGGTTGGCTTACCTGTTTTGCAGGGGAAAGAGGTCAAGTTACCGTCAGTTGCCAAAAGGGACTCTGGGTGAAAGCTTGGTGTCACTTTTTCCCACAGCAGCCCTGTGAGGAAAGCAGTACTGAGAACAAAAAGCACAGCACTTTGAGTCCTTTGTAAACACTGTAAAAGCTGAATTCAACTGTGGGAAAGCTAGTATACTTTAATTTTGAATAAATTTGTGTTTAAATATTGGCACAACTTAATTTCAAAAGGGAATATTTAAATGAAAAAGTGCCAAGCTACATACTTATTTCAAATAGCAACATATTAATGGAACATATTTCCTCATTAAGGTCAAAATAAAATTTCAAAAATACATGTATATAGCAGAAATAATGTTGATCTAAAGGCTGTGTGAGACTGTATTAGTGTTTGCTTGCTAACACTTCATGCTTGCTTTGCACAGACGAGGAGGAGGAGGTGGAGGAGGTAGCAGAGGATGAGGAGGAGGGTGAAGGTAGTACTGCTTATGCTAATATCTGTTTGCATGCCAACAATAATTAGATATGCCTTTATTTTTAACACGCTTATGGCTACCAAGTGGTCTAATGACAGTCATTAGTGAACATAAAAGTCCCTGTTGTTTCTCTTCAACCCTGATTTCAGCTTCATGTATTTTTCAAATAATCTACTACATTTCTAATAGTTTACTAAACAATGTACACCTTTTTGTGTCACTCTAACTGGAAAACATCAAACTACTGGGAGATGCACAGTTTTTATTAGTCATATTGATTTATATATAAACACGAGTCATGCAAGTCAATGTTAGACGAACAACTTATCTGTATACCAATTTTAACTTCCGGATGTTCAGTAGGGTTGAAAAAGGTACAAATCAAACTTAAATATAAAAACAAAACATGTTTAATGATGAGTCAAGTATTATATATTAAATACTTTTTTTTTCCTTTTTCCTTTTCTTTTCTTTATCTTTTTTTGGACCAAAACTAATAAATAGCATGAGCTGGAATCACTATAGAAAGTTTAAAAAATATGTATTAAATATATATAATATTATATTGTGATAAAGAAATCCCAGTGGAGAAATGTTGCTTTTCTTGTTTTTAAGTTATTTATTACTCTGAAACTCTTGAACAAGTGACCTACATAGTAACAGTCAGTGAATCATTGATGACCGAATGAACCAAACATTTACTGTGACAGACGGGATCACTCTTTGCCTCTTTGTCACGGTGCATGGACTCCTGGGTGGAGACGCCATATGACTTATCTGTGTTGATCATTGAAAGTAGTTTTCTGTAAACTCAGAGGACAACACGCCCGCATACCTCGCTGGCTCTTGTCCATCAGCTGTGACAGGAAATGATCGGCTACGTTCTCTCGTTCAGCTCCTACGTGTCTGAGGTCATTCCAGCTCCATCATCACTGACAGCTACGCCATGCCTTTCAATTAGAGAGCCATCAGAGAGCAAAGGTGTCAGCCAGCAATGACACCTGAGTTATTTTGGGTTTAAATTTTTCGTACAAGACCTACAAAAATGTGACTTAATACATTTGACAGGTGAAGAGGAATGTGCGTTTTCTTCTTTGTTTCAAAGTAAAAACAAAACTTTAATAAACATCTGTTTTAGTTCTAAAAAAAGTCCTTGATTTTTATGTATAAATATAGGCCAATAGTAGCCCTTTTCCCAATCACGTTCACTTTTTAAAGACTTAAGGCCCGATCGTGTTTGCGCCGGGTGGACGATAGGGCCCTTAATCTTACTGAGAGCCACCTGTAAGCCAACTCACCAGTGTCATCAATCTCACATGTCACTGAAAACCCACAGCACCTTCCCTCCATCACTCATTGTTGACTGTTCACTGATCCTCTTATCTTTCAGCAGATGCTGCAGAAGAAAATGATGAAGGTATGGACAGGTTATATGAGGAGTACGCAGTATGTGACAAAGAATAACTGTTGCTCTGTTGTTGTTTTTTTTTATTTATAAAATCTCCTATGAAAAAATGAGGATTGTTTTTTACTTTGCATTTTCTTTTTATGGATTCACAGAAGATGCGAAGCCGAAGTCAAAGTAAGAACAAAAATTTTGAAATCAAAACCCATTTGTTCCTTTACAGATGAGACTAAAATGAAAATATTTTCATTTTTCCATCTTCCTCAGGCCTGGTTTCATGCCCGTCCTGACAGCTCCTAAAATCCCAGAGGGAGAAATAGTGGACTTTGATGTGAGTTTATCTGGAGGCTGATCAGTTACGCTGGCAGACTCTCAACTTTTAGGCAGATCGTTGGTTTTACATTTCAGCTTACAAGCCGACATCTTCCTGATATCTCAGGATATTCATCGAAAACGCATGGAAAAGGACCTGACAGAACTCAAAAGTCTGATCGAAGCTCACTTTGAGAAGCGCAAGAAGGAGGAAGAGGAACTTGTCAGCCTCACGGAACGCATTGTATGTTCATTTCTCACTCTGGTGCCATATTTCCAACGCTTGATGTCTGATTTTATCAAACTCTATGACTAAGTGTTGCACATTTTAAGTTTACAGGGTTTTTCTGGTTTGTTTCCATTCTTAGGAGAAACGCAGGTCAGAGAGAGCAGAGCAGATGAAGATCAGGGCAGAGAGAGAGAGAGAACGACAGATGAAAGCAGCTGTACGTATATTTAGACATAAAACAATTACAGATCATAAGTATTAGGCAGACAAGACACAGAAACACTTAGAAACTGGACATTTGTTGTCTTTTACTAAGCAAATCCTACCTATGAATTATACTTGCATTCTAGTGAACTTACATCAGTCAATGTTACTCATTAAATTACTAAAGACTGATGATTAAAGCTACCGACATTTTCCAACAGGAAGAGAAAGCGAGAAAAGAAGATGAAGAAGCAAAGAAAAGAGCAGAGGAGGAAGCCAGGAAGAAGATGATTCTGTCCAACTTAAGCTTCACTGGATATAAGGTGATGACTTTTTTCATTTTTTTAAAATGTTTCATAAGGTTAACAACATATTGTTTCAACACATGAGCTCATGTTCCCCTCTTCCTGACCCGTAGACTCAGACTGGGCCGAAAAGACCAACAGAAAGAGAGAAGAAGAAGAAGATTCTGAGTGAACGACGTAAAGAGTTAAACATTGAGCATATGAGAGAGGACACTCTCAGGTAGATTTAAACAAAAACAGCAACAAAAACCCATCTTATCATTTTGCTTTTTTTTTATCATAGCATTTTTTGATAAGCTTTCAATATATTCTCTGTACCTGATACAGGGAAAAAGCAAAAGAGCTGTGGGACTGGATTCGCCAGCTGGAAGCAGAGAAATTTGAACTCCAGTACAAACACTCGAAGCAGAAGTACGAGGTCAGATGTCACGCAGAAATTCCTGTTGTGTCATTGTAGTCGTTTGTATTTCAACACGTCTTTTGAACAAAACAACAAGCAAACGGCAGAAAGATTTATGAGAACGTTTACCAACAATATCTCACAACAGATTCATCAGATATCAAAAGCATATTTCAGTCAACAAACACTTGTGCTTTGAAATTTGAGGAAAGTATTAAAGTTACAAGATTTTAATACATCAAAATAAAAGACCGCTAAATTCTCCAAAAAGCACTCATTACAGAACGGTGACCTAATTTTTTTTTTTTTTTTTTTAAATTGAAGCATTTAAGCTAGCTGGCTGCACTGCGCGATAGACTATTCTTGACTTTAACTTCCTCTCCTTTAAAAAAAAATTGACTGAAAAAAATCTGATTTATAAATTCTAGTATATGTAAACATACTATATTCATTGTACTAATGAACTAGTAAATTTAATTAACCCTTAACAAGTAACATCATTAAGTCTGTCAAAGTCAGAGGTCCAGGTAGCAGTTATAGTGTCTTTCTCAAGCTAAGCTAACAGTCTGTTAGCTGGACTTTTTTAGCCTTTATTTCTCTCATAATGATGCTGTCAAGGTATTTCCTCATGAACATGGGATGCCACACTGAATCGCTAACATTAAGATCATCAAAGCAATTTTTTCAATCTGGCAGGAGGAAAAACGTAGATACATTTGTCTTCAGCTAATGCTAGTGGTTGCTATCTTGCTAGCTAACTGCAG